>CM028368.1:21345461-21825173 GCA_016624345.1 Platycodon grandiflorus
CTCCAAAAACAAATATACCAGCTGGACTCGATGCAATACACAAGTAGATGTTTACTCGACATGTTAAACAATTCAAGGTGTGTTCTATTAAATCACAACTCAATAATATCTAAACATGATGTGTCCTATTGAATCACATACCCAAATCAACTCAATGTGCTTGTAAATACTAAACATACAATCAATCATCACAGTAGGATGATTGTCCTATCACATACTAGAACAATCACATCATGTACATAATTACGATACTGAACATATAAACAAAACAAGACAATAGGAAAAGTAGGCCTACTGTACAACTCAACCATCGAACAATGTCTGTGATAGCTAGACACACACATAACCACAAACGTAAGGTATTTCTACCGTATAAACAACTATCCAACGATGTCCACAAGGTGGAACCTATACATCACAAGGATAGGCTATTCATTCCTAATCCCAAAATAATGTAACATGTTCATCACATGTACACAAACTCATAACCCTACATAGGTAAGTCTACTTGTACTTACAACCATTAATTAATACATAACCATTACACTTAACTTAGGATCTCTAGAGTATCCTATAATCACTCAAAACACTCTATCTCATGTATATCATAACCTATCACATATTGTTATCGTCGTGCACTATGTATATCACGACTCGTTACAAGTCACATTGTCCGTATTGGAACGATAACCTAGTTATGTCACTACTACCTAGAATATAATCAACACATCATCCGACGATTGAGACTATACGTCTCACATCTAACGTCACACACTAAGGGGCATGACTAATCAATAACTCTCATGAAAAGACAAGTATATACAATTATCCCATGTTATTTACATGTCACCAATCTCTTGGGACTCATCATTTCAAACCTATACTTGGGTTATTGAAACACACTCCATATTACTAAATCCCTCCTAATATCATCTCCATATAGTTCAATGTCCCAATTCATTAACTTATTTTATCAACAACCTAATTTGGTTCAATTATCAAACTTATAAATTTGTGCGCAATCGTATTATTAAATTCACCAAATATTCTACCTAAATCCAAATATTATGAATCTTACATACCCAGAAACTAGACATCCCAAAATATTTTGAATCAGTCCATTTGGACATATTTATCAAGATTTAGCCACATAAAGTTGGAACTACAACCCAGAATTCCAGCGGTAGATTACTCTGCATAGTGATAATACAAAACCCATTTGAGGTACTTCCTGACCTCTAATTTTAATGAAATTTTACAAGAAGCTACCTAACATCTATAAGCATAACATATCCAAAAATTAGAAAATTCCCATGGACGGATTTTCCCCAATAAATTCCGTAACATGTCTTAAAACAGGGACTAAACTTATTTAAAAAACCACGTATTTGGCTTCCAAAAATCATCAATTCTTTCCCTAATTATTTTTCCAACTGAAACAAGTAACTAGTATAACATAAAATCATTTGGAGCAACCAATCACATATTTCTTCCAGGAAATTAACACAAGGATTATCAACTAACACAACATACTTGATTTACTCTTCCAATTCAACTCATAAACCCACAAAACACTATAGTTACTTACCTATTGAAAAAATTAACCCAAGGAAATTAGCATGCAATCTGAGAAAAACAATCCTCTAATCAAGAGCTTCGCAACAGTGAAGACGGATCGTCGATCGGACTTCAAATGCTTAAGTTATGAAGCTTTCTTTCTCTACTCTCTCTCTCTTCTCTCTCTAATGTCCAAGGTTAAAGACTATGAAATGGGGTTATTTTTGAGTCTCTAATGGTGTCTAAGAGACTAAGTATACCAGGTCTAAGTGTCTCAAGTTGTGGGTCAATCTCAGCCCTTGAAAATAAGTCAATTGGTCAACAAGTCTAAAATCACGTAAGATGTCTCGGGGGCGCGCGTCTGGTGCGCTAAGACGCGGTCCTGGCTAAAGTTTTGGTCTGAATTGTGCAAACTTCAGCGAGTTTCTCGCTAGGGTGCGGCCAAGGCGCGCTGGGGCGAGGCTAAAACCTCCCAAAAGTGTTCAAATGTTTCCTAAGTGATTCCAAGTGATCCTAACATGATCCTAACTTCAAACCAAGTCAAGACACACCCAAAACTCAACCAAATTGTCCCGCATTGGTGCATGAATGATAATGAACCTAAGTCTCAAACACACACGAAGTTAAACACACAAAATGACATTCGAAACAGCACTCGAATTGACTCAACGTACGAGTTAACGATAAGATCGACATGCTCGTCAATCATAAAGGAGTCTCAACCAAGGCTAGGTCAAATAAACATGAGGGTTATACGATGTATACAATTATACATAGAAGTCAAGAATAGTCTCGAACAAATACGAAAACACTTTACAACTCAGCCTAGGTTAATCACGTGCCGCACACAGGTTACAACTTAACACGCACGTCACGCTTAACAAGCATGACATCTCAAATTTTAAAGGTTTCAATGCCGATATGAAGTCACTACGAGTGTACTAGGAAAGAAATAGGGTCGGGGCCTTACAAACGAGAACTCGCTAGTTGACAAACACAAGTCTCGCGATCTTGGCACAAAGAACAAACAGCGAATAATGGGAGGAACAATTCACTATCTTCAATTCAGTTACGGGCACTCGGTTTTGATGCTTTCATAATCTCTTGTGCAAACTGGAGGAAGTCTCCTTTTATAATGTAAAGCCACTGCCAACAATAGGTTTAGAAAACCAATTCAACTAAGGAAACCAATTCCTCAAAGGAATAGCATTCACCGTGGGTTCTACCAGGGATTATACAAATCTCATGGGCAATTATTCAGTGTGGGCTACCCAAACTAGCACCATGGAACTTATACAATTTAAGCCACAAAACAACAAATCTCCCCCTTGTATTGAATTGATCTAGCTCACCAAACGAAACCTTTATACTGCCGCCTCCGCCAATACCCCCTAGAGCGCTCACACACTGCATATATTGATCAAGTCCAAGAAATGTTTGAACTTGGAAACAACCAATTGCTTAGTCAACATATCTGTTGGATTCTCTGTAATGGGAACCTTTTTCACAACAATGACACCCTCAGATACTATATCTCGAATGAAGTGATATCTGACATCAATATGCTTAGTCCTCTCATAAAACATCTTATTTTTAGTCAAATGAATCGTGCACTGGCTATCATAAAATACAACAGAAACCTCCTACTGCAAACTAAAATCAGTAACCAAATCTCTCAACTAAATTGCTTCCTTAACTGCTTCCGCTGCTATCATGTATTCTGCCTCCGTGGTTGACAAAACAATAGTAAACTGTAAAGTTTCTTTCTAATTGATATCACAACCAGAAAGAGTAAAGACATAACCTGTCAAAGATCGCCTCTTATCCAAATCACCAGTGTAATCAGAGTCAACATAGCCAACAAAAATACTGCACGTGTCTAACTCCTATCAAATACCAAGCCAATATCTACAGTACTTCTCAAATATTGGAGGATCAATTTCATCGCCTGCCAATTCAATTTACCAGGATGCCCCATGTATCAACTAACAATGGTAACGACATGTGAAATATCTGGGCAAATGCACACCATAGCATACATGATGCTACCAACTGCACTAGCATATGGAACACGTGACATGTGTTCCTCTCTCTCCTTTGATTGTGGTGATAAAGCAACTGAAAGTCTGAAGTGGGATGCCAAAGGAATACTCACAGACTTTGAATTCTTTATACCAAAATGATTAAGCATTTTCTCAATGTAATTTTTATATGAAAGAACAATCTGCCTGCGCATCAATCCCTATGAATCTCCATACCCAAAATCTTCTTAGCTGCACCTAAATCTTTCATCACAAACTCACCACTGAGTCAAGTTTTCAACTTGTTGATCTCTACCATGAGCATGTCTTCAATATTAGCAACAAATACACAAGTGAACCATCTAAAAGCTTTTTATGTTAAACACAACTGTCATAATTACTCCTAGAGTAACCTTGTCAAACTATAAAAGCATCAAACTGTTTGTACCATTGTCTAGGAGATTGTTTCAAACCATAGAGTTATTTCTTCAATAAATAAACACGGTCTTCTTTTTCATGAACAAAAAAAACCCTCTGGCTGATGCATCTAGATTTCTTCATCAAGCTCACCATGCAGAAAAACTGTCTTGACATCAAGCTGCTCAAGCTTCAAGTCAAACAATGCAAACATAGCAAGCAACACCCGAATAGAGATATGCTTCACAACAGGAAAAAATACTTTGTTGAAGTCAATGCCTTCTCTCTGACTATAGCCCTTGGCAACCAACCATGCCTTGAACGTAGCTGCTTCAACCCCTAAGTTCCCCTATTTCTTCTTATAGATCCATTTACAACCAATAATCTTCTGGCCTTTAATTTCTAAGTCTGGTTCTTATGAAGAGATTCAATCTCCTCACTCATAGCAATTCCCCACTGTACAGAATCATCACTCGTGACAGCCTGAGTGTAACTAACAAGTTCTTAAACCCCAATACTCTCTACCACGAACAAAGTAAAAGAAACAAAATTTTCCTGTGCATACCTCTGAGATGGTTTAATCTGCCTCCTTGCTCTACCAGTGGTAGTACATACTGCTCTTGTTCCTATGGAACATCAACATCATCAACAAGCTCAAGCTCATCATCACTATAGACTGAACTGAAGTGTCCTCTTGTACTTTCTCTAAAATTGAAACTTCTAACTCCACTTGCTCACTAACTCCGTGATATCTACATATATTAATTTCCTCAACTAACTCCTTCTTCAATCAAAGCATGGATTTTTCATCAAACTTGACATCTTTGCTGATAACAAATTTAGGTGAACCAGGCTCAACACACCACAATATATAACCTTTCACCCTGTTTGTATAACTTAGGAATATGTATTTTGTTGATCTACGCTCGAGCTTACCATTATTAACATGGGCATACGCATGACAACCAAATACTTTCAAATCAGAATAATGAGTAGGCGTATTAGATCATACCTCAATAGGAGTCTTCAATCCAACAGGAACCGAGAGAGATCTATTCACACAAAAAAAAGGCCAAATTAACAGCTTCAGCTCAAATTCTTAAGACAAGCTAGCTTTATCGAGCATACAACGTTCTCTCTCTAATAGAGTCTTGTTATAGGAAGCTTTTGACGAAAAAAGTTATCTATTCAATGTGTATGCAGCTACTCTTATGTGATCTTATCTTCTAAAATAAATATGTTTTAAGATTTTTGACGTGATCATATGAGAAAGGGTTATCCTTGAGATAGAGTGAAAGCTACCTACCGGTGAAATTCCTTCAGATTTAAGGCAAAAATCAACATTCATAAAAACTGGGAATATAATCTTGATCCATTAAATCTGAAATTGCAAATGTGCCTCCAAATATGACAACACTTCTTCTCACATCCGTTGAACACTGTCCTTCACATGTGTGTGCATAGTCTTATTCATCATTGTTAGACATAAGTTTAAGGCATTAAAATATTCATGTTGTTGATTCATACTATCAATCCTTTCCAGTGTGGTATATTGATTAGAATTCTTTATCCTCGAATATTTTTACCTAAAATAAATTGATTGGATCTTGAGTTTCGACGAGTGAGAAAATTGATGGTATTTTTTGCAGATTATTTATCAAGAATAGATTTTTGGGTAATTTTATGTTTCCTAATATATCTTGATTTATTTTGGCTAATTCTTGCAATTAGGAAACAGTCAGCAGGTGAGCATTTTCCTATTACCATAATTGAAATTGGGACTCCTGGTAAGTTGAGAATCCTTCTTCGTGAGGACTTCTATCTTCTTCCAAATTCTTTGAATCTCTCGTTGCCGTTCACCAATTCTAACCTCTCGTCTTCCTGCTCTTGGTGGGTTTTTTATGCTCTAACAGCTAATTGCGATTGTGGTTGAGTATTTATATGTTCAGATCAATTCAAGAAGTAGCAAAACAACTACTGTCGTATTACATCTTCTTTTAAAAAAAAATTTTCACTTCTGCAATTCAAACCCTAGCCGTGTGCTCTTGCTTCGTTTTTGTTCTTTAATGGCATCTTCTGGATCTCACTCCCCAAAATCACCAAATTCTTCGTCTTCTTTCACCGCTAATGTCACTCAAATGTGGTGACACACCAGAAATTTCAACAGTGGCATCGCTCCCCTCGCTTGCTGTTGGACCTTCTCATGAAGCCCCTGTTCCTATCCATTTCATTCTACCAGGAGAACAAGGTAATGAAATCGATGTGGGAAATCCTCCAAATCTAAAGAAGGTATGTGTGATGGTTGGCCCAATTGGAAACCCTAATGTGCTCTATTCTAAATGCCAGAGGGGACTCACGCCTGATCTCGACCCCATCTCTCCTTCCTATGTTGCTACGGCCAAGCGTGCTAAGCAGTTTGGGGTCATCGTCTTCTCAAATAGGGGAAGCCTTTATGCATGATCTAGGTGATGATGATAAAGATGAGGATTTTGTTCCGAACCCTGATGACAACGAATTAGAATTCTCGCATATATCTGTGGGTAAGAAAACGGATGGTTCCCAATATGTGTTCACTCCCAGACGCTTAAACCCTCCTTAACCAGCCTCTGCTGAAGAAGATGATGACATCTTCCGTGACATTGATAACTATATGTCTTCTGGTGTTCTGGATAGCACTTCTGAGGTTAATGAAGCTGTTTCTTCTCCAGATGAAGAAGATAACGTGCCTGGTGATCCAACTCTTGCCCAGGGTATTTTGAATCTTGGGGAGAGAGTTCCTCGCCAGGTTCCATCTCCATCACCGTCTCATGTTTCACCCTCTAGCAGTTCGGAGGAAGAACATTCTCATGATGAAAATTTTGAAATGAATTTGGGTACATAAGCTTTAGAAAATGAAGCCTCTGATGATGTTGCATCCTTTGCTTCAGTTGCTGACTATGATATGGTCACATCTCCTGCTGCATTTGCTCATGCTCTGGCTGTTTATAAGGCTTTAAATGTTGTCTTCTACACCTCTGCTGCTGCCTCTCGCTATGATCGGTTCATCACCAGTGATATAATTAAAGAAAAATGGATTAAACTCAAGGTATTTGATTTTTATAACTTGACTCAATTTTTTAAAGATTGTAGTTTACTGGGCACTGTTACAACACCATTGTCATTTGTTAAGTTCTTAGTGATGGAGTTTTATGCTAATTTGGAGAAAAACATGTGTACGGTGGGAATTGATCGTTATGGCCAAGTTTTTGTTTGCAACAGAATAATTGACTTCACCCCTTCTAAAATCAATGAATTCTGTGGGATAATGGATTTTTAAGAAGGAGCAGTTTTTGATGATTTCAATGAAATCACCAAGGCTATCACAGGTGGTCGTGTTGAGAAGTGGCCCCTCTTCCCTGAAAAATTGCAATCCTCGTAATTAACCTCCTTTTACTCTGTGTTGCATAAATTATGCATTGCGAATTTGGCCCCCTCCAACAATTCCTTAGTTGTTACTCAGAACTAAGCACAAATTATTTTTAGGTTAGAACTGTCTTACCTTTTAACTTTGGGAAGTGGGAGTTTGATGGGATAACCTTCTATGCAGAAACTACGTCCGATAGGTGGTCATTCCTATTTCCTAGTTTGATTTATGGGTTTCTCGAAAGTCAGGGGATTGAATGCACTGAAAGGATTCAAGTCGCCCCAAGTTTTTAAAGATTTCCAGGCAACTGCTGAAAGGTGATAGGGTAATTAATTTACCCTTAACGTATCCCAATGCTACTGAAGCCACCGCTGACGCATCTTCTCCGTCTCCTCCTGGTGACTCTGTACAGGCTAACATTCCTCCGGATCTTGCACAACATGTTATCTCGGATGCTTTCCATCTGCGGCCCCTTTGTCCGTATCTTTTGTGCAAGCTCAGATGCCGGTTCTCTCAAAGCAGATTCAAGCCACTCAGCAGCAGCTTGACTTTCTCCAGTCCCTACAGGCCCTATTTTAACTATTCCTCGATGTTCATGCATCCTCCATTTCTGACCAAAAAGGGGGAGAGACTTCTAATGCATGGGGAGGATCTAATGCTGAGGAGTGAGATTGTGTTTGTTGCAATCTTTTTGTGTTTTACTGGTTTTAAACTTTATGTTATGTTTTGATTCTGGATTTGTTTCAAAATGTTTATTCTGGGGGAGTGTTATGAATATTCTCATCTTTTGATCTCTAATGTTGTGTTTTGTCCAGAAAGGAAAAAAATGGGAGATTGTTGTATTGTAAAAATTCAAGTATCAATTCGTGATTTGCACAATCACTGGAGATTTATTTGTGTCTAATATTGTTTTGCCTTTATTAATTCTTTGATTACAGGTGATTGATATTATTTTTGGTAATTCTTTGATTACAAGTGATTGATATTAGTTCAATTTAGGATTTTGATTGAAGTAAATATGAGAGTTTTTATACTAACTCTAACATTTCTTATTTTAGTGTTGTCTTTCTTTATTTCCAAGGAATTCTCAAGACTATATAAAGAGGAGCTCGTGCTACATCGTGGACACAGAGAATAAGAGAGATTCCTGAGTTGAGAAGTTTCAAACACTCATACACTTTCACAAAGTGAATGTGAGAAAGAACGTTGGAACATTTTCTATCACATTCGAGTCATAGTGTATTAAAACTAAGATATAGTTTTTCAACCACTGTGTTTGTCCTCAGACAATCAATAGGATTTTAGATCCTTGTGTGGTTATCTGTAATCACAAGTTATGATACATTTGTTAGAAACTTTTAGTAGTTTCGCTAGTTGTTTTTGTATAACGGGTTACAAGAGTTACTAGTGAAAGTTTTTGTCATATTGGCATATCTACAAGTATTATTATTTTTAGATAAAGGTTAAAACAAACTATTTTTATTTATTTCGCTGCATTTTACTAATGTTGTAGTAGTTGTTATTACATCTTTGATAACATCTTTACTTTGTCGAGTATTCCAATTGAGTCATCTAGCTACAAAACTTTCACACTTGAAATTTCTTGAAGGTCGGAAAAGCATCATTCTTGTGCTTCAGAAAATACATCCAAACATATCTTGAATAGTCATCTACGAACGTCCTCAAATACCAGGAACCACCTTTAGATGGCTTAGTCGAGGGACCCTAAAGATCAGAATGGATATAATCCAATGTTCCCTTCGTTCTGTGAAGTCGTTGCAAATTTCACTCTGCATTGCTTACCATAAACACAATGCTCACAAAAGTCAAGCTTCCTTATTTTATGACCTTCCAACAAACCTTGTTTGCTCAAAATAGACATCCCTACCTCACTCATATACCCAAGCCGCATAAGCCACTAACAAGTGCATTCTGAATCTAGATCTGATGAAGAACCTGCAAAAACTGATGCAGCACCAACAATGGTGCTACCCCTGAAACAAATAGAGACTATTAACCAATTTTTCATGGATCACAACAAGAGAACCAACCAATTTTTCATGGATCACAACAAGAGAACCAACCAATTTTTCATGGATCACAACAAAAGAACCACTAGATACTCTCAAAACTTCACCTTCACTTGTGTCCTTACAACCGAGTGAATCAAGGGCACCTAAAGAGATAAGATTTTTCTTCAAATCTGGCATATGCCACACATTAGTCAAAGTCCTAACAATATCATCATGCATTTTAATTCGAACTATTCTTATCCTCCAACTACCTTACAGGACATATTATTTCCCATGAAAACAACCCCACCTTTAATTGACTGGTCGAAAGATAACCGATCCCTGTTAGGACACATATGATAAGAGCAACTTGAATCAAGAACTCAACTATCACCGGATGACCCAACTGATACTGAGAAGACTCTACAACACTATCAGAGTTTTCCTCGCCAAAACTAGCAGAATCACTAGTGGTTGAGGAATCAACAATCTTTTTCTTTCCTTTGAGGCATTTATCTTTCCAGTGGCCTTCTTCTTTACAATAGTGACATTGAATTTTCTTGGTCCTAGATTAAGATCTAGACCTACCGCTATTTTTGTTCGAGCCTCTATCACTTGTTCTACCTCTAACAACCAAACCATTAGCCTAATTATCACACTTTTTTCTTCAACTCTTTAGAGTTCAATGATGCTTTCACATCCTCCATAGAAAGAGTGTCTCGGCCATATAGCATAATGTCAACAAAATGCTCAAACGAAGGAGGTAAAGAACATAACAAAATCAAGGCTTGATCTTCATCATCAATTTTGACATCAATATTTTTTAAAGACATAATAATTTTATCAAAATTAATAAGATGATCTTTAACAGGCGTACTTTCTCTCATACGAAGAGTGTAGAGCTGCTACTTCAAATAAAGTCAATTTCGAACGACTTTGCCATAAATAAAGCTTCCAATTTGAGCCACAAACCTGATGTCGATGTCTCATCTGCAACTTTTCACAAAACATCATCACCAAGTGATAACTGAATAGCACCAAGTGCGCGCTCTAACAAGTCATCTTTTTCTTCATCCAACAGTTTCGTAGCCAAAACCTCCCTACCCTTTAACGCCTTAAGAAATCCTTGCTGAACCAACGAGGCACACATATTTATGCGCCAAAGTCCAAAATCGTTCATGCCATCTAATTTTTCAATCTCGTATTATTCCACCACCATGATAACCAAAATTCAGTCAGAGAAATAATTGCGAATCCCAACAAACCCAAACTAACCAATATCTCTGATATCAATTTATTAAAATTACAGCCTCAAACGATTGAAATTTGTTATAAAAAATGATAATATTCTTGGATTATAAATTTTAAGTTTTTATCTTCAATGCGGAAGCGAATCAGTCGAAAATAAAAGTAGAGTTACGCTAAATACCGCACCCCAAATAACTAAATACCGCACCGTACTTAAAATAAGATGACCTTTTTGCCCTTACTAACTTAATTATTACTATATTGCCATTGATTAATTAGTTTATTAATTATACTAAATAATTCACTTCCATTATTCATCTTACTTTATACTGCACCTAACTTTTAAACTCTCAATCTCTCTCGATACTTTTTAATGGATGCGAATAATGATGATAATGGAAGTCGAGATAACTATTTTACGGTAATATCAATTACTTTTGATATATATTTAATTTTTTTGATTCATCTAGTTTAAATGTATTTATTTTAGGTTAAAAGTTGTATTTCGTTTTAAAAAATAAGGGTCGGCCATAACAGACGGTTAAAATTATAATGGCCGGCTACGGTGGGTGGCTTTCTCTCATATGGCCATTTGTCGTAGGCGGCTTTAGCTATAATGGCCGCCTACTGTGGGTGGCCCTCCAAAATCATAAATAATTTTTTTTTTGACAAAAATCAGTTGTTTTGTTCACTCTATTAATTTAATTCTTAATATGTATTGTTTTTACCGAAAATAATTTATATTTATTTACAGGATCATCAATTTTTTAATGAAAGTGCAGAATATTTTCCGGATGTCGGGCATATTTTCATGACTGGTCAAATGTTTAGTATATGTTTCGGCTTGATGTTTGCACTTCCTAACTGTTCGATCCTATCAATTTCCTCTGCATTCGACTTCGTCCCAGCTGTATGCCACTAGTTGTAATCGGTTAATGAATGGTTGTGTCTACTCTTTGCCAAGTCAACTTTCTTATCTACCCACCTGATATTTTTTCTTCAGCTAAAACTTCAAACGGACAGTTAATTTTTTTCGTACCTCTTAGTTTTCTATTCTCCTCATCTTCATTACCAATATACCTGTACTTTTCACCTCTCTCACATCCATACCATAATCTAGGTAACCCGTCTCCTTTGATTTTCTTCTTTTTCGTAAAGAAATACATATTATTCTTTTTCCCTGTACTTCTAACCCATTTTTCCATCTCATCTCGATTAGTAAATAGTTGACCAGTCATGAAAATATGCCCGACATCCGAAAAATATTCAGCACTTTCATTAGGAAAGTGATGATCATGTAAATAAATATAGATTATTTTTTGTTAAAAAAAATAAATTAAGAACTAAATTAATAAAGTGAACAAAATAAATGATTTTCATCCAAAAAAAAAATAATATTTGATTTTGGAGGGCCGCCCAGGGTAGATGGCCTTTTTAGCTAAAGCCGCCCACGACAAATGGCCATATGAGTGAAAGCCGGCCGCCGTAGCCGACCATTATAGTTTAAGCCGTCTATTATGGCCGGCCCTTAATTTTAAAAACGAAATTAAACTTTTTAACCTAAAATAAATACATTTATACTAAAGGCAATCAAGAAAATTAAATATATAAAAAAAATAATTGATATTTCCGTAAAATAGTTATCTCGAATTCCATTATCATCGTTGTTCGCATCCATTGAGAAGTATCAAAAGAGATTGAGAGTTTAAAAGTTACATACAGTATAAAGTAAGATGGGTAATGGAAGTAAATTATTTAGTATGATTAATAAACTAATTAATCAATGGCAATATAGTAATAATTAAGTTAGTAAGGGCAAAAGGATCATCCTGTTTTAAGTGGGGTGTGGTATTTAGTTGTTTGGGGTGCGGTATTTAGCATATATGTAAAAGTATCAAGTATTTAATATGTGTGTGTGTGTTTGTTTTGTTAGCAAGAAATAGTCTTTAGTGAGAAGATTAAGTAAAATAAAATTGTGAAACACGAGGCTAATTGTATTGTGCCATTGATATGGACTTACCCTTTTTATGGCTGGTTGATTTTTAGAATGTTAAGATTCCAAGAAAAAAAGTCAATATTGATGGTTGTCTTAACATATGAAAGATTATAGTGTCCAGAATTCAAGGGAATTTCACTATAGTAAAATTAAACTACTTTACACATTAACTTTTGGCTTAAATATCAATTTCGTCACTCTACTTTTTCCAAAAATTCAATAAGCTCATTTTACTTCTTTTTTTCACACTTTAATCACTCTACTTTGACATTTCTAATCAATAAGCTCATTGATTGAGTGAGCTTATTAATTTTCCTAACCAAGTAGAGTGATCAAAGTGTGAAAAAAAGAAGTACAGTGAGCTTAATGAATTTTGGGTGAAAGTAGAGTGATCAAATTGGTATTTAAGCCTTAACTTTTTAAGTATTTTTGAAATATAACAAATTATGAAATGAGAAAACGTTAAAGAAAAAAAGAAGAACATTAACTTTTTAAGTATTTTTGAAATATAACAAATTATGGAATGAGAAAACGTTAAAGAAAAAAAAGAAGATGCACATGCAAATATTTGTCGGTGATTAAAAAGATGAAAGTACATCCTTAACCTCATTTATATTGACCAACTTTCCTTTTTAAACAGTCTCAAAGTTTTTTGTTCTTTAAAAATTCAATGCACATTAATTATGTAATTTCTCATTATATATACCTAACAAAGTTGAGAATTTACATGGTAAATAATGCACACTAAATAGCAAAATAAAGGGTACAAATGAAAATCTAAGTATAAGACAATAGTTGTTCATGCATTTATTAAAATTCCTAAAAATGCGAGCTTTGTCGCTTGAAAATATATATGAGACGAAGGGAGTATAAGACAATAGTTGTTCATGCATTTATTAAAATTCCTAAAATGCGAGCTTTGTCTGGTTGAAAATATATATGAGACGAAGGGTGTAGGAACAACAAAAAATTGGTGTAAATGACATTAGGCCTATAATCATAGACACTAAATAGATATCCCTAAAAAGAATATTAAACCTTCTTATTCTTTTTTATTTCATTGTCAAGGCCATATTTAAGAAATTATTATAAATTTTCAATTATTTGACTTTTCACAAGAGGAACTTTTTGAAGGGAGTAATATACATTTCAGCCAAATGTAATTTTTTTTTCCTTCAAAAGAATTTATGTAATATCTTTTATTTATATTTTTAAGTAACAAAAATCCAATTTTAACAAAGAAAATTGAATTTCTTACTTTAACTATTATTTCTACTTTAATCCTTCGTGTAAGTGTATTTATTACGCCTAACAACAATTCTTTGTAAATGTTATTTCTTTAATTGTTCTTTCACTCACTATCCCTATCCCAATCCCAATCCCAATCTCTCTCTCTCTCTCTCTCTCTCTCTCTCTCTCTCTCTCTCTCTCTCTCTAATATCAAAAAAATGTCTAAAAATCATGTGTTAGAGAAGACACACCAAGTAACTTAGACACAAGTTTTCCCGCTCCACGAACCACCAATTGTAGAAGCAAATTCAATTGACAGGGTTAATTCAATTACTCAATCTTTGCATTGTCCATCCTATTAATTTTATACATGAAATTGAATTGATTATACATGCAAAAATGAAAAAGGATTAGATATTTAGGGTCCGTTTGGATACCCCAATTCCATTGCTTGGAATTGAAATTGGAATTGGAGCCTCCAAAACCAATTCTGTCGTTTGGGAACACAATTAAAATTTTGAATTGGAATTGAATTGTAATTCCAAATGCCTCAATTCCATAAAACTAATTATATACCAAAACCTAAAAATTTAAATTCTAAATTTTGTTCCCTTTTTTCCTCTATTACTTAACACAATAACAACCCCCCTTCTTTCACCACCATCACTGCCGGCCGCCACCACCGACCGCCTCCTCCGACCACCGCCGCTGCCACCACATCTGGCCGCCACCACCGACCACCACCTCTAGCTACCACCTATACCACTAGGCTAGATTAGATATTTGACATTATCAAAACCATGGAATTGAAATCTTTGTCATTTGAAATCACTAACCACCACTATCACTAGGCTAGACTAGATATTTGACATATTATTGAAATTTTATTTTAACTATAATCTAGAATTACAATTGAATTCCACACAATATCCAAACCATTAAATTGCTATGATTTTGAAAGCAAATTCTACATTATTTAAATTTCATGGAATCTGAATATTTATAGAATTCAAAAATGATGTGTCCAAACGGACCCTTAATTAGCTTTCTTTGGCAATCAAAAAATTGTGTGCTCACTAAATTGTCTTCAATCTGTCTTAGATCTATAGAAACCAACTAAGCATTGTTCATTATTCACTAATTAAATAGAGGTTAAATATTTGATATTATGAGTCATTTGTGCTTTCACTTAGCAATCTTAGTTACTTGCTCTCTCTCTCTCTCTCTCTCTCTCTCTCTCTCTCTCTCTCTCTCTCTCTCTCTCTCATCAAAAAAATGTTTGAAGTTCATATCGGAAAGAACACAACAGCTAACTTAGAGACGAGTTTTCTCAGTTCATAAGCCACAAATTGGAGAAGCAAGTTCAATTGATAGCGTTAGTTTAGCTATTGTTTCTTTGCATTGTCTATTGTATAAATTCCATACATGAAATTGATTTGACTATACATGCAAAAAATAAATAAATAATAAAATAAATAAAAAGAAAAATAAAAATAAAAAGGTTGAAATATTTAATTAGCTTTCTTTTGCAATTGAAAATTTATGTGCTTGCTAGATTTCTTAGGTCTATAGAAACATTGTGAGCATAGTTCAAATTATTTAACATTTTGACTCATTTGCACATTCACTTGACAATCTTAGTTACTCTCTCTCTCTCTCTCTCTCTCTCTCTCTCTCTCTCTCTCTCTCTCTCTCTCTCTCTCTCTCTCACACACACACACACACACACACACATACTCACTCTCTCTCTCTATCTCAAAAGAAACTACTGTCTGAAAATCATGCATTGGAGAAGACACACCAAGCAACTCAGACACGAGTTTTCTCAATCCACCCCAATTGTAGAAGCAAGTTCAATTGATAGGGTTAGTTTAGTTATTCTTTCTTTGCACTGTCTATTCTATAAATTTAATTATACATGAAATTTATTTGACTAAACATATAAAAAAGTAAAAAGGATGAGATATTTAATTAGCTTTCTTCAGCAATCGAAAACTTGTGTGCGTGCAAGATTGTCTTAGATCTGTAGAAACCTAGAAAGCATAGTTCATTATTCACTAAATGGGGGTTAATTATTTAATAGTTTAAGTCATTTGCACCTCCTTTTAACAGCCTTAGTTACTTGATTTCTCTTTCTCTCTCTCTCTCTCTCTCTCTCTCTCTCTCTCTCTCTCTCTCTCTCTCTCTCACACACACACATAAAAAATGTCTGAAAATCATGTGTCAGAGAAGGCACACCAAGTAACACAAACACGAGTTTTCTCATCCCACGAGCCACCAATTTTAGAAGCAAGTTCAATTGATAGGGTTAGTTTAGTTATTGTTTCTTTGCATTATCTATCCTAGAAATTTCATACATGAAATTGATTAGACTATACATGCAAAAAAAAGAAAAAGTGATATTTAATTAGCTTTCTTTGGCAATCGAAAAGTAGTGTGCTTGCTAGATTGTCTTAGATCTATAGAAACCTAGTAAGATTACTTCATCATTCACTAAACACAGGTTAATTGTTTAATATCTTGAGTCATTTGCACCTTTACTTGACAATCTTAGTTACTTGGTCTCTCTCTCTCTCTCCCTCTCTCTCTCTCTCTCTCTCTCTCTCTCTCTCTCTCACACACACACGCACACCAAAAAAATTGTCTAAAAATCATGCATTAGAGAAGACACACGAAGTATTTAGACACAAGTTTTCTCAGTCCACGAGACACTAACTGTAGAGCAAATTCAATTGATAGGGTTACTTTAGTTATTGTTTCTTTGCATGGTATATACTATATATTTCATACATGAAATTGATTTGACGATTCATGCAAAATAGAAATAGGACGAGATATTTAATTAGCTTTCTTTGGCAATCGAAAAATTGTGTGCTTGCTAGATTGTCTTAAATCTATAGAAACTTAATAAGCATATTTCATCATTCACTAAATACAGGTTAATTATTTAATATTTTGAGTCATTTGCACCTTTACTTGAAAATCTTAGTTACTTGGTCCTCTCTCTCTCTCTCTCTCTCTCTCTCTCTCTCTCTCTCTCTCTCTCTCTCTCTCTCTCTCTCTCTTGTTTCTTTGCATGGTCTATCCTATAAATTTCATACATGAAATTGATTTGACGATACATGCAAAATATAAAAAGGATGAGATATTTAATTAGCTCTCTTTGGCAATCGAAAAGTTATCTCTTTGGCAATCGAAAAGTTATGTGCTTGCCAGATTGTCTTAGATCTATAGAAACTTAGTAAGCATACTTCATCATTCACTAAGAGCCCGTTTGGTGCAGCGTTTATAAAACGCAATGTTTTAAAAACGCAGCACTTTAAAAAATACAGTGTTTTAAAAACGTAGGTCTTTTCTTATAAATGCGTTTGGGATATCACTTCAATACGTAGCTTTTTTTTATCCTAACAGCGTTTTAAAACCTGCATTTTGGAAAAGGCTGGGAATTCCAGCATTTTAAAACGCAGTTGCATTTTGAAAACACTGTTTTTTTCTGTCGCAGCATTGAAACACAATTTTTGCAAATAAGATGCGTTTTATCCCTACATTTTGGCCAAAACGCACGACCAAACGGGCTCTAAATACATGTTAATCTATTAATAATAACTAAAACAAAAGCTAATGTTCCCTCCCACTATCCACGTGGCTGTTTTACGTAAGAAACTTTCTCGCCCAATAGTCAGATTTACCTCGATAACTTTTCTAATTAACTTTAACATTATCCTAAATCTATAAAATCTATTTTTTAACTATAATTTTTTTCTAATTACTGTTTTTATTTTAACCATATCCTAAATCTTTTTTAATTACAACAGTCAGGTTTACCGTTGTAACTTTTCTAATTAACTTTAAACTTATCCTAAATCTGTAAAAAAAAAAAAAAAATTACTTGTAATTTTTTTCAAATTATTATTTTGACTTTAACCTATCCTAAATCTATAAAACCTTTTTTTTATTTATATTTTTTTTGTAATTACTATTTTAGTTAGTTAAGGTCATTGTATATAAATTGATCGACATAGATTTCTAAAAAAGGTTGTAATTTAAATATACTATATGTATTTGTTTAAAATATACTATATGTATTTCATTAAACAAACAATATGTACAATAAATTGGTTATATCTCAATTTGAAACAAGTACACGTTAACCTATTTTTCCCACATTTTTAGGTATATATGAATTTATGCAATTATTTTAAAATATAAAATACATTATTTTTGAATTCTTATGTCCATAGGACGGGCATCAACAAGTTATTTAATATTTTGAGTCATTTGCACCTTTACTTGAAAATCTTAGTCTCTCTTTCTCTCTCTCTCTCTCTCTCTCTCTCTCTCTCTCTCTCTCTCTCTCTCTCTCTCTCTCTCTCTCACACACACACACACACACACATCAAAATAATGTCTAAAAAATCATGCATCAGAGAAGACACACCAATTAACTCAAACACGAGTTTTCTCAATCCATGAGCCACCGATTGTAGAAGGAATTTTAATTGATAGGGTTACTTTAGTTATTGTTTCTTTGCATTGTTTATCCTATAAATTTCATACATCAAATTGATTTGACCATTGATGAGGTGAAAATATACTTCTAGCAAGTGCACTAGCCTCAAGTAACAAAGTGAAAGTATTAGGGGTTGTCGTACCCAAGGAACTGGAACAAAATCAAATTCTATTATTCGTTGCTTTAATCTAGAGGGCAATAAAGATTGTTGTGAATAAATCTACCGAAATTAAACTTAAGAGAGCAAGTAAATAACAGTTTTGAGAACTTAATGAGAGAGAAACACTAGGGTTTAGGTTCACCAATTCACTTCAAGGTAACACATCAACGATTTCAGGTTCCGATAGATTGCTATTGTGTGACAACAGAATTTCCTAATTTAATCAATAGTCTCTCTTGAGCAATATCAACCATATTATTTCCAAGTAACCTAAGTATCTCTAGGTAGATTTAGGTAGAAAACAATGCATTAGGGTTTATGAAATTCTCTTAGCTTTCGACATGATCTATAGATAATTGCATGTATCAACTCATCCATCTCTAGCATGAATTTAGATCCATGGTATTAATTCCTACTATCCCATATGAAATCTCCTCTCGGTCTCATCCACATGATTGAAAACAATTAAAAGGTGGCCAGTCTTTCAAAGCATTAAAAACAAAAAATAAAACTCACACAATTATGCAATCGATCGTTACCTAAATCGGATTAAAATTACTCTTTCATGAATTGGCTACCCCTTTACCCTAGCTTTACTAATTTAGTTAATAATAAAATAAACAAAACCCATATCATAAACAAGAGATTCATAAAATTAAGCATAAGGAGAAGAAGAATAATTAATAAGAGTCAAGAAATTGATACTTGAATCCGATAATACAATCTTCGTTCTTCGTTGTTCTCTTGTTCAATTCTCTATTGACGGCTAAAACTGTTGAGCGACCCCTAATCTAATCTAATGAGTCCTTTTATACAAGGGAAAAGTCTCCTAGGAAAAAGGAAACAAGGTCTTTACAAAATAGGCAAGGAACGTGCTCAGGAAATTCCAGCTTTGCAGAATTTGCACAGGAGCCCCTGTAGTCTTCAACTTTGTCACAATTGCCTCCAATTTGCAAAAAAAAAAAAAAATCATAAGTCCCTGAAACTCTAAAATAACACTATAACATATATTAGATAACAAAAACCTTAAGAAGTCACAAAGTTTAAGCTCAAATAACACCCGATAAATGAGTAAAATACTCACTTATCAACCATACATGCAAAAAAGAAAAAGGATGAGATATTTAATTAGCTTTCTTTGGCACTCGAAAAGTTGTGTGCTCGCTACATAATTGTCTTATATCCATAGAAACCTAGTAAACATAGTTCATTATTCACTAAATAGAGGTTTATTGTTTAATATTTTGAGTCATTTACCCCTTCACTTGATAATCTTAGTTTAAATCACTAGACATAAAAAATATGAGTTCTTTTTTGTTTTTCTAGATTTTCCCTTCTGATTTTCTTTAGATACTTAACATGGAAAGACTCTCTCTTAACTAAGGGATATCCTTGAGTTTATAATATGTTTTGTTGGTTCATACATTATGTATTATTTTTAGTCAGTCCCCTTTAATTAATATGTGTTGTGATGAAGCTAGCTCCAGTCACAACATTATAGTTTTCTACTCCTTATGCTCTTGAATGTAAATTTATCATGTTGTTAGTTTATTTTGTTATTTTTGATATCACTTTGGGTCAGCTACATGAGTTCTTTTTCGTCATTCAATTTGATCTAAAGAAACATCACTTACTCATATCTATTTTTATTATGGAGGTCATTGCATGTTAGACTCTTCCTTTTTGTAAACATATACTCCTACGATAATCACTTGATCTATATTTACTTTCTGCCTTTTATATTAACTTGAAGAAAAAGCAAATGCCACCAGGTTGGAAAGTTGTGCTAGTTAAGCGAACAAATTGCAAATATAAGGGATAGTGGTATAAGGTTGCCTCTCTTAGCAAAACTAAATATACTGATAAGAATAGCTTTGCAGTGATTTTTACTGCTGAGAAAATAAATTATTTTTACGAAAAAGTAGACATAAGTTACATAAGTACGTTATACCTTCATAAGATTGAATACATGTTTGTTAAACTATAACTTGCCATAACAATACTTTTCTTATGTCTCTTTGTTTAAACATTTGATATTTTATGTGCTTCTCTACTTTTAAGCGAATGATGATTTGAAATCTTATTTTCAGTTATATTACGAGCCCGACACGATGAAACTGTGGTAAGCTTGCATAAATAAATAAATAAATAAATATATATAATAATAAAAAACCTATTCCAATAGTAAAAGATAGTGTCTTTTCTTTAGTTTAGAAACTAATTAATCTTGATATCGTAGAATTTGCAGACAATGGAACAACTTAATGAAGGGAAATGTCTCCTTCTAATCAGGCAAGCTTTATGTTTACGACTAACTACTTTTTAAATTGTAGTTAAGAAGACAACTATAACATTAAGTTCACAGTATTTGACATATTGGTCCATACTGTACCTTTCACGCGAGTCAGTCTACATAAATTTCTTAAATAGCAGCAAAGATAAGGGCCACGAAGAGAAATCTTTTACAAGAAGAAAAACTAAAACATTCAGATACTTTAAATATTCTAAATTTACAATTCTAATTTGTACAAAACTTTGTCACTTTTGTAGATTGGATTAATTGAATACAAAGATGAAGCTACCTGATCTTCAACTGAGAATGGAAGAGATGCACCTCGAGGTAATAATCATCTTCCTTCTGATTTATTTATTTATTATTTTTTTCTTTGGTTTTGTCCTACAAATTTATGTACAACAGCACAAAAATATTTCTTTAAACTTTCCTTATACAATTTATTGCAGAAACCAAAAATGTGGACGACATGAAGAAAAATAATTAATGAAAATGACAAGGATAAAGAGGGGAATGAAAATGAGCAGAATATTTGGTTTCTTTGACTTTTGATCTTAGAAATTAGTAATGATTTGTTTGAAGACATTGCACACTATTTCTTTGTGTTGATGTTGTTAATTGATGTTTATTTTGAATTATTGACTTCTGATATTTGGTTAAAATATTCAGTACTTTGGATAATTTGTTTCCTTATTATTGTTACCATTTTTTTTATAATGAATTTAGCTATATGAGTATGTTGTTTCCTATTCAAGGAGCATACCAAAGTCTGGTAGATGTGACAGAGAAGGTGTGGCATATATTTGAACTTAATAAATTTGTAGAAATTTGTTCATGTTCTTGTCTGTTTTTCACTTTTTGGTAAATACATGAAAAAAATTATAAAACTAAAATCCTAAAGAATAAAGGTATTAAAAAGGTGTAAAATATAATTACTCGTACATGTAGCTTTAGGTCTAGAGTTTATGGTTGTAGGGATTTAGGAATATTTTAGGGCTTTAGGGTTAAGTGTTTAGGGTTTAGGGGTAATTAGGGTGAGGGTCATGTTAGGTTGTTTGGATAAGATTTTCTATACAATGAAGTACGTTATTAAATTTTCACTAATGACAATTCTTTTATTATATACAAAATCGAAAGTAGGCTCTATAGTGTTAAAGTACGCGACTCACATTGTAAAACTAAATAAGTACTCTACTTTTTTAGATTTTTCGCCCTTCTTAAAAAAGACACAAGAAGCTTTGATGATTGGTTGCTTAATTCCCATCGTCTTCGTAACAAAATTCTGGACATCATTCATTGTATAACTCTTGTTATTGATCGATAACTGATAGGTTGTGGGTTCGAGTCACCAAAGGGGTAAGTGGAGAACCACTATTGATCCTCTTTAATGAAGAAAAATTTAAAAAAAAAAAACTCTTGTTATTGCTATTTCATAAAAATGGAGTGGGCGTTAAGAATTTCTCAATATCTTTAAAATTAAAAATTAAAGACATACTCCAATAGGAACTTGATCCGAAACCTTAGATATTTGTGATACAACGCCATTAGGATGAAAAAGTTCAAACTTTCACAGAAATCAAAAATACCCTTACTAATGCCACACAGCAGCGCACACACTTCACATCCACTGTATGTGAGTGAGTGAGAGAGAAAAAGAGAGTGAGTCTACACTAATTCTCAACAAATGGCAGACCACATGCTCCAAAATTTGGATGATCAGATGGAGTTCCCTCAAAGTTTTGGTACTCAAATGTAGATTCCTCCAAATCTTAAAACCCAGATCCAAATGCCAGAAAAAACTGAAGATGACGCCATGGTTATAGACATTGAAGACTTTGTCAACACAATCGACTTCTTCCCAGTTGAGAACACTCATCAAGTTGGTGGTGGTGATCAATGTCATTACCAGACCATGAACTGCAGCAACAACAACCACCAAGAAAGTTTTGGCCAGTACGAATTCTCAACTACCCATCACGGTTTTTGCCAGGACGTGAAGGCAAACTTGCCAGAATTCGACGATTCGTCCATATGGCCTGAGGCCGTATCAAGACTGGATTTTCAGCAGCGACTACTGATCAGGGTATTTTTGCAGCCAATTATGATGACGGGATGGGAATTTGGAGTGGGAGTGGGATAGGAGTTGTTGGCAGGGATGAACTATCATTGGTAAGGGCTGGCAATACAATAACAAGGCTCTATGCATGGTGCAGGAACTAGTTGTTGAGGTTGGGTGACCATGGCCGTATGTGAAGTGTAACACTCCAAATTACATCCCGTCATCATAATTGGCTGCAAAAATACCTTGATCAGTAGTCGCTATCTGAAAATCCAGGCTTGCTGCGGCCTCGGCCCATATGGACGAATCGTCGAATTCTGGCAAGTTTGCCTTCGCGTCCTGGCAAAAACCGTGACAGTTAGTTGAGAATTCGTACTGGCCAACACTTTCTTGGTGGTGGTTGTTGCTACAGGTCATGGTCTGGTAATGATATTGATCGCCACCACCAACTTGATGAGTGTTCTCAACTAGAAAGAAGTCGATTGTGTTGACAAAGTCTTCAATGTCTATAACCATGGCGTCATCTTCAGTTTTTTCTGGCATTTGGATCTGGGTTCCAGGATTTGGAGGAATCTGCATTTGAGTACCAAAACTTTGAGGGAACTCCATCTGATCCCCCAAATTTTGGAGCATGTGGTCTGCCATTTGTTGAGGATTATGGGCCTGTAACCTTCGTAAGTATGAATCCACCCATCTGAAATTATAAAGTAATTGATTAGTTAGTAGCTATGAATTTCACTAAATTATGTGCTCGCTAGATTGTCTTAGATCTGTCTTAGATCTATAGTAGAAACCTATAAAGCATTGTTCATTATTCACTAAATAGAGATTAATTATTTAATATTATGAGTTATTTGTGCTTTCACTTGGCAATCTTAGTTTCTCTCTCTCTCTCTCTCTCTCTCTCTCTCTCTCTCTCTCTCTCTCTCTCTCTCTCTCTCTCATCAAAATAATTTCTGAAGATCACATCAGAGAGAACACAACAAGTAATTTAGACACGAGTTTTCTAAGTTCATAAGCCAAAAATTGTAGAAGCAAGTTCAATTGATAGGGTTAGTTTAATTATTTTTTCTTTGCATTGTGTGTTGTATAAATTTCATACATGAAATTGATTTGACTGTACATGCAAAAAAAAAAAAGGATGAGATATTTAATTAGCTTTCTTTGACAATTGAAAATTTATATGCTTACTAGATGCATGTCTTTGATCTATAGAGACATTTTGAGCATAGTTCAAATTATTTAATATTTTGACTCATTTGCATCTTCACTTGACAATCTTAGTTACTTGGTCTCTCGCTCTCATCAAAAAAATGTCTAGAAATAATGCATCGAGAAAGACACACCAAGTAACCTAAAAACGAGTTTTCTCAGTCCACGAGCCACCAATTGTAGTAGCTAGTTCAATTGATAGAGTTAGTTTAGTTATTGTTTCTTTGTGTTAGGAAATAGGCATGTCGTCTGATTCAATGTATCCGCCCATGAAGGCTCATAGAGTCTTAGTTATATTATGATTGGTAAATAGTATTCCAATCCAACGGGATTTGGGATTGACTTTACCTATCCTACAAGAAATAGGTTTCTTGTGGTCAATAATATAAATAGGGCAAGCTACCAAAGGGAAAAAATACACACTACACGATTTGTGCAATATTTTTCCTCTCTATAGAAATTATATCTCACCAAAATACTCTCTCTAAGTCTAACCATCAAGAGACTTGGATTTACGGTGTGGAATTGTAATTGATAATCGTCTTACGTGATATCAATTCGACGAGAAAGAATTGCAGATTACTTGTTCGTGGTGTTCGTGAGTTCGTAGCACAAGCCAAAAGTCTTCCGCTTCCCTCTAGGGTATGAATTCGCACGAGGTAATCCGTGATACCCTATTATTGTATAGTGAATTCGTTCCCTTCACTTTGCAGTGTCTATCCTATAAATTTCATATATGAAATTGATTTGACTATACTTTCAAAAAAGAAAAAGGATGAGATATTTAATTAATAATCTTCCTTTGACAATCGAAAATTAAAGTTGTGTACTCGCTAGATTGTCTTAGATCTATAGAAACCTAGTAAGCACAATTCATTATTCATTAAATAGAGGTTAATTATTTAATATTTTCAGTCATTTGCACCATCACTTCGACAATCTTGGTTATTTGGTCTCTCTCTCTCTCTCATAAGAAAAAATGTATGAAAATCATGCACTGGGGAAGACACACTAAGCAACTCAGACACGAATTTTCTCAATCCACGACCCACCAATATTGTTGAAGCAAGTTTAATTGATAGGGTTACTGTAGTTATTCTCTCTTTGCATTGTCTATTCTATAAATTTTATACATAAAATTTATTTGACTAAACATATAAAAAATTAAAAGGATGAGATATATAATTAGCTTTCTTCGCAATCAAAAAGTTGTGTGCTTCCTAGATTATCTTAGATTTGTAGAAACCTAGAAAGCATAATTAGTTCATTATTCACTAAATAGAGGTTAATTATTTAATAGTTTGAGTCATTTGCACCTCCACTTAACTGTCTTAGTTACTTGTCTCTCTCTCTCTCTCTCTCTCTCTCTCTCTCTCTCTCTCTCTCTCTCTCTCTCTAGATCTCTCAGATCTCTCATAAAAAAATGTCTAAAAATCATGCGTCAGAGAAGACACACCAAGTAACTCTAACACAAGTTTTCTTAGTCCATGAGCCACCAATTTAAGAAGCAAGTTCAATTGATAAGGTTAGTTTAGTTATTTTTCTTTGCATTGTCTATCCTAGAAATTTCATACATGAAATTGATTAGACTAACATGCAAAAAAGAAAAAACGAATGAAATATTTAATTAGCTTTCTTTGGCAATCGAAACGTTATGTGCTCACTAGATTGTCTAATTAATATCTATAAAATCTAGTAAGCATAGTTCATTTTCACTAAATGGAGGTTTATTATTTAATATTTTGAGTCATTTGCACCTCTCTCTCTCTCTCTCTCTCTCTCTCTCTCTCTCTCTCTCTCTCTCTCTCTCTCTCTCTCTTTTAGTCAGTCCCCTTTAATATGTGTTGTGATGAAGCTAGCTCCAACCACAGCATTATGGTTTTCAACTTCTTATGCTCTTTGAATGTAAATTTATCATATTGTTGGTTTATTTTTTTATATCTAATATCACTTGGGGTCAGCTACATAAATTCTTTTTCGTCATTTAGTTTGATCTAAAGAAAATTCGTTACACACATTCCTTACTCATATATGTTTTTATTATGGAGGTCATTGCATGTTAGACTCTTCCTTTTTGTAAACATATACTCCTACTATAATCACTTGATCTATATTTACTTTCTACCTTTTATATTGACTTGCAGAAAAAGTAACCGCCACCTGGTTAGAAATTTGTGCCAGTTAAGCGAACAAATGGAAAATATAAGGGACAGTGGTATAAGGTTGCCTCTCTTACCAACACTTAATATATGAATAAGAATAGCTTTGCGGCAATGTCTGCTACTGAGAAAATAAATTATTTATACAATAAAAGTAGACAAAAGTTACATAAGTACGTTATACCTTCATAAAATTGAATATATGTTTGCAACACTATAACTTGCCATAACAATACTTTTCTCATATCTCTTTGCGTACAAAATTTTGATATTTTATGTGCTTATGTTTAAGCGAATGATGATTTGAAATCTTATTTTCAGTTATATTACAAGCCTGACACAAATAAACGATTTCGTTCTTTGAAGGGTGCATGGGCTCGATACGATGAAGCAGTGGCAAGCTTGCATATATATATATATATATATATATATATATATAACCTATTCAAATAGTAAAAGATAGTGTCTTTTCCTTAGTTTAGAAACTAATTAATCTTGATATCGTAGAATCTGTAGACAATGGAACAACTTGGTGAAGCCAACTCAAGTTCAGAAATCGCTCATTCTCAAAAGGCAAGCTTTATATTTATGACTAACTACTTTCTAAATTGTAGTAAAGAAGACAACCATAACATTAAATTCACGGATTTGACATATTGGTCCATATTTTACCTTTCATGCGAGTCGATCTACATAAATTTCTTAGATAGTAGCAAAGATATATAAAAGGGCCAAAAAGAGAAATCTTGTACAACACGAAAAGTTAAAACCTTCCAATACTTAAAATGTTCTAAATTTACACTTCAAATTTGTACAAAACTTTATCACTTTTGTAGATTGGATTAACTGGATACAAGGATGAAGCTACCTCTTACACTGAGAATGGAAGAGATACACCTCCAGGTAATAATCATCTTCCTTCTGATCTTTTGTCCTACAAATTAATGTGCAACAGCACAAAAATATTTCTTTAAACTTTCCTTATACAATTTATTGCAAAAACCAAAAAATCGGATGGCATGAAGGAAAATAATAATGAAAATGACAAGGATGAGGAGGGAAATGAATATGGGGAAAATATTTGGTTTCTTTGACTTTTGATATTAGAAATTAGTAATGTTTTGTTTCAAGACATTGCACACCAATTCTCAGTGTTGATGTTGTTAGCTGATGTTTTATTTTGAATTATTGACTTTTGGTATTAGGTTAAAATATTCAGTACTTTGGATAATTTGTTTTCTTATTGTTGTTACCATTTTTTGTAATGAATTTAGCTATATGAGTAAGATGTTTCCTATTCAAAGAGCATACCAGAGTCAGGTAGATGTGACAAAGAAGGTGTGACATATTTTTGAACTTTTTAAATTTGTAGAAATTTGTTCATGTTCTTGTCTGTTTTTCACATTTTGGTAAATACATGAAAAAATTATAAAGCAAAAATCCTAAAAAATAAAGGCATTAAAAGGTGTAAAATATAATTACTCGTAGACGTAGCTTAAGGTCTAAAGTTTATGGTTGTAGGTATATAGGAATATTTTAGGGCTTTAGGGTTAAGGGTTTAGGGGTAGTTAGGGTGAGGGTCATGTCACTACTAGAAAACACGGTATTACTATCGGAAAATTTCGACAGTAAATGAAAAATTTCGATAGTAATTACACATTTACTGTCGGAACTGCTCCGACAGTATCCGACAGTAAACCTTCGACGGTGATTTCTCTCCGACAGTAATCCGACAGTAATTACTATCGGATCATCCGACAGTAATTTCTGTCAGACTAAAATCCGACAGTAATTACTATCGGATATTAATTTCAGATTTTCATTCCGACAGTAATTACTGTCGGATTTTCCGACAGTAATAAACTAACCGTCATTAACACTCCGTTAGTTTACTGTTGGATTACCGTTAAATTTTTTACGGAGGTCCGACAGAAAATGGCCACCGTTATTATTTTTAACTTGGATTACTGTCGGATCTCCGACAGTAATGTTAGAAAAACATTTTAATTACTGTCGGAGTTCCGACAGTAATTTTAAATAAAAATAAAATAAATAAATTTTGAAATTGGTTTTTTTTTCACCTGATATAACAATTATATATACACAATCACACGCACACAACACTGCAACAATAAACTATAATTATAACAAATAAAACAAAAATTAAATTAAAATTAATATATATACAATTTAAAAAAATATTACAGTACTAAAATAATGTGTCTACTGTGTAGGGGGGTCAAATAAATTACGGACAATCGAAGACCTAGTAGGGCCTGCCGCCGCCGCTCCATGAACATCGTAATCGCTCTAGCGCTGCCGCCCTTCCGCATTAGCTGCGCTCTGCTGCGCCTCCTCTGCTGTTGCACGCTGGCGCTGCACCTCATCGGCCTGCGCTGCACCAGCTACTCGTGAGTCTGCGTCTTCTTGATCAGGGCACGCTCAGTAGCTGACTGGTGCGGAGGACCAGAAGATGCGGTCGCCGAGGAAGAAGTCGATCCGCCTAGTCTCAACACAGCGGCGTCGTGGTCACCAAAGCCGTAGAGGCGATCTCCCCTCTTCTTCCGTGACTCCGCAGTCACCGAATGCCAAATATTGCTGACAAATTAAGGGCATCATTTCCTCAGGGGTCGTCTGGACAAGCCCCTCGGCGACCTGCGTGTCCATACTCGCCTTATAGTCATCATGTGTCACAAAAATATAAAAACATTAATATTAACATTTTAATTAACTAATAAACAAAATAAAATTAAAATATTTTAAGTAATACTTACAAATGCTTTCTTTGTCGTCTCATCGACAAAGACAAACGGCGAATCAGCACCAGGAGGAGCAGGAGTGGTATGAGTCGCAGAAAATAAATCAGTGTAGGGTATCTCGGTACCATAGTATCGATTCTACAAATATAATAAATTAAAATTAGCGAACAATACATATTAAGGTATAACATGATCAACTTATAAGAAAACAATAAAAATGGCCTATATATACCCAAACCCTACTAAGACAGCCTATTTGAACTCAATCCCTTCTCATAACAACCTATTAAGACTCAAATCGTTATAAAAAGTCTATTTACACTCAAACCCCTTCTAAAACAACTTATTTATACTCAGAGCCCTGCTAAAACAACTTATTTAGACTCAGAGCCTTCTAAAACAACCTATTTGCACTCAAACCCTTCTAAAGCAGCTATTTAAACTCAAAACCCTTTCATAACGGCCTATTTACACTCAAACCCTTCTAAAACAGCCAATTAAGACTCAAATCGTTATAAAACAGTCTATTTACACTCAAACCCCTTTTAAAACAACCTATTGAGGCTCATAACCCTGCTAAAATAACTTATTTACACTCAGAGCCTTCTAAAATAACCTATTTACACTCAAACCTTTCTAAAGCAGCCTATTTAAACTCAAAATCCTTTCATAAAGGCCTATTTACACTCAAACCCTTCTAAAACAGCCAATTAAGACTCAAGTCGTTATAAAACATTATATTTACACTTAAACCCCTTCTAAAACAACCTATTGAGGCTCATAACCCTGCTAAAACAACTTATTTACACTCAGAGCCTTTTAAAATAACCTATTTGCACTCAAACCCTTCTAAAGCAGCCTATTTAAACTCAAAATCCTTTCATAAAGGCCTATTTACACTCAAACCCTTCTAAAACAGCCAATTAAGACTCAAATCGTTATAAAATAGTCTATTTACACTCAAACCCCTTCTAAAATACCCTATTGGGGCTCATAACCCTGTTTTCAGCCATGGATTTCATAGCATCCACATGGCTACCGAACAAATCAATTTAAACTGTCAGTGAAACAATAAAATATGTTATATATCTTTTGAGAAATTAATAAAGGCCTATTTACACTCAAACTCCTTCTAAAATAACTTATTTGCACTCAGAGCCCTGCTTTCAGCCATGAATTTCATAGCATCCACATAGCTACCCAATAAATTAATTTAAACATGTATTAATTACAATACAACACATTAATGTCCTTACCATGCGCAAGTGGTGCTCGGAGGTGTTGATCGACCCCGAGGTGTGCTTCACCCCCCTCCCCGTTGAGCTCAACCTGTTTTGCCTTTGTCGCTCGGCGACAACCCTAGCTTCCTCGGAATCTCACGCCGAGGTAAACCTGTGAAAATGTTAAAATTGTTATAGATACAATATTTACAAAATAACATATATTTAAGGAATGAAATTAAATCAAGTATACTTATTATAATGTACTTACTGGCGCCAGACATCATCGATGAAACCTGGAGCCCTCGCCCTCTTTTCATTCCACGCCTTCTTCATGGCGTAGATCCAGTCGCGGTACTTCTTATCGCACAACAACCTAAACGCCTCGTACGCCTCGGCGTCAGAGTGCTCAGGCCAATAATAAGTCCTGCAAGTTTGACCAATTTAAACATATTAAATATAAACTTTGATAGAAAGTATTAAATTATTAAACTTTAACATATCTTATCTTACCCTAAAATCATCCCACCAGGAGTCTCGGACCTCCTTAGGCACGTCAGAGTACTGTGGCCAGTACTCCTCGTGCCTCATCGCACGTAGGATGCGTCCAATAAAGCGAGCAGGATCGGGATACCCGCCTGCAAACTTGTCAAATATATATTAAACAAATATATTACACAAATATGTAATTAATATTTAACCAAGGAAGCATTAAAATTTTTAATAAAACTGTAAAATTATTACTTACTGCTTAAGGCCGGAGATGGTAAGGATAATCCTACCATCTCTATCAATAACCTCTGGGGTAGATGATGACCCAACCCCGCTGATCGGATCGTGGGGAGAGTCGGGCGCATCCTCGGGCTGAGAAAAGTGAGACTTAGCTCCTCCTGTAGGTACAGGTGGCTGTGTACCTGTAATGCAAGTAGGTAGAAGTCGGACCTTACCAGTCCGACCCCTACCTCTACCAGCTCGTCCTAACATGTCTATATATGATAAAAATATAATTAATATATTAATGATGACAATTAACGCTAATTTTAGATGAAAATTAAGTTAAAATACATAACATAAATTAAAATGAATCTTCTTCATGATAACAAGTAACATACAAATAGTATTCTACACATGACATTTAATTTTAAACAAAAAATAAAAGAACCTAAACGGTACACAAGACTACTCAGAGTCTTCATTCTCGTGTCTTCATTTTCTTCATTCTCAGATTCTTCTCGGCGTTTGAGTCGCTACTACAAAACTCAAGTTCTTCTTCATCGTCATCCTCGGACATCCAATCCTCTTCATCTTCTGTTACCTCGTCATCTTCTTCTGCATCACCTTCAATAATCGGGACTTCGTCTTTAGACGGGGAAGGAGGTGGCAAATCAACGGGTAATACTATTTCTAGGCCCAAGGGAGGCACGGGCATTTCATCTTCTTGATAACATCCTTCTAATGAAGATTCTGTAGTTATGTCGTCAGACCGATATGCTATATCAATCATGCTTCTGGCCTTAGTCTTCCAAACAGCCCACCATCCCCTCTCATCAGCTCGCCGATAAGGGTATGGTGTCATGTATACTTGTTGTGCTTGTGATGCTAAGATGAACACATCATCACCCGCATGTCTAGACGTCTGCTTCACATCGATTAGGTCAAACGAGTCCTGCTTTTTTATACCTCGTACAGCGTCTCGCCAGTCACAATTGAATAGGACTATATTTTTCCTCCCGAGATATCGTAACTCGATGACTTCTTTAAGGACATCATAATAGTCAACGTTGCCTTTAAGATTGACACCGCTGTTATCTGTTTATTTTGCCTCCCCGTATTCCTTAGTATAGAAGACATAGCCATTCACATAATATCCGTTAAATAAAGTAACTCTCATCAACGGATTTGCAGATATGTGAGATAATCTCGCGACTTTCGGGTCATTAGGATGTTCCAAAACCTGGAAAGTAATTCATAATAGATATTTTTAAATGACTGAGATATTATACCGTTTGGATGTATATATAAAATGTCTACATATAAATCGAGCCAGGAAGTGATATTTACATATTTGCGTAATCACGACGGAAACTCTTTCTCTGTCCTGATTTCTCGCAATTCGTCAGATATATCATCTCCGGCTTGATCTTCGAATATACTGCATTAGGTTTAGAGTTTATACGAGTTATTTATGCATGTTGCAACTTTAATTTGAATCGGACGACTATCTAAAATTAAATGAAATTGATAATTAACTTACTTGAGATATTCCTCAACCTCAGGACAATTAAGGAGTATATAGAGTCTCGCAGCGTCATATTCCTTATTGCTTAGCATTCGAGTCTTAACCGGTTTACCGAGTGGCCGACCCGGAGCATTAAATAATGAGATGTCTCCATTGGCATCAGGCTCTCCCCCATCATAATTGCGCCCAACCCTAGTCAATCTCGATTCAATATCGGGATGAAAATATTGCGCGGCAAAGGCAACAATTTCCTCTATAATAATAGCCTCGCATATTGAGGCCTCAACCTTTGCCCTGTTTCTCATCTTCCTTTTCAAATGACCGAGATACCTAATTGCAGATGCATGACAGGATAAATAAATGTTACACAAGTTATAACCGACTTTTAAGTATGTTATAGAGGAAAAACGATTATTATGAGACGAGTAATTACCTCTCAAATGGATACATCTATCTGTGTTAAACTGGACCCCCAACCCTAGCTTCATATGCCAAGTGGATCGGTAAATGCTCCATAGAATCAAAAAAAGACAGAGGAAAGATCTTCTCAAGTTTGCGAATCGTCACGACAATGCTCGCTTCGAGTCTTCTCATGTCATCAACCCGTAGAGTGCTAGATGATAACGCTCTGAATGACTCACTCAGCTCGGTTAACGCAATCCATATATTGTCGAGCAACAAGTTCCTAAATACTAAACCCTATCTAAACCCTAAACCATATCTAAACGCTAAACACTAAACCCTATACCCTAAATCCTGAACCCTAAACCCTATACCCTAAATCCTATACTCTAAACCCTATACCCTATACCCTAAACCCTATACCCTATACCCATATACCCTATATACCTTATACCCTAAACCATATCTAAACTCTAAACACTATCTAAATCGGTATCTATCATCATATTCTCGTCAACCCATCTTTAAAGCTGGGAGATTCTTCAATTGATGTACCTCTTTCATTCGCCATCGAGCAATTGCTTGATAAAATTTGTGTACGTCGTAATTTATCTCTGCCGCCGAATTAAGATTATTTAAGAAGAGGAATTCTTGAAAGCATCCAAGGACAACGTAGTTTTTTAAAAGAGGAATTCTTGATATCATTGATAGCTGTCCATCGTTCATTGAAGCCTACAAATATTGCTCGTGAAGAAGAGTAATCAGCACTTGGGAGTGAGGTCAAAAAGGATTGCAAAGTATCCTTATACTGGAGTTAAGACTAAGCTTTAACAAAACTTAGTAGCATCTCTAGCATAAGGATAGTTTTCAACCCTTTTGAGCTCACTCTCAAGTGCTGATAACTCTTCTTCACGAGCAATATTTGTAGGCATCAATGAAAGGACGGACAGCTATCAACGACATAAAGAATTCCTCTTTTAAAAAACTACGTTGTCCTTGGATGCTTTCAAGAATTCTTCTTCATAAATAATATTAATTCGGCGGCAGAGATAAATGACGGCGTATACAAATTTTATCAAGCAATTGCTCGACGGCGAATGAAAGAGGTACTTCAATTGAAGAATCTCCTAGCTTTAGAGATGGGTTGACGAGAATATGATGATAGATACCGATTTAGATAGTGTTTAGGGTTTAGATATGGTTTAGGGTATAAGGTATATAAGGTATATGGGTATAGGGTATAGGGTTTAGGGTATAGTGTTTAGAGTATAGGATATAGGGTATAGGGTTTAGGGTTTAGGATTTAGGGTTTAGGATTTAGGATTTAGGGTATAGGGTTTAGATAGAGTTTAGTGTTTAGCGTTTAAATATGGTTTAGGGTTTAAATAGGGTTTAGTATTTAGGGTTTAGATATGTCAGGTTGTCATGGTCTTACATCCTCCACCCCTTAAAAAGAATTTGCCCTCGAATTTTAAGTGTACCAAAGAAGGCATAGTACGTCCTTATTAACTTTGATCGACACCAATCCGACGACACCAAGAGTTAGTTCTAAACCCAAACAAGTATGTCCTAATACATCAAATCCCAAGACAACTTTCTCATGATCCTATTACTTTCAATAATTCACACAACTGATAAAACTTCCAATAATACTAAACAAGTCTTCGGCGACACTACAGCCGGAACCCAACTAACAAAAATCATAAGTCTAAGACTTAGGAAACAACAAACAACAACGTTAACAACCTCTACGGCCAATTAAAATTAACAGAAAATAAAATTCAGAATGAATTACAGAAAAATAAAACATAAATTAACAGAAAATAAAAAAATAAAATAATTCAGAATAAATCTATACTACACAATACAAAAACTTAATTTTTTTTTACACCCACATTAACAAAAAATTACAATTAGTTAGCTAGGACAAAAAAAAAATGTAAATTATGAATACCATATTATTTGAGACTTTGTAAACTCTACATTGAATTAAAAATAAAGTTAACTCTAGTAGAGCCAACTAAATACCATACCACATCAAATGTCATACATCATTCTTACAAAATGCTTTACAAATTAGCATTTCATTATGCCATCAAATTTACTTACAATCTCAAAATAATACAATTAACATATATATTAAAATTCAGAATAATACAATTTTTTTTACACTCACAAAATACATTAACATATATATTAACATATAGTGACTAATTACAAAAAAATTACAAAAAAAATAATAACCTTTATATGGAGAGAGAGGGGACTGGCGGCGGCGGCAGTTCAGTGGATCGGCGGCGGCGGTAGTTCGGCGGTGGAATCTATTCACAAAGAGAGAGAGAGAGAGAGAGAGAGAGAGAGAGAGAGAGAGAGAGTGTGTATGAGAGAGAGAAATATTATAATTACAAAAAATAGGGAAAATGGGTATATAACTTACCGGCCGCGGTGGAGGGCTTACAACGGCAAGGAGACGACGGCGGTGGTGACGGTGGGGACGGGCGACGGGGCGGACGATTCAAGGAGAGAGAGAGAGAGAGAGAGTAAACTGAGAGAGAGAAAGCTATTGTCGATTTGGGGAGGGGGCTGTTCGATTTGGGTTTTCTTATTTCAATTTACTGTCGGAGCTCCGACAGTAAATTACCGTCAGTAAATGCCACTTAAATTACTGTCGGATCTCCGACAGTACTATTGATCTCCAAATTTCTGACGATTAAAATGGAATATTCAAAGAATATTCCCCGGATTACTGTCGCTTAATTTACTGTCGGAACAATCTGACAGTAATTACTGTCGGATGAAAAGGCATATTCTAAGAATATACCTTAATTACAGCTGTCTGAATGATTACTGTCGGATTTATTTCGACAGTAATTCTTATCCCGCTAAAAAATCAAAATTGCTGTCGGAAATCCGACAGTAATATCACCAATATCCGACAGTAATTACTGTCGAAAAATTCCGACAGTAATTAGCGTGTTTCTAGTAGTGTGTTAGGTCATAAAAATGGAGTGGGCGTTAAGAATTTCACAAAATCTTTAAGATTAAAAATAACAAACATACTCCAAGAGGAACTTGATCTGAAACCTTAGATATTTGTGAGACGGCGCCATTAGGCTAGGGATTGCATATCTAGAATACTGAGAGATAGAGATAGAGGGAGGGAGGGAGAGAGAGAGAGAGGAAATTGAAGAGGTTGTTAAAGAATTAAAACAAGGAACTTAATCAATCAAAAAGTTACAGAATTATCTATAATCGCTAAAAGAGTAAGGGGCATTTTGGTTTTTTTTTTTTCAATTTCCGTCCAAGATAACGAACAGAAATGACTGACTTGACTGATCTTATTGAATGTTGTTTAGATCAAGTACAGTGATTAAAGCGTGAAATAAAAAAAGTAAAGTGAGTTTAATGAAACTTAGTGAACGTATAAAGTGACCAAATTAATTAAGAAATAAGTAATCAATCACCTTATTACATGGACCAACACTTAAGACAAGGAAGGAATGTGCCTGAATGTTTGGAATTTATTTGAATTTTTGGGCAGCCCGGCCTCAAGCTTGATCTTTACCAGGTCTTGAAGTACTACCTACTATATACATACAAAATGACATAAGTATTTGGGTTCATCCACAATGACCAATCAAAACTTTAAGGTTAGAATTAGCTAGCTAGGCTCTAATTAATTAACCCGTCTAAGATTTCCTTACATACATTAGACGTACGTACGTCTCGAGTTAATTATATAGGTTAATTATTTGCTAGTATTGAATGAATTATTGTACCAAATTAAGATTATTTTCGTGGATAAATAGTAAAATATCTAACCCAATGCGCATGTGATAGATTTTATTTTATTTTATTTTATTTTAATTTTCAGAGAATAAGTTAATGTTTGGGGTAATATAAAACCTAAAATGATTTTGCTCAGTATGCTTAATAATAGAAAGGGTAAATTATAAATAATCCCCCTCAACTATGAGTTGGATTTGAATTGCCCCCCTCAACTATTACATTTTCTTTAATCGCAGCTTCTGTTTAGACATTATCATTTGAGTTGACGTAAAATGCTCGCCCAAAACTCATACGACTATCTTTAAGTATTTTTTTTAAATAATAAAACACTATTACAATTTTAATTGACTATTTTACCCTTATTGCTCTAATACCCTCTTTGTACAAAAAGACAGTCAAAAAAGCAATTGTAAAATTAAATTTCAACTATTAAATAATTAGATTTCTTTGGAATGTATTATATTAAATAAAATTTTAAGGATATATTAGGAAGAAAGGTAAAAAATAGATAGATCAAAAATTTTTAGGAACATTAGTTGAAACATTCCAAAATAGAAAGTAGGAACATTTATTCAAAACGGATAGAGTATTATAAAAAGGGAGAAAATGTAAAAAATGTTAAGAGTTGCTCCCTCCGTCTCTAAATTATTGTCTTTCTTTCTTTTTTTATCTATCCAAGAATAATTGTCTTGTTTGAAAACTTTCATTTATAGGACATCATTTTTATCATTTTACCTTACTTTTTTCTCTACTTTAAATATGGAACACATACACATGGGCAAAAATTACACATTATACCAATATTAATAATCAAGTTTTCTTAATCCGTATGCCGGGTCAAATAAGACAATAATTAAGGGACAGAGGGAGTACAAGATTTACCCAGAAGGTTTGATATCTCAGTGTCCGTTGTTAGCATACAGAGTCTGCCATAGATAACTACATGATCATTTGATTTTCAAAATGGCATGAATTCTCGGCATTCAAGAATATGATAACTACAACTTCTTTTAAATGTTTTGGGGTCTAGGGAAACCACCCTATGAAGAGACCCTGGGCTCGTAAAGTTCAGAGTTATTCCAAAACTGTTTTTGGCTGGCAACATCTCCAAATTCGGCTGACGATCATCTCCACCTCAGGAAAATCCATCCTCTCCTGGAAAAGGATCCGTTGCACAAGGTCGATCCTTACAATGAATCACTAGGACAAATTAAAAACGAGTACAAGTCAACACCTACATAACCTCAAAAGTCGAGACACATTTTATCAAAATTATGTAAACATGGAAGCCGGGGGACCTTACTGATTCTGAAACGTTGCTTGGGCTAGGGGGATTTCCCCATGAAGTGGTCTTGGGTTTGTAACGTCCTGAATCATCTTTCAACATTGTATTAGGCTTAGATGCTGCGGCTTTTCCAAACTTGCTGGGGTCCCCGACAATCAGCTCAACCTCAGGAAAGTCACCATCTGAAAAAGGGTCTGTTAATGGAACCATATTAACAAATATGAAATTTAGTAGCTACCTGGTATGAGTAAATAATCGCAACTCAAGAGTTACTTGCAGTATTTTGGAGAAAGAAATTCTAACAGATTCTGAAGGACACCAAAGTTCACACAAAACTGGGATATCATTTCTCTCAAGTAATTGGAACCTTACATCACAACTAAAAACAGTTACAAAGGTTCGTTTGACTAAAAGGTATGCAGCATGTTTACGGGAAGAAAGAAATAATACAATATGACTAACCATATGTATGGTCCGGTGGTACTTGCTATGAGCTTTGTTTTACTTTTGTACTTCATATATAATTCTAGTCTCACTAATAACATACACTCCTAATTCTATAACTGCATAAATAAAAATTAAAAAGAAAAACTATTCAGAAGACACGAGCCAGTAAAATCTAATTAACAATTCTGTTTTTCTTTTTTCCTGAAAGGATAACCACTTTTTTTATAAGAAAACTGTTATATTAGTTAAATCAATGATACATACATTTAAAACTATTTTGATTATTAACATATTTTACTTTCACACAATAACATAATGAAAGAAAGTAAAGAAGAACTCGTGCAAATAAGATTTTGTTAACAAATGCCCTTGTTAATAATCTAAGAATAGAAATATTTGTAATTGAAAATCATTACTAATGCATTGGAAACACCACTAAAACATAAATGTCGGTCCTCCATGCCAAATATTTCTATTCTTGAATTCTTATCAAGTGCCAATTAAGCACCTGTTAGCAGGACCTACGAAGATCATACCTGAAATCATATCACCTGTATTGTTGTCTCTATTCTGTCCCGCCATCTGTTTCATAAGATCAGCAAAAGGTGGGGTATCTTCACTTGTTGATCTTAAGATCGACCCATCATTTTTCATCTTTTCAGAAGATTCTCGACCTGAGTTTGGATTGGGAGTTGAGATGTTGGATTGAACAGCTTTCTTATACACACTAGCTTTTGCAAATGCGAGCTTCAAAGAGTCATTATCCACTGGTTTGGGTTCCAAAGAGACCTTGGGTTTATGGGATCCTGAATCTTCTTTCAATGTTGTTATTGGCTTAGATGCTGCTGCTTTTACAAACTTGCTAGCATCCCCAACAATTATCTCCACCTCAGTAAAGTCCCCTTCTGGAAAAGAGTCCGTTGCACGAGGTCCATCCTTACAATGAATCGCTTGGACAAATTAAAAATGAGAAAAAGCTAACACCTACTGGCTAGGGGGAACCCATCGTTAATTTCAAAAGTGATGAAATCTTTTATCAAATTATGTAAACATGAAAGACGGGCACCTTACCATTTCTGAAGTGTTGCTTGGGCTAGGGGGATTTCCCCATGAAGTGATCTTGGGTATGTATCGTCCTGAATGTTCTTTCAGCGTTGTATTTGACTTAGATGCTGCGGCTTTTCCAAATTTGCTGGCATCCCCAACAATTAGCTCCACCTCTGGAAGCTCCCCATCTGGAAAAGGGTCTGTTATTGGAACCATACTAACAAAATGTGGAATTTGGTAGCTACCAGGTTGAGTAAACAAGAGTTATTTGCAATATTTTGGGTAAAAAAATCATAAAGATTCTAAAGGACACTGGACACTCAAGTTCAAGCAGAAACTGGGAAATCATTTCTCAAGTTACTGGAACCAAACATCACAACAAAAATATGGTAAAATGTGCATTTGACTTAAAAAGGACGCAATGTGTTTACAGGAAGAAAGTAATAATACAACAGCACTAACTATATATATTTGGTTTGGTAGTACTAGCTATGAGCTTTGTTATAGCAGTGTTGTACTTCACATCAGAATGTATGATTCCAGTTTCACCAAAAACATACAATCCAATCTCCATTATGTCTATAACTGAAAAAATAAATAAATAAAACAGTAGAGAAGACATGAGCCAATAAAAATAATTAACACTTGAGTTCTTTTCTTTTCTTTATTTTTTCCTCAAAGTATAACATTTTTTTTACTAAGAAAACTATTTTATTCGTTAAAATCAATGGTATATACACTTAAAACTATTTTGATTATTAAAATATTTTACTTTCACAAATGAACTCTATGAAAGAAACTAAAGTAGAACCATGTTCTAATCAGATTTTGTTAACAAATGCCCCTGTTAATAATCTAGGAATAGAAATATTTGAAACTGAAAGTTATTACTAATGCATTGAAACACCCCTAAAGTATGATGTTGGTTCCCATGCCAAATATTTCTATTCTTGAGTTCTAAACAAGAGCACATGAGACACTTGTTAGTTGTTAGCAGGAGCCACAATAATCATACCTGAAATCGTATCACCTGTACTGTTGTCTCTATTCTGTTTCGCCATCTGTTTCATAAGATCAGCAAAAAGTGGGGTATTTTCATTTGTTGATCCTAAGACCAACCCATCATTTTTCATCCGATTTTCAGAAGATTCTCGACCTGAGTTTGGAAAAAATTTGGGAGTTGGGTTGTTGGATTCAACAGCTTTCTTGTACGCACTAGCTTTGACAAATGCGAGCTTCAAAGGGTCATTATCGACTGGTTCACGCTCCGAAGATACCTTGGATTTGTGGAGTCCTGAATCTTCTTTCAGATTGGTTGCTGGCTTAAATGCTGCTGTTTTTCCAAACTTGCTGGCATCCCCAACAATTATCTCTACCTCAGGAAAGTCGCCTTCTGGAAAAGGTTCCGTTGCACTAGGTCCATCCTTACAATGAATCACTTGACAAATTAAAATGGGTAAAAGCTAACACCTACTTGTTAGGCAAAAACTCGTCATTAATTTCAAATATCAAGAAATTGTTTATAAAATTATGTAAAGATGAAAGACACTTTACTGTTTCTGAAGTGTTGCTTGGGCCAGGGCAATTACCCCATGAAGTGATCTTGGGTTCATATCGTCCTGAATCTTTTTTCAGTGTTGTATTTGGCTTAGATGCTGCGGCTTTTCCAAACTTGCTGGGGTCCCCAACAATTAGTTCCACCTCTGGAAAGTCCCCATCTGGAAAAGAGTCTGGTGGAACCATACGTTACAATATGGAATTTGGTAGCTACCCGGCATGAGTAAATAATTGCAACTCAGGAATTATTTGCAGTATTTTGGAATAAAAAATCATAGAGATTCTGAAAGACACTCAAGTTCAAACAGATACTGGAAAATCATTTCTCAAGTAATTGGAACCTAGCATCACAACTAAAATCTAGTAAAAAGGTGCATTTTGACTTAAAAGGTAAGCAATGTGTTTACTGGAAGAAAAAATAATACACCACCATTAACTATATACTCCCACATTGACCTTTTTATTCAACTTGATCAAAGTTTGACCAAAAAATTATAAAAATTTAGTTATCCTTTAAAAATTCTAAAAATTGTTATTGATAGTATTCTTAATGCTGCACCAATGATTCAGATTCCATCATAAGTGACAAATGTGTGTTAAATAGTGATTTAATATAGTACTAGGTTCACTTTCTAAAAAGGATCTGGGACTATTTTCTTGGGACGGAGGGAGCATATGGTTTAGTAGTACTTGCTATGAGATTTGTTTTAGTAGTGTTGTACTTCATCAGAATATATGATTCCAGTCTCACCAATCACATACAATCCTATTCCCATATTTCTATAACTGCATAAAAAAAAATAAACAGTCCAGAATACAGCCACTAAAATATACTCCCTCCGTTCCACGCAAAAGTCCACTATTCTATTTTGGGATGTTTCACTTAAAGAATTTACTTTTAAAAATTATGCCTACAATCTTTATAACTTTTTCAACTTTACCCTCCACATTGAAATAAACCCATACTCAAGCATTTTTGTAATTATGACCAACTCTAATGATATTTATATATCCCTTAATTATTAGACTCATCAAATGTGGACTCCTTGGGTGGCGGAGAGAGTAATTAATAATTGTGTTCTTTTTTCTTTTTTTCCTGAAAGGGAAACCTTTCTTTAACTAAGAAAAGTATTTTATTCATTAAATTCAATGATAAATACACTTAAAATTATTTTAACTATTAAAATATTTTACTTTCACACATAAACTCTATGAAAGAAACTAAAGTAGAACTCATGTACTAATCAGATTTCGTTAACAAATGCCCTTGTTAATGATCTAAGAATATATATACTTGAAACAGAAAGCCATTACTAATGCATTAAAAATACCCCTAAAGCATAGAACGTTGGTTCAGCGTGCCAAATATTTCTATTCTTGAATTCTAAACAAGTGCCCCAGGACCCACGATAATCATACCTGAAATCGTTTCACCTGCATTGTCGTCTCTTTTCTGTTTCGCCATCTGTTTCATAAGATCAGCAAAAAGTGGGGCATCTTCATTTGTTGATTCTAAGACCAACCCATCATTTTTCATTCGATTTTCAGAAGATTCTCGACCTGAGTTTGGAGAAATTTTGGGGGTTGGGATGTTGGATTGAACAGCTTTCTTGTAAGCACTAGCTCTGGCAAATGCGAGCTTCAAAGGGTCATTATCGACTGGTTCGGGTTCCGAAGAGACCTTGGCTTTGTGGAGTTCTGAATCTTCTTTCAAAGTTGTTTTTGGCTTAGATGCTGTGGTCTTTCCAAACTTGCTAGCATCCCCAACAATTATCTCCACCTCAGGAACATCTCCTTCTGGAAAGGGTTCCATTGCACGAGATCCATCCTTACAATGAATCACTTGGACAAATTAAAAATGAGTAAAACGTAACACCTACTTGCTAGGGGAAAACCCCATCATTAATTTCAAAAGTCGAGAAATCTTTTATCAAATTATGTAAACATGAAGGACAGGGCACCTCCGGAACGTCTCCTTCTGGAAAAGGTTCCGTTGCACGAGATCCATCCTTACAATGAATCACTTGGACAAATTAAAAATGAGTAAAACGTAACACCTACTTGCTAGGGGAAAAAGCCATCATTAAATTCCAAAGATGAGAAATCTTTTATCAAATTATGTAAACATGAAGGACGGGGCACCTTACCGTTTCTGAAGTGTTGGTTGCGCTCAGGCGATTACCCCATGAAGTGATCTTGGGTTTGTATTGCCCTGAATCTTTATTCAGCATTGTATTTGGATTAGATGCTGCAGCTTTTCCAAACTTGCTGGGATCCCCAACAATTAGCTCCACCTCTGGAAAGTCCCCACCTGGAAAAGGGCCAGTTATTGGAACCATACCAACAAATATGCAGTCTGATAGCTACCCAGTATGAGTAAATAATCACAACACAGGAGTTATTTGCAGTGTTTTGGATTTAAAAATCATAAAGATTCTGAAGGACACTCAAGTTCAAACAGAAACTGGGAAATCGTTTCTCAAGTAACTGGAACTTAACATCACAACCAAAATCTGGTAAAAAGGTGCAATGGACTTAAAAAGGTACGCACCGTGTTCCTAGGAAGAGAGAAATAGTACAACACAACTAACTATACATATGTTTTGGTGCTACTTGCTTTGAGCTTTCTTCTAGTAGTGTTGTTCTTCACATCAAAATATACGTTTCCAGTTCACCAATAACATACAAAACTATTTCCAAATTTCTATACTGCATAAATAAAAATTACAAGGAAAAAAAAACACAATACAGAAGAAATGAGCCAGTAAAAAACGGTTGACAATTCTGTTTGTTTGTTTGTTTGTATTTTTTTTTTTTTTTTTGTAAAGGATAACCTTTTCTTTATCGGAGAAAACTATTTTATTCGTTAAAATCAATGATAACTACAGTTAAAACTATTCTGCTTATTGAAATGTTTTACTTTCACACAACTCTATGAAAGAAACTAAAGCAGAACTCACTAATTAGATTTCGTTAACAAATGCCCTTGCTAATAATCTAAGAATAGAATTATTTGAAGCTGAAAGTCATTACTATTGCATTGAAAACACCCCTAAAGCATAGAATGTTGGTTCCCCAAGCCAAATGTTTCTATTCTTGAACTCTAAACAAGTGCCCATGGGGCACTTGTTAGCAGGACCCACGATAATCATACCAGAAATCGTATCACCTGCATTGTTGTCTCTATTCTGTTCCGCCATCTGTTTCATAAGATCAGCAAAAAGTGGAGTATCTTCATTTGTTGATCTTAAGATCAACCCATCATTTTTCATCCGATTTTCAGAAGATTCTCGACCTGAGTTTGGAGAAATTTTGGGAGTTGAGATGTTGGATTGAACAGCTTTCTTGTACGCACTAGCTTTTGCAAATGCAAGCTTCAAAGGGTCATTATCCACTGGTTCGGGTTCCAAAGAGACCTTGGGCTTATGCAGTCCTGAATCTTCTTTCAAAGTTGTAGTTGGCTTAGATGCTGTTGCTTTTACAAACTTGCTAGCATCCCCAACAATTATCTCAACCTCAGTAAAGTCCCCTTCTGGAAAAGAGTCCGTTGCACGAGGTCCATCCTTACAATGAATCACTTGGACAAATTAAAAATGAGTAAAATCCAACACCTACTTGCTAGGGGAAAAACCCATCATTAATTTCAAAAGTCAAGAAAACTTTTATAAAATTATGTAAACATGAAAGACAGGGCACCTTACTGTTTCTGAAGTGTTGCTTGGGCTAGGGGGAGTTCCCCATGAAGTGATCTTGGGGCTGTATCGTCCTGAATCTTCTTTGAACGTTGTAATTGGCTTAGATGCTGCGGCTTTTCCAAACTTGCTGGCGTCCCCAACAATAAGCTCCACCTCTGGAAAGTCTCCATCTGGAAAAGGGTCTGTTATTGGAACCATACTAACAAATATTGAAATTTGCTAGCTACCCTTATGAGTAAATAATCGCAACTCGTGAGTTACTTGCAGTATTTTGGATTACAAAATTCTAAAGATTCTGAAGGACACTCAAGTTCAGATAAAAATTGGGAAATCATTTCTCAAGTAATTGGAACCTAATAACACAACTAAAAACAGGTAAAAAGGTACGCAATGTCTTTACAGGAAGAAAGAAATAATATAATACAACACAACTCACTATAAGTATGGTATGGTAGTACTTTCAATTCACTTTTAGTCGGGTTGTACTTCACATCTGAATATACAGTTCTAGTCTCACGAATAACATAAAATCCTATTTCTATAACTGCACAAATAAGAATTATGAAAAGAAAACTGTAGAGAAGACACAAGCAAGTAAAACTATAATTAATGTTAGATAGTAAGGGTAGTTACATAATTGTGTTGATAGTAATGATAGGGTATAGTAGAGTATATATATACTATACCCTAATATGTATGAAAAATATAAGAGAACACCGCTGCTTTCTCTCTTTCTCTGTTCGTCGGACTTCTTCTTCTTCTCCCTAATTCTTTATATCAATTTCATACCTTCATATCGTTGCTATGTATTAGTTACATGGTATCAGAGCATAACTAATACACAGCAACAATAATTGACGAGACACAGCAACAGCAAGAAGCGAAACCCTAGTTCTGCCTTATGATCAATTGAACATAGTAGAGATTTTTGATAGAGATGCCGAGGCTTGGGTTGACTCAGAATAGCCAGGCAACCCTAAAAAATCAAGGGAATGGTTGGATAATTGGTTTATATGGATCCTTTTTAGTTGAGACCACAGGTAAAAATAAGATTGCCAACTTTTTACGAAGCGGACAAAAAGAGGGGAATGCGGCCGGCTTTCAATCTGTCTTAGAATACACTTTTTACGCCTTTGGGCGCTACCGTAGTTTTTAGCAGATAACCCCAATTTGGGTTTAATCGTACATCCCAACAGGGGACGACCATACCTGTGAAGGTCGCCGGCCGGAGTAGGTTGTCTTCCGGTGTCACGCGCCAGCGCGTGGAGGTGGTGTGCGAACCCTAACTTTCGGAATTTGATATATATGGGTCGGAAACAGTGTGTTTCTTTGTTTGGTGGTGATAATTGATGATTCCGTGGACTTATAGTCGCAGATTGGGGAGTTTTTTTGGGACTGAATTGACTCATCAGTTAGAAGGGCCTATTTGGAAAATTGAGATTTTTTGAGGGTCGTTTTAAAACTTGTGCTATTTATAAGGATTTGTTGGTCTGTATTGGTTGTGTATTGCGATGGCTGAAGATGCTTCTACTATGGGATAAACAATGACGGTTGTTTCGACCAAAATAAATTGATTGACATTATACTGGAGGTGAATGGGTCTAATTTTGCAAAATGGAGGTATTTGGTACAGGTAAACATGGGTGGATTACGAAAAGAAGGACATCTTGATGATGAATGTCCTACTGATAAGGTGGCTAAAGTGTGGTTGGATAATGATAAGATGTTGTTTCCAAAGATTGTGAACCGTATCGGGAAAGTTATACTGTCTATGCAACACTGCATGACAGTTAAAGAGTTGTGGACACTTTTACACAAGTGGTTTTCTGGAGCGAGTAACTAAAATTGGTTGTACAACTTGTCACAGGAAGTTCATCGTCCTAGTCAGAAAGGGCGAAGCATTATGGATTACTATTCTGACTTTATGCGTGTGAGCGAGGATTTTACTGCCGCTATGCCTATATCTAGTAATGTAGAGGAGATGAAAGCTCAACGTGAGAAGTTGATGTTTAGCCGTCTATCAGGTTTGGAGAAGGAGTATGATGTGGATCGATCTCAGCTGTTGTCGAGTAAAGATTTGGGTACTCTCTCTATGCTTTAAATAGAGTTTTGACTGCAACTAGGAATGGGAATGGTGAGTCATCGCATGTGGATTTATCGGAGCAATCTGCATAAGTTTTACAAGGCAGTGGATATCGCGGACATAGAGATGGCGGTCGAGGTGGTTTTCGAGGGGGAACTCGTGGTGGTAGAGCTCCTGGAGGTCGTGGAGGACCTAGAGTGTGTTACAATTGTGGAAAACAAGAACATTTCAAGAGCCAGTGCCCTAAACCTCTCACTCAACAGCAGCAAGAGTATCAACAAAAGCAGCACATACAGTTTTGTGGAGTAGTGAGCATTTGTCTCAACCGGAGACCCACACAGTTGTTATAAGTGATGAGGAGTTTGCCAAGTTTACGAAGTACCAGATGTCACAGCAGCCATCTTCCTCCTCCTCCAAAGCAACTCTAGCCAAGTCAGGTAAATCTATAACATGTCTTTTGTCTTCGGCTAGGAAGTGGGTGATTGATTCAGGGGCTACTGTTCATATGACACGAGATTCGGGTTTGTTATCCACCTTCCGGTCATCAAATAAATTTACAACTGTTACTCTTGCAGATGGATCATCTTCTAAAGTCTTGGGTAGTAGTAGTACCACTGCCGCCTCTTTATCATTTAAGTCTGTGTTATACTTGCCCCGTTTTTCTTTTAATTTAGTGTATGTGAGTAAAATTACTAAGGCATTAAATTGTTGTGTCTCTTTCTTTCTTGGCTTTTGTCTTTTTTAGGATTTGAGGACTTGGGAGATTATTGGTAAAAGACGTGAATCTGATGGGATGTATCTACTCGATAAAGTTGTTGCCGCACATCCATCCACCATTGCATCAGTTGCATGTCGGAGTACTTTATCCCCTTTCCGACTACATTATCGTTATGGTCATCCATCTTTATCTGTGTTGAAGAAATTGTGTCCAGAATTAGGGTCTATTTCTAGTTTACCTTGTGAGTCTTGTGAGTTTGCTAAACATCATCGTGCGTCGTATCCTCCTAGAGTTAATATACGGGCTGCGTCCCTACTTGAGTTAGTTCATACTAATGTTTGGGGTCCTTGTACTGTCCCATCTAAAACGGGATTCAAATATTTTATTTCATTCGTCGATGATCATTCTAGAAACACTTGGTTATAATTAATGAAGTCAAGAGATGAATTGTGTGAGATATTTTGTTCCTTTTGTGCTGAAATTAAAACTCATTTCAATTGTCCAGTTCAGAATCTTCGTAGTGATAATGCTAAGGAATATTTCTTTGGCATTTTTTCTTCTTATATGTCTCGAAATGGAATCATTCATCAACCTTCATGTATTGTCACCCCTCAACAGAACGGTATTGCTGAACGCAAAAATCGCCATCTGTTGGAGGTTATCAGGGCATTGATATTTGAAATGAATGTTCTTAAGTCTTTTTGGGCTGGTGCTGTTCACTTATAAATCGACTCCCATCATTTGTTCTTCAAGGAAAATTCCATACTCTATCCTTTGTCCATCGTAATCATTGTTTCCGATTTCTCCTAAAGTGTTTGGTTGTACCTATTTTGTCCAGGATGTTCGACAACAGGTTAGTAAGTTAGACCGATGAGCACTTAAGTGTGTATTTCTTAGATATTCTTGAACCCAGAAAAGGTATCGTTGTTATTCCCCAGATTTAGGTCGGTACTTAGTGTGATGTTACTTTCTTCGAGACTAGCCCGTACTTCAGTCGATCATCCTCTTTTGAGTCCGAGTTTGTGTCTTCCGATGATTTCCTCACTTATACATTGGTTCGTACTTCTGATCCTATGGTTGATATTGATTCTACAGCTTCATCACGCCCCCTATAACTCAGGTGTATGCTTTAAGCCCCCCATTTCAGTCCAGGAGACAGCAGTAGCAACTTCTTCAGCAGATTCAGTCCCGATACCGGTCTCCCCGTCATTAGATCCATCTCTTGATCTTCCTATAGCGCTTTGAAAAGGTACACGTTCTTACGTTCATCCTATCACCTCTTGTGTCTCTTATGCTCACTTCTCAGATTCCTCTCGTTCATTTGTTGCTTGTCTTGATTCAGTTGTCACTCCTAAAACTGTGTCTGATGCTTTATCTCATAGTGGTTGGAAGTCTACTATAGAAGAGGAAATGAAGGCTCTTGAGGCTAATGAGACATGGGACTTTGTAACCCTTCCTCAAGGTAAGAAGGCTATTGGGTGTAAATGGGTGTACGTGGTTAAAATGAACCCTGATGGGACTCTTGCCCAGTTAAAAGCTCGACTGGTTGCTAAGGGGTATGCGCAGGTGTATGGTGTTGATTGTAATGATACTTTGTCACCTGTTGCTAAGCTAACATCTGTTCGCCTTTTGATATCCTTAACTGCTTCTAACAACTGGGCCTTATATTAATTAGATGTTAAGAATGCCTTCCTTCATGGTGATTTAAAGGAAGAGGTTTACATGGAGCAACCTCTTGTTGCTCAAGGGAGTATAGGAATAAGGTATGTAGGTTAAAAAAGTCTTTGTATGGTTTGAAACAATCTCCTCGGGCTTGGTTTGGAAAATTTAATGCTGCTGTGTTAGAATTTGGGTTACAGAAGAGTACATGTGATAATACCGTGTTCTTTCGACAAACTGATAGTGGTTGTGTTGTATTGGTTGTTTATGTAGATGATATTGTGATTACAAGGAGTGATACACAGGAATTGAAGCACTTAAGTCGTGTCTCCAAACTAAATTTCACACAAAGGACTTGGGTACTCTAAAGTACTTTCTTGGGATTGAAGTGATACGGTCCAAGAAAGAGATATTTTTGTCTCAGAGAAAATATGTTCTTGATTTACTTGAGGAAGTTGGGATGCTTGAAGTGAAATCGTGTGACACTCTAATGGATCCTAATGTAAGACTTGTAGCTGGAGAAGGGGAGGTACTTAAGGATCCGAAACGATACCGGATACTAGTTTGTAAGCTGAATTATCTTGTTGTGACTCGTCTAGATATTGCATTTCCGGTAAGTGTAGTGAGTCAGTTCATGGCAGCTCCTACTACTACTCACTGGAATGCATTGATTCGAATTGTGAAGTATTTGAAAAGAGCGCCCGATAGAGGTATCTTGTATGCAGACTATAGGCATATACAGGTGGAGGCATTTTATGCTGAGGATCACGGGTGATAGAAAATCAACTTCCGGATACTGTGTATTTGTGGGCGGAAATTTAGTGTCTTGGAAACAAAGTGTGGTGGCAAGATCAAGTGCAGAGTCTGAGTATCGTGCAATGGCTCACACGACCAGTGAACTTATGTGGATAAGCAACTAATGGAAGAGATTGGTTTTAGGGTGCCTTGCCTATGAAATTATGGTATGATTATAGGCCAGCCATGCATATCTCTACGAATCCAGTTTTTCATGAAAAGACTAAACATATAGAGGTTGATTGCCATTTTGTTCAAGAAAAGATCCCGTGCGTACGGGAGAACAAGCATATCTCTACGAATCCAGTTTTCTATGAAAGGACTAAACATATAGAGGTTGATTGCCATTTTGTTCGAGAAAAGATCCAACAAAATCTTGTGACCACTTCGTATGTGCGTACGGGAGAACAACTTACTGATATATTTACTAAGGGCCTTACACGGATAAGAGTGAATTATATTTGTAACAAGTTGGGCATGATCAATATCTATGCTCTAACTTGAAGGGGAGTGTTAAATAGTAAGGGTAGTTACATAATTGTGTTGATTGTATTGATAGGGTATAGCAGAGTATATATATACTATACCCTAATACGTATGAAAACTATAAGAGAACACCGTTGCTTTCTCTCTTTCTCTGTTCATCGGACTTCTTCTCCCTAATTCTTTCTATCAATTTCATACCTTCATATTGTTGCTATGTATTAGTTACAATTAACAACTCTATTTTTTTATTTTTTTACCTTTTGCTTTTATTTTTTTATTTTTTTTGCTTTTTTTCCAGAAAGGATAACCTTTTTTAGAACTAATAAAACTATTTTATTCGTTAAATAAAGGATACATACACGTAGAACTATTTTGATTATTAAAATATTTTACTTGCACACAATAACTCTATGAAAGAAACTACAAGTAGAACGCTAATCAGATTTTGTTAACAAATGCCCTTGTTAATAATCTAAGAATAGAATTATTTGAAACTGAAAATCATTACTAATGCATTGAAAACACTCCTAAAGCATTGATGTCAGTTCCCAATAATATTTATATTCTTGAAATTCTAAACAAGTGCCCAATAGCAGGACCCACAATGATCATACCTGAAATCTCATCATCTGTATTGTTGTCTCTATACTGTTTTGCCATCTGTTTCATAAGATCAGCAAAAACTGGGGTATCTCCAATTGTAGATTCTAAGACCAACCCATCATCTTTCATCTGATTTTCAGAAGATTCTCGACCTGAGTTTGGAGATATTTTGGGAGTCAGTTTGTTGGATTGATTGGCTTTCTTGTACGCCCTAGCTTTAGCAAATGCGAGCTTCAAAGGATCATTATCGACTGGTTCGGGGACCTTGGGTTTGTGGAGTCCTGAATTTTCTTGCAAAGTTGTTGTTGGCTTAGATGCTGCTGCTTTTCCAAATTTGCTAGCATCCCCAACAATTATCTCCACCTCAGGAAAGTCCCCTTCTGGAGAAGGGTCCGTTGCACGATGTCCATCCTTACAATGAATCAATTGGAGAAATCAAAAAATGAGTAAAAGCTAACACCTACTTGCTGGGAAAAAAATCCATCTTTAAGCTTATAAGTCAAGAAATTTTTTACTACCTCTGTCCCAAAATAAGTGTCCCCTATTGACTTTACACGGGGTTCAAGAAAGTAATTGACTTCATGTAAATTTCATTTTATACCTCCCTTAATAGTGTCAAATCAAAGGGACCCTCTTCTTTTTTCATCTCACAATTAAGAAGGGTATTCTAAACAATTGCCTTAAAGAGTCTTTCTAAATATGGAAATAAGAGACTTATTTTGGGACGTCTCAAAATGGTATAGGCACACTCATTTTGGGATGGAGGGAGTATCAAATTATGTAAACATGAAAGACGGTGCAACTTACTGTTTCTGAAATATTGCTTGGGCTAGGGCGATTACCCCATGAAGTGATCTTGGGTTTGTATCGTCCTGAATCTTCTTTCAGCTTAGTATTTGGCTTAGATGCTGCGGCTTTTCCAAACTTGCTGGCTGTCCCAACAATTACCTCCACCTCTGGGAAGTCCCCATCTGGAAAAACTGGAACCATATAAACAAATATGGAATTTGGTAGCTACCTGGTATGAGTAAATATTCGCAACTCTGAGTTATTTGGAGTATTTTGGATAAAGAATTCCTAAAGATCCTGAAGGACACTCAAGTTCACACAAAAACTGGGAAATCATTTCTCAAGTAATTGGAACCTAACATCACAACAAAAAACAGGTAAAAAAGTGCATTTGACTTATAAAAAGTATGCAATTTCTTTACACGAAGGAAGAAATAATGCAACCTGACTCACTATATAAGTATGGTTTGGTAGTACTTGCTATAAGCTTTGTTTTAGTAGTGTTGTACGAATATCAGAATATATGATTCTAGTCTCACCAATAACATATAATCCTATTTCTATAACTGCAAAAATAGAAATTACAAAAAGAAAACTGTAGAAAAGACATGAGCCAATTAAAATATAATCAACAACTCTGTTCTTTTTTTCCTGAAAGGATAACCTTTTCTTTAACTAAGTAAACTATTTAATTTGTTGAATTCAAGAATATATACACTTATAACTATTTTGATTATTAAAGTATTTTACTTTCACAAATGAACTCAATGAAAGAAACTAAGGTAGAACTCATGTACTAATCAGATTTTGTTAACTAATGCCCTTGTTATTAATCTAAGACTAGATATATTTGAAACTGAAAATCATTACTAATTCATTCAAAACACCCCTAAAGCATTGATCTCGATTCCCAACACCAAATATTTGTATTCTTGAATTCTTCACAAGTGCTTAGTAGGACCCATGATAATCATACCTAATCCTATCATCTGTATTGTTGTACCTATACCTTTGCGCCATCTGTTTCATAAGATCAGCAAAAAGGGGGGTATATCCATTTGTAGATTCTAAGATCACCCCATCATTTTTCATCTGATTTTCCCAAGATTCTCCACCTGAGTTATTTTGGGAGTCGGGTTGTTAGACTGAACAGGTTTCTTGTACGCCCTAACTTTGGCAAAGGGTCATTATCGACTGGTTCGGGCTCCAAAGAGACCTTGGGATTGTGGAGTACTGAATCTTCTTCCAAAACTCTTGTTGGCTTAGATGCTGTTGCTTTTCCAAACTTGCTAGCATTCCCAACAATTATCTCCACCTTAGGAAGGTCCCCTTCTGGAAAAGGGTTTGTTAGTGGTGTGGAACCAAATTAACAAATATGGAATTTACTAGCTACCAAGCATGAGTAAATAATCGCAATTCAGGGTGTTCCGTTGGCAGTATGCTGGCAAATCTGGAAGGAAAGAAATATCAGGGTGTTCGACAACGTTGAGTCCGATATCGCTCGCATCAAGGAGAATGTTTTGTGGACCCTTCGCTTTTGGAGCACGGAGGGAGATTCGAGCTTAGGGGATTCTTTTGTGGAGATGATGGAAAAAAATTCTTTTAATAATTCTTTTGTCTAATATACTTCCTTGTACAAAGGACGCGTCACCAGTTTTGACGCCTTGTTTTTATACCATCATTATTACTTATCAAAAATAATCGCAATTCAGGAGTTTTATGGAGAATAGTGGGTAAAAAAATCCTCATGATTCTGAAAGACACCCAAGTCCACGCAAAAACAGGGAAATTATTCTCAAGTAATTAGAAGTTTGGAACCTACCTTCAGAACTAGTAACAGGTAAAAAGGGACATTTGACTTATAACACACAATGTGTGTATTTGGGGAAGAGAGATATAATACAACACCACATCACTATATAAGTAAGGTTCGGTAGTACTTCCTATTAGATTTGCTTTAGCAGTGTTGTAATTCATATCAGAATATATAGCTCTTATCACACCAACAAAGCATCCAATGCTATTCTATAATTGCGCAAATAAATTATAAAAAACTGTATACAAATACACCATACATGCCAGAAAAGAAAGAGAAAAAAAAGGCATTATCACTTCTGTTTCTCTTCGTTTTTGTCCTGAAAGGAAAATCCATGTCTTTTATTAGCTTCATGTCCTATGCTCTCTCTTCAACTCACAAAAGTCCTACTTTCTATTTTAGATCGTTCTCCACAAAGACAAGTGTTCAAAAATTAGAATAAACAAATTTATGATTTTCCAGATCTACTCAAGTTACTTAGACTTACAGTTAAGAAAGGAAAATGATAGGAATACAAAAATTTTGTACAAACTTATCATCCCAATACAGTTGTCAAGCATGTGATGGGGGTTAAAGGGTGATATCACATGTTAAGTGATATGATATCTAACCAATCACATGTTTGCAACCTAGATTGGGATGAGAAATTTGTACAAAAAAATGTGTCTCTATCACTACTTCTTAAGAAAACTACTTTAATCATGAAAAGAGAATTATTTTAATTCTTAAACCAATTTATATTCATGCATGAACTCTGAAAGAAATAAAAGTAGAACTCCTATATTCAGGGGCAGATACAATGGGCCACGCCCCCCTCAAAGTTTTGAAAATTCACACTTAACCCCTTGTAAATTATCAATAATAATGTTAAAGTAGCGGTTTGGCCCCCTCAAAATAAAAGATTTAACAACGCAATCCTTAATTTAATTTATATACCAAGTAATTTTTATAAATATATTGATATATGACTTTGAACTTCAAAAAACAAAGTGTACTTTTGCTAAAAAAAGTCAGAATATTAAGTGTATTTCACTAAAAATTTCCAAGTAACTAAAAGTTTAGCCTAAATATTTACTATTATTAATTTCATCTAATTTTATTTGGCTAAATACATATTGCCACACCCCCTCCCCAAACGAAAATTCCCGGATCCACCATTGCCTATATACTTCAATAAGAATCCATTTCCCATATCTAAAAGTAAACATGTTCGTATATCAAATGAATATTATCATGCATATTGGTGCTCCTTTCAAGAGTAAAGCGATGTGGAACCCGGTGATTAAGAGATTTGAGCATCGCTTGGCAGGTTGGAAGAAAAAGTTGTTATCCAAAGGAGGTAGACTTATTCTTCTGAAAAATACTCTTGCTAGCTTACCTACTTATTTCATGTCGCTCTTCGTTCTTCCTGCCTCAATTCAGAAGAGATTCGAAAGTTGGAAAGAGATTTTTTGTGGGAGGGTAATGCGGAGAGTAGGAATTTGATTTGGTCCATTAGGATAAAGTTTGTTCCAAACTTCCAATGTGAGGGATAGGGTCTGTGTATTAAAACCATCAAGATTTTAATGAGGCTTTGCTTGGGAAGTAGTTATGGAGATTTGTGGTTGATAGAAATTCTTTTTGGAGAAAAGTGATGGTGAGTAAATTTGGTGAAAGTGGTCTTTTTTGGCTTCCAAAGCCAATCTCTATTTCTCATTGGGTGGATCCCTCAAGATTTTTAATGAGGCTTTGCTTGGGAAGTAGTTATGGAGATTTGTGGTTGATAGAAATTCTTTTTGGAGAAAGGTGGTGGTGAGTAAATTTGGTGAAAGTGATCTTTTTTGGCTTACAAAGCCAATCTCTATTTCTCATGGGGTGGGTGTTTGGAAAAGTATTAGAAAAGGTTGTGATGTATTTCAGAGGCATATTCGTTTCGAGATTGGGGATGGTTCCCCTGTTAGATTTTGGAAGACATTTGGTGTGGGGATGAGATGTTAAGGAGGACTTTCCTTCTTTTTTGACATAGCTATTGATCAGGATGCCTGGGTAAGCTCCTATTTGCATCTGACAGAGAGTAGGACAGTGTGGAATCCAGCTTTTTGCAGAAACTTTCAAGACTGGAGACTGAGCTTGTTGATCTATTATTTGATAGGTTATACTCCAAACAGGTTGAGGGAAATAGAGCAGACAAGGCTGTGTGGAAAGGGTCTAAATGTAAAAAATTCTCAGTGAGGTCGTATTTTAATATCTTGGTTAACCGAAATAGAAACTTGTTTCCTTGGAGCACTATTTGGAAATCTAAAGCACATGGTCGTGTTGCTTATTTTGCGTGGGAGGCGGCGAATGATGCTATTCCCACAGTTGATAGTTTGCAGAAGCATCATATGATTTACATCAGTTGGTGCCTTTTGTGCAAGGGTAATGGAGAAAGCGTAAATCATTTGTTGCTACACTGCCGGGTCGTTATGGAATTATGTGCTAAATATGTTTAGTCTTGCTTGGGTGATGCCAAATACAATTATAGATCTATTTCGCTGCTGGTCCCTTTACAAACGCAGAAGTAGAAACAAGGCGTGGGAGGTAGCCCCCTTGGGAGTGTGTTGGATTATTTGGAAGGAGAGGAATCGCAGGGTTCTTGAGAAGAGGAAAGATCTGTTCTTTTCTTGAAGAACTCATTGCTACAGTTGCTGTATTTTTGGTGCAATGAGAGAGTGGAGCATCCCTCTTTTGCTAGTAACTCTTGTATAGATTTTGTGAATAGCTTAGCTATTGACTAGTTTGTTCGTTGAGTATACTCCTAGTGTACAAAGGATGTGTCACTTGTTCTGACGCTTTTATATTGATATCTTTACTTATCAAAAAAAAAATTTATCATGCATATATTCTGTTTTAGTTGATAAAATTTCAATCATTAAAAACTACCTAAAGTTACAAATTTCAACTTCATCATAAATTTATATAGATCATTGGTCAAAATTTAATTAAGTTTGACGAAAAAGTCAAAATGAGACTCTTAACGTGCTACACAGCGCATATATGATGACCATGATACCATGAGTCACGAGTCGCGACTTTAATAATTATACAATGACAAGTCAATTTATACAAATTTTTGGTCAATATTAATTAAACCGGCCAAAAACAAAGTCAAAAGGGACAACTGGAATCCACTTTCTTTACTTAAAAGTTAACATGTACTTCCCCCATTTTCAAATAAGTGTTCCTTATTGACTTTCCACTGAATTTTTAAGAAAGGGTCGATCCTATGTAATTTTCTTTTTATGCCCTCAAATTACCCCTCAGTGGAATCGTAATGGGTCATACATACTCTCTTTTCATCTCACAATTAATAAAGGTATTATAGATAACTTGCTTTAAAAAATCTATAAAACTGGAAAGGTGACACTTTATTTTGAAAAGTTGCTAGATAAAATAAGGAACACTTAATCGGGAACTAGGCGAGTAGTGCTAGTATCAAATCAATATCCAACGTAAGATGATGAAGTATCAATCACTAACTAATTATGAATTGCAACTTTTATAGTACATAAATTTAATATTGACCCGAAAAAGTCATACAAGTTCCCAGAGCGAGGAAATGATAACAATACCTGAAATCATATCATCATTTTTCATCCGATTTTCAGAAGATTGTAAAGCCTTCTTGTAAGCCCTAGCCTTGGCAAATGCGAGCTCGACCCGGTCGGATTCCGAAGAGGATGAGGAGGCCTTGGCCTTGAATTTACAGCTTCTTGAAATTGAAGGGGCAGGTTTTATGGATTGACGTGAAGTGAAACATGATGGGTATTGGGGCACAGAAGCTGCCATGTTCATTGTTACTAGAGAGAGTGTGTGTGTGTGTGTGTGTGCAGATAAGGATTTAGGGCTATTTTCTTTATTTAAAGGGGATTTTGTGAGGAGAGGGATGACTGGTCTGAGTGGCCATCAGCGCCCAATTACTGATTTTTTGAAGCAGAACCAGGAGGAGCCTCTTTTGGGGAATAGATATGCAGACAGACGGGGAAATAGCATGTTGACACGTGGCAGTGTGTTACTAGTTTTTTTTCTACCCCGGCATGCTTAATTAAAAATACGGGTTAATTACACTATTAGTCCCTTAACTATTAGTTTTTTCACTATTAGTCTTTTAACGAATTTTTTTAAAATTTTAGTCCCGTGAGTCCCAAAAAGTCATGTACAGTCCTTTTGATGGATGTCATTAATAAAATTTCGTTAAGTGACCCATGTGCGTGTGCCTCCCGCGTGCATTTAAGTAAGGGCAAAATTAGAATTTCACTTATTATCTTCTTCTTAATTCTTCAAACCATAATCCCAAAACATAACACACACTAGCACCTCTTTAACCCTGTTCACCCATTCTCAAAATTCATTATTCATATCATTAATTTCTGTTCATAGCACCTCCTTAACCCAGTTCATTGAAATCAATTTGAATCTTACTGGAACTTAATCACACCAAATCAATAAAATCCAATTGATTCTAGGTTTAAAATACATCATTTGTAAGATAAATGTCCACATTGAGATACCCAGATCTGTGAATGAGTTTAAATCCATGCCACAAATCTGAGATTATCGTCGAAATCACACTAAACCAATAAAATCCAAATGATTTATTATCGTCGAAATCTTAGAAACACCTGGAAATCAAGTAAGGGATCTTGAAAGTGGCGAAGACGAGATCTTAAAGCCGCCATTTCTCATTCCAACTAAGTTTAGGTACGCTTTCTCTCTCCTACGAAGAAAGATCTCTTCCCATACACAATTGCAGACGGGATCTTGAAGCCCTCATTGCTTAGTCAACATGTCCGATGAAGAACCCATCTTTCAATCAAAGTTGAACCCATTAAAATCCAACTTGTGGGTGCTCTGATTTAGTAGAGGTCTGACATCACTGCCGACCCGGATGTTCGAAATTCGGTGAGTCTCCGAGCACTTGGAGTATGAGCTGCTCTAGATTGAGTCGTTGAGGGAGAGTTCTAATTGGTGATGTTGTGCTTTAGAGTTTGTACCTTTCTGATTTTGTAGCTCATTTTGGTTCTTGGTTCTTGAATTTGTCCTGAGTTTGTAGCATTTTGGACAAACTTTTGTTGTTCGTGCATTAAGATCAGTAACTGTGACGAGTTCTCTTTCAAGAAATTATTGGGATTTTTTATATTATATGTGAATTTAAAAAGTTATTGGGGTTTGAAGAACAAGTGTGTGTGTGTGTGTGCGTGTTTTGGGATTAAGGTTTGAAGAATTGGGGAAGAAGATAATAAGTGAAATTCCAATTTTGCCCTAACTTAAATGCACATGGGAGGCACATGGGTCACTTAACAAATTTTATTAACGACATCCATCAAAAGGACTAGTCGCGTGACTTTTTGGTACTTACGGGATTGAAATTTGAAAAAATTCATTAAGGGACTAATCATGAAAAAGCTAATAATCAAGAGTCTAATGGTGTAATTAACCCTAAGAATACCTTTTTTTTAAGTGACAAAAAAAATTTAGAAGACCGATAAATATGCTCCAATACTAATTTTAGAACATTCTTTCAGATCTTATAATTTTTTATAAGTAATTACAAAAAATAAAAAATAAAAATTACTTCATACCGTAAAAGAATTGATAGTAAGAAATAAAAGAAAACTGACGGTGACGTAGATGAAAAGACATCATCAGGTGACCCTTTATAAAAGGCAGCCATAAAGACGTTCTCTACTTCTAGATGGTTACATAAGGATGTCTTCACAATTAAATGTCACATCATCTCCACCTCAGCATAATAGGTTTGTATTGGAGAAGTTTTTTTCTTTTTTTTTTTTGAAAAATTTATCTTTTCAATGTATCTAATAATTTGTACTAGATAGATGATTGCATTGGAAAAGCTCTTGGTTGATTTGTTGTTATGCACCTAGAAAATGATTTTTTTTTTCTTATTTCTTACTACGTTTGTTTTATGTTTTTAGAAAAACTAAAAAACATATACGTTAAATTTGTATTTAAAAAATATTATGTTTACTAAAAAAATAATTAAATAGAACGATAATTTAGAAACGTACGAAATATTTCTTTTAGCACAGCTCTTTTACATTCCCATAGGCTAGAGATTGTCATTCCCACAAAATATGATTCTGACTTAAAACTCTAATCAATCATGTACCTGCAATCAGTCAATGGAAATTGGGCATTTTATTATTGCGAAATCTGGGAACCGAAGGTCACCTTAAAAATGAAATGAGATTTCTTCAAAAAAAAAAAATGGAATGAGATAAATTTTCCATTTTCCCTTCCCCATTGCTATCATTATTCTATGGAGACAAAAGTGGTAGGGACTGTAACTTTAAAATGTAATTTTTTTTTTTTAATTAAATGAGGGAACATCCTCTAAATTTATTAATGAAGAAAAGAAATAAAAGTGGGGGCTTAAAACCTGACCACTTCGTGTGCCTTTAGGCTATAACAAGGGAGACATAAAACTTATCCGAACAAAAAAAAAAAACCTCTTACGCTAATCTATATAAAAAAAAGTTAATAATTGAGACGAAATACAGGTTTTTTTTTTGCGATTTCCTCTGCGGAGCGGAATAGAGTTATTCACATTTAGATTTTCAAAAATATGCTCATACTTATCAAAGTCAGACATATTGGAATTGATGTAAGCTTCAAGCTCTTCCTCTTCATCTTCAAATACTTTCAAAACTGTAAATTTATTGGGGGACATATCCAAATGAAGCGTGATATCCATGTGAATAGGGATGGAGGTATCAATTTCCCTCTTCAATGTGTTCTGTAATATTTTGGTCTTGCACTCCCTCGATCATGGGAGCAACTAGCACACAGTCCAGAACCATGGTTACTACCTTCACCAATTCAAAACAGCTTTGAGCTTTGTTCAAATCATTGCGGGCAATAGGTTCAGCTGGGTAACAACTGTCCAGAACCACATGCAGACTATCCACAGACAATTTATGATTCTCTAACACTTTGGTCACTTGGTCTTTAAGAGAATTAGCATCAAACAATTGATGCCCTTGCTGTGAAGTTTGAGGCTACTCTAGACCTCCATCTAAAGCACTTGGGTCTGTAGCAGTGGATTGATTTTCCTTGCTTTTAGTAGGGCTTTCAATGGCTTGATCAACTTGAAGAAACTCCCGGATGGTGTGCCAAACACGATTGCAGGTTGTTTAGTGTCATGTTTGGTGTTGGGCACCCGTGCAAGGTTCGTGTCATTCAGTTTTTTAGCCGTCCCAATGGCACTGTGCTTTTTTCCATGCGTCGTCGCCACAGCATTAGGGTTCTTAGTTGGATTAGAGTTTACGTACCATTCATGTCCTGCGTGTTTGTGCTTTGTTTGAATTTGCAAAAGTCCTCTACGTGGCCTTGGCTAAAGTAGTGGTTACAATACAAGGGTAAGTGTTCAGCTTGAATAGATTGCCAAAAACAAAAATACTTAGTTACACAATCTATCCATACTCGACTTGGGAGGGTCTTTGTAAGATCAATTTCAATGCATACCCTAGCAACACTTGGACGGGACAAAGTAACAATTGGATTATCAATCATAATTGGCTTTCCTAGCAAATTCGCAATCAAAAAGAGAATGTTCTTATGAAACAAATATATGGGAAGCCCAGGGAGAGAAAACCATACCGGAACAATTGGACTCTCTACATTATGCCTAAAATCTGGTGTCCACTTAAAAACACGCATATGATAGTTCCCAAGGAACCATTGATCTTTCATCCATAGTCGTTGGTAATCCGTTTCGTGGTTAACTTGTATAAGAAGGAGCTTCTTGTCAAGGTGCCCAATGGAAAAATCCGCTTTTAGACCGAGCGTGTGGAAGTGTTTCTTCATTGTATTCATTGATGGTCTTCCATGGGAGAACTTTCCTATGAGAGCGAATTTGAATGGTTGAGAAAGGGCTCAGATAATGTCATTGGAAAGTTTAATTGTCGGTTCACCTTTGAACATGAATGGAGGAAGGAGAAGGATTCGCAAAGAGGGAGAGGAACCCGCAACAGAAGCAAAAGATTTGAGCACAGTAAGAGAGGGAGAGTCAGTGACGGGGGGTGGCGTTGCAGCTGCCATGAGACGGAACCCTAGTGTTCTGCGCTAGGGAAACCCTAGGGGAGAAATGTCACATGATTATTTCACTGTTATCATTTTAAAGTTATTGTCTTGTTTGAAATTTTTTGAGTTAAACGGGTTGTAAAATTTTTTTATTATTTTTTTAAATCACAAAACACGTAATTTGTAGTATAGTACGAATAAGATTGATATATATGGGACAACAAATATGTCATATTCTGTATAGATATTTTTATCATTTTTAAGTTTTATAATTTTAATATTTTCACATGTATGCACTATTAAAGCTATTATTTCTATATTATTACATATTTATTACAAAATAACTATAAGTTAGTAGCCAAATAAAAACTTAATTCAGCATATATAATTTTAGATGTGTATTCGAAAAATAAGATTCATATTTCTCTAATAGTTTTGATAAGTGTTCTAAAAATCGGCCTAGGCATCACCTAAGCGTCTAAAAATCAAGCGAATCGGCCACCTAGGCACCTAACCCATTGTTTTTGTTTTTTTTTTTTTTGGCCCAAAATGACGTTTTTTTTACTTTTTTTTTGTTACAAGTAGTATTATGAACCTATAATCATGTATTAAGTTATTGATTATTGTTGCGTTGTTTTGAACTTTGGAATGATATTTAAATTATTTGTCTATTTGGTAATATTTACTATTAGTATATTTGAAGGATTAATACTTGCTAATTAGGTTATATAGGAAAACAATTCAAAAATCAGGGTAATTATGTCTTAATTCTATCTCCTGGCACCAACATAACAATTTTTAGAACACTGATGAAAGAACAAGAACTCATAGTCAAGTTCAACAATATTCCAGCTCAGGTTGCATCCATAACTTGGCAAGTAATGGAATTACAAGTCTACTAGAAATATATAGATCGAAAACAAAATAATTATTCGCTTCACATATTAAGATACAGATAATAATCCGTTGTGGTATATCAGTATTTAGGTCGTCAAAGATCTGTAAACTTGCACCCATAAACAGAGAGTTACGAACATCATCTAAACACCCTAAATAAGTGATTTGCAGATGTAAAGCCTCCATCAACCATAAGATTAGCTCCACTAATATACCTGGCTTCCTCACTGGCTAAGAATACAACAGCATTGGCAACATCATCTGGCATCAATTCCACGCCGTTCAAGTTAGCATTCCTTCGGACAAAAGCACGAAAACCAGCCATAGCATCTTCAGTCCTTTCCTCCTCGGGCAAGTGGGCAACGGCCAAGCTAGTCCCAACTGCATAAGGAGAAACACAGTTTACACGTATCCCATGTATTCCCAGCTCTGCCGCAACACTCTTGGTGAGACCTGAAACAGCATACTTGGATCCTGTGTACGCGTGTGGCCCCAGCCCCCCCATGGCACTAGCAACACTACTTATAGAAATAATCGAACCCTTCTTCTGTGGGATCATTATACGAGCTGCATGCTTCATTCCAAGAAAGGCACCCTTGACATTCACGTCAAACACCTTCTCAAAAACTGATAGGTCCACATTCCGTATATCTGAACAGGGGGGACCCGTCAACCCTGCATTGTTAACTATGATATCGAGCGTCCCAAATTTATCAACTGTGAAGTCAACTGCACGACAAACATCATCTTCTATGGTCACATCACCATGAAAAAAGCACGTCTTGCTACCAAGTGTTTCACAAACCTGTTGGCCAAGGTCGTCTTGAATGTCCACTACACATACCTCAGCACCATGCTTGTGAAAGAGACGCACAATGCTCTCTCCAATGCCAGTAGCACCACCAGTGACCAATGCGACTTTCCCAAATAATCTGAAAGTAAAGGGAAACGTAAGTACACGAATGGGGCTATATGTAAATGAGTAAATCTGAAATAATAAATAGGACTCAATTAAAAACCTCTAAAAGTCTCAACTACCCCTGCACCCTTGGTAATAGGGACCCTACTCAATGGCCTTATCATGATCAGTTTGCATTTCATTTCCACAGGGTCCAATGGAACCTCAAATATTGAAGCGATGACCATAACAAATTCCAATAATTGACCCCTAGATTAGATTCGGCCGCATTAGGTAGATGGATTGCGTTTTTAATTGGGAAGTGCAGTCATGGAGAATTAAAAGAGTTTAATACTCCAAAAGAGAAATTCAAGAATTTTTAAGGATAAGTCAAAGTCTGGACAAATTCAGTGGGATAGAGTAGTTTATATGGCTTCTTTATGGGCCTCGGCGAGGGGCGCCTATGGAGGAGTTCCCATTTGTGTTATGCAACAAGAATGGAGACCCTTGATTTCTTGAGTTTTTTAGTTCTGGCTTTTCCCTTTTCCAGTTAGAATTTTCTTTTCAAAGGACTTCTCGTCCGTCTCTTGTATCTTTCTATTGTTATCTATATGATATTCTTTTCTTATCGAAAACAAAGAAAAAAAAAACAAAAACAAATACAAAAACAAGAAAACACTGCAAAAGATAAAACATTGTTATATTTCAATAGACGTTAGTCTCTTTATGGAGAGTAACGAGAGTTCAGCAGTCCAAAATAGACCATCGGATAATTATTTGGGACCAAATGTTTCAACCTCTGTAAGCATGAATGTGAAAGAAAAGGTTACTCTCCATGACAGAGTACCCTACTCTCTAGAGCTATTGCCCCATTTTAATAGATGAGTCACTTAATTCTGTGCCCTGTGATGGATAATGAGATTGGTATCTTAATTCTGGATCAGATCCATAGCTAAAAGATTAAAGAATCTTAACTCTACCTTTTCTCTGACGTGCATCACATTTGCATAGTATAATAAAGAAGACTGCACATTGGTATAGTTGCCAATTCATGGAACCAAAATTTGGTGATTAGTCATAAGATCTTCTAAAGCTTGAATCAAGGAAATGTGGGAAAGGAAGGAAGAATCAAAAAAACATGTTAACTTACTGCAAATGTGTACCTATGTAGTTATACTCTTATAGCTTAAATACCAATTTCGTCACTCTACTTTCACCCAAAATTCATTAAGCTCACTGTACATTTTTTTTTCCACTTTGATGACTCTACTTGGTCAGGAGAATCAATAAGCTACTCAATCAATTCAATCAATGAACTTATTGATTCACCCAAAATTCATTAAGCTCACTGTACGTTTTTTTTTCCACTTTGATGACTCTACTTGGTCAGGATAATCAATAAGCTACTCAATCAATTCAATCAATGAACTTATTGATTGGAAAAGTCCAAATAGAGTGATTAAAGTGTGAAAATATGACGTAAAGTGAGCTTATTGAATTTTTGAGAAAAGTAGAGTGACTAAATTGGTATTTAAGCCTACTCTTAAATAATGTTTGTGTATTTCAGAATCCAAAATTATGAATTAAGACAAGAAAAAATTGAAAGAATTTACTCCCTCCATCCCAAAAAAAGAACTTTACTTTGAATGTCAAACTTTTTAATAGCATAATTTTACTTCCATAAATACCCTTTTGATTGCCCTAAAATTGCATCTTTTTTGAATGGAAAACAAGAGCAACATCATGTCTTTCAAAAGAGAGAAAAAGTTTGGAAAAACAATGGAAAATTCATTGCTTAAGTTCGGAAATGGCACTCATTTTTTATGGGAGGAGGAAGTACTTTCACATGATTCTCAAACTAATCGATAAAAAGCTCTTTTAGAAAGGGAATTAACACGGAAACAAACCCCAAAAAATTTCGTCTCACACAACGAAAAAGTTGAAGCTTTCAAGCGAGGCAGATTTGATTTCGCCATGAATCACAGAAAAGCAGAAAGTTATTCAACTAGGGAACTTCGAAACCATAAATCAAACCATGATTGAACCTAAAACTAACTCACGACTCAGTTGAGCATACAGAAAAAGCTTGAATATTAATGGAAAATTTCAGAAATTTAGCAAAGAAATCATGCTATAAAGTCTATAGAATTCAACTACTCAACACAAATCATTACTCCAAATTAATAAGTTCTTCGTATAACTTAAGAGCAGTGCTATTCCCACCCCCCATTTTGCTGAGTATACCCCCTTATCATTATTACAAAATTGCCATAATTTTAAAAGACTGTATTACCCTTAAAAATTTTAAGAACCCTAAGATACTGTGCGGCACCCCCCGACCGCACGCCCTAAGGTATATGCGGCGGACCAGTGCCGCACATTCCTTAGGGTGTGCGGCAGGGGGGTGCCGCACACTACGTTCTTTCCTCCAAAAAATTCAAAAAATTATTAAAAAAATTTTTGGTTGGATTTGGGGTTGAAGCTCAAAAGCAGCAAGCAACAGAAGAAGAAACCAAGGATTAACACTCTTCCGCTCTATTTGGTCCTCGCCCTCCCCCACTTTTGCAGATGGATGCCGCACCTGTTTTAAAATTTTTCTTATTCAAAAAATTATTAAAAAATTTAACCAAAATGTGTGTTTCAAGATTAAGTAGTGGCTTGACTTTGTGCAATTTTTAGAAAGCTAAATCGAAGTGGATGAAGCTTCAAAACAAATTAAGATGATAGAGATTAGATGATAGAGAGAAATTGAGAGTATTTTAATTTTGGGAGGGAGGTGGATTGAGTAGATAGTGTTTTAATTTGGGTGGGTGAGAATTGGGGGTTTATTGTTAAAGGGTAAAATAGGAAAAAAATGGGGGTATACTTAGTAATATAGGTGGTATAATGTTTGAAGGGGGTGAACTAAGTAAATGGGTATACTTAGCATTTTTTTGGGTTGGAATAGCAATTCCCATAACTTAATTTTGCCGACCAAAAAAATTTTAAAAAATAAATAAATCTCAACTACTCAGCATAAATCACATCAAATTACAGTGCTTATTATTCATTTCACATATATGCTTAAACAAACTGCCGTACATATCAGAAGAAATGAACTAATCGACATGGATATGATTTCTCCTAAATTGAATGCCAAAAAAGAACTAAAAAAAATCAACAAAAACAAAGGGTTTGATTTTCACCGATTACCGTTGAGCGGGAAGAGAAGAATCCGTTGCCATTACCAGCGGCTTCTCTGTTAGCTCGTATTCCCCCTAGATCAGCTCTTGAACAGCTCAGCTGACAGTGGAGAGGAGTGAGGGATGATGGGTTGGTCAACTTAGTTGGAATAGATAAAAATACTTAAATAATTTTTTGGTCCTTCAATTTTAAAAAATATATGCGTTTGGTACCCCGTTACAAAATAATTCATTGTGGTCCCTCAATTTGTATTTTTTATTGAATTAAATTTTTTTTGGTCCCTCAACTTTGGCCCAACTATTCGTTTGGTCCTACCTTCTTAAAACATATTCATTTGGTCCTACATGTTGAATTTCTTAGTTAGATTCCCCCCTGAGGCCGTTATCGTTAGTCTTTCCGTCTAATTTTTTTCAAAATACCGATAGTACCCTTACTGTGTTTAAGAAAGAGGTTAAACCTTCTTCATTACGCGTTTTGATACAAAAGGCAACAAACTTTAACTCTCTTATTATTCGCTCATTACTGAAAACTCCACTCACGATATTCACGAATCAACTGGCGAAAGAGACCAAAATAGTGAAGTATCGAAGCCCTTGAATTGAAATCCAAAGACTCGAAGAACTCGTTGGCAACAGGTACGGCATTACAGTATGAATGAAATGAGTTTCAAAATTAGGGTTTGTTCGAATTTAGGATTTTACAAAACATATTTCTATGATATTAATGGTCGAATGAAGTGGGTTTTATGCTGTTATAACTATTTTGTATCGATTATCTACAAAAATAAAGTTTTTAATGTCTTATTGTGCTTTAGGGTTCAAGTGGTACGAACTTACCCACGTATTGTGTATGAATGAAGGGGCTTTTATCTTTTTGGTTAAAATATGAATATGGTTATGTACTGCTAATAGAAAATATTTTTTATGTTTATGTGTCTCGATTTTTTGGTTAAAATATGAATATGGTTATGTACTGCTAATAGAAAATATTTTTTATGTTTATGTGTCTCGGTTACAGATTCAAAAAGTTGAGACTGTTTGCTTCGAATTTAGGATTTTACAAAATTTGAGACAGTTTTTTAATTATTTTTTTGTCTGATTATGCTGTAAAGTTCTAAGTGTTTGTTTGATTATCTATATGGTTTGACCCACTGGTGGGACTTATGATTGGGGAAGTTGGTCTGTTTTGCTTCTTTATGTTTTGTTGGTCCCAAGTGATCCAAAAAGATAATATTTATATTCAAAGTGGGGGACAAAAAGTAGACCCCAACGAGATACTATTCAATCTTTATTACCTTTCTTTTCTTTTATCTGCATAATTTAGTGATTTATCTTCTATGTATGCTATTGTTTTGCAGAATGGGTATTTATAGTATTATAGTGTACCATGGGGGTCATTTTGAGAACGATGGGGAACTTAAGTACTCTAGTGGGACTTATGGTATAATTGACAATAATGACACATATACTACTTCATTTGTTGATTTAAAGAAAATCATTGAAAGTTTGTTGAAGTATAGGAATATTAAGTGTTTGTCGTTCTTAATTCCAGAAAATAATTCAGAGAAGGAGAGGCATTTAGAGAAAAAACTTAAAAGGATGTATACTGATTATAAAGCATATATGATGTGTCAGGAAATAGGCAACTCTAAGTACGTAAAAATATATGCGGAACATGATGTGGATAAATATGTAGAAGTGTCTAGTCTTATTCCCGGTACACAGGAAAGTGTAGTGGGAATAGATGAAGATTGTTGTATAATTGACAATCCAACAGAAGTAGGAGGTGATAAATTTGATAACTGTGATGCTGATGTTGAAAAAGATATGGGGAATGATGCAACTGAAGAGGCAAAGTCTAATGATGATAGTTTGAATGGTGGGGATTATGATAGTGTGAATTGTACAGAGTCCAACAATAGTGGAGATGAGAATTATATTCCAAATTGTGAAGAAGATTCTGAATCTGAGTATGAGTACAGTGACAGTGATGCAAGTGATGAGGAAGTTGCTGATGCTAGAAGAACATTTATTGATATTAAGAGAAGTCTTAGGAATGGGTTAGTTAACCAAAATGAATGTCCAGCACCTCCTATTTATAGGGCAAATATATTCACAAATAGTTCAATGACTAAGGAGGAAGTAATTGCCATGAAGAATGAATTCATGGTTGACACTGAATCAGATCTAAATACAAGTGAAGATGAGGCAAAAACCTAGTAAGAAGAAAAAGAAAAAATATGGATCATTCAATCCAAAGACTGAGCCAAAGGATATCAAGTTCTCATTAGGTCTAGAATTCAAGAATTCAAAGGAGTTTAAGGAGGCAGTCAGGTCACATGCAATATAAAATGGCATAGATTTCAAGTTTATGAAAAATGAAAAGAGAAGGGTGTGTGTAGTTTGCATGAACTCCACTATATGCCCTTGGAGGATTTGGGCAAGTTAGGATAAGGGGGTCAAGACTTTTAAGATAAGTACCATTAATCCACATCATATGTGTAGTAAGAAATTAAGAAGTAGACAACTAACAGCAAGGTGGATTGCCACCAGATACTACACAAGGATAAAAAGTAATCCTTCTTGGAAGCTTGAAGAAATGAAGGCAGAGATCATGGGTACATATCAATTGGATGTAAGTTTGTCTACTTATTCTAAGGCTAGGAGAAAAGCTTTGAATGTTGTTGCCAGCTCAATGACAGAACACTATAGCAAAATCTGGGATTATAGAGATGAGTTGAGGAAGACAAATGAGCGTAGTACAATAGAAGTGTATTGTGTCAACAACAACCCTACATATGGTCCTGTGTTTCAGAGATTTTATGTGTGCATTGATGCCCTGAGGAAAGGTCTGTTGGCTGGTTGTAGGAAGGTGTTTGGATTGGATGGGTGTTTTCTAAAAGGTTGTATGAGAGGGGAATCATTAATTGCAGTGGGAAGACATGGTAATAATCAAATGTTTTCAGTTGCTTGGGGGGTAGTGCAAGTGGAGAATAAGAGAACATGGGGTTGGTTTCTTGAACATCTAATCAAGGACTTAGAAATGGAAGATGATAGAGGATGGACCCTCATTTCAGACCAACAGAAGGTACTTTTAATTATTTTGTTATATGTACAGTTAATTATTTAATGTTGAATGCATGTGTTTTAATGTTATATTATTGACTTTGGTCATTGTGTATTGTGAAGGGTCTTGTGTTATCTATTGCTGAGATGCTGTCTAATTGTGAGCACTGAGCATGTGCTAGGCATGTGTATGCTAATTGGTCCAAAAAATTTAGAGGTGTAGAGTACAAGTCTGATTTTTGGGCAATTGCCAAGTCAACCAATATGGAAATGTACAACAAAAATTGTCAGCATTTGAAAGACCTAGATGAAGCAACCTATAATGACCTGCTAAATAGAAATTCATCAAAGTGGTGCAAGGCTTTCTTTAAGATTTGGAAAAATTGTGATAACTGTGAGAATAACATGTCTGAAGGTTTTAATGGGTCTTTAGTGGAGGCTAGGGGTAAATCACTCATCTATTTGTTAGAACATTTGAGAATGACCATGATGACTAGGTTATATAAAAGAAGGGAATGGATCTCAAGTCATTGAGATGTTGTATGCCCTAGGATTAGAAAGAGGATTGAGGACAACATTTCTGAATGTAAAGTGTGTGTTAGGTCTCAAGGTGCTCGATATAGGCTAGAAGGCGGGGGGGGTTGAATAGCCTATGTCCTATTTTTGAAATTGATTCAATGAATTTCTTCACTTAAGTTAAAAAGGATTTTGCAGCGGAATGTTGGTGAAATATAGGACAAGTTGAGGATGACTGATCTTGATAGGACAAGATCAGCAGTTATCAAAACGTTAGAATTCTGGAAATTAATAAAGAATAGCAAATCACAAGCACACAGAAATAGACACAGAATTTAATATGGTTCACACTTATGAATAAGTGCTACGTCCATAACCAAAGTGGTCAACTTTGAATTTGAAAAATGTGTACTAAGTTTTCCACTAGAATCTTTACAAGATATATCTCTAATGGATTGTGTACAAAAATAGTTGACCAAGTGTTTGTGGGAGAATTAATATCTATAAAGATATAATTCTCGTGAGCTATGAATGCTAAGGGATAGCAATCAATGAAGAGCCGTATAGACTAATCGTCACAGATTGGAGCTCTTCAAAGAATGTTTTACAAATGTGGCGTTTTAGCTTTTAATGCGCTAGCTTGAAGAAGATGAAAATTTCAGAGTTGTAGCTTCGTGTAGTGTTCTCTATGTCTTAAATGCTTCAATGGAGTCTTCTTTATATACTCAGAGGAAGCTTTGTAGCCGTTGGAGATCTTCTTCAGTTGGATAATTTGACTTTACGAGCATTAAATGCTCTAATGTTGCTGTTGAGATCTGATAGGTGGTTCTGCAGGATTCAGACTGTATTCTGTCACTTTGCCAAAAATAGGTAGACTGTGGTTGCAGGCAGAATGTCATTTTCTGAGATGAATGCCTAAAAATAGAAAGGATCATTGAATGCGTTTTGCAGGTTAACGTTGCGTCACAGTCAATGAAAAGATTTTGTTGATGTCTTGAGGCATGTCTCAGGTAATTCTATATCGGTCATTCTTGGGGTCTTTAACTTGGCTGATGAAGCATGGCTGAAGCAAACTTGTCCGATATCTTGATGGACTCTGCTGATGCAGGCTTTGGCTGATGACTAGAAGACTGCTGATATGAACACAGCTGATAATACAGGCTATCTTCTGAAGGCTAGGCTAATTACAATAAGTAACCCTAAGCTATTCTAGCTAGGTCTAAGTACAAGTTGCCACTCTAACAGACACGCAGGCCCATTAGTCACCTTGGCTTAGACTTAGGTTATGGATACAATCAAATCTATATAAATTACAATAATCTCCTTGTATTTGCTTGAGTCCATGACCTTATGAATACAATAGAAGCTGACCATGTCCGATTCTAGTAATAACATGCTGAAGAGATTATTATATTAAGTGAGCATGTCCTAGATAGACTTACATAGGGGTCAGTGTATTCATAAATTACATAGAGTTTACAGAAAAGGAGGTACAACGTAGGAACTCTTGTAATGTGACTGTGTTTAAAGACAAATGAATAGAGTATTTTATGGGATATATCTTTAAACCAATGGTTTAAAATATCATGCAAACAAGATGAACAAATTAAGTATAAAGCATGACAGATTAATGATAGTCATTGTTCATTAAACAAGAAGTTTAATTACAATGTTTTGTAAAGAAATTTTCAAATATAGGACAGGAATAATTATACCAGTCATAGCGATGCTTGTCCTGAAGCAGTTGCCTTGAGTTTAGCAATGTCAGCTTTTGCTTCTTCTAATTCTTTAGAAAGATTATTGTTCTGCTGTTTCAACATGGCGTTCAGTTCACGAAGATCAGAGTTAGTTGCGCGAAGATCGGTCAGCTGATCATTGTGAAGATTGCTTATGCGACTCATCTCCTCACGAAGAATGGTCAGCTGATCATTGTGAATTTTGCGCATGCGACTTATCTCCTCCTTTATGGATGCAAGCTGATGGATCATTGTCTGCCGAGTGGCCCGAGCAGAGGTGCTTACCAACCGATCTGTATGTCGGTGAGCATGACGTAACCCCTTGAGGCCAAAGTCGAAAGCCTGAAGCACTTGTTCCAGACCTCGACTAAAAACGTCACACTTGGTATGGAGCAGACCAGCAATAGCAGATTGGCATTTCGTAACAGCAGCTTTAGCTTCACGAACAACAGAGATAACATCGGCCATATATGTAGCCGTGGTGTCAGTCGTATGAGACTGCTTGGCCGAAAGATGGTGTAGAGAAGTCTTGATGCCATCGAGAAGAGTGTTGTAACGTTGCACAACATCTTCCAAATGGTAAGGACCGAGAGAGTCAGGAGAGGAGGAACGGCTGGAGGAGAAGATGGTGTCAGTAGGAAGAGGTGAGGAATGGTGTGGAGGTGAGGGAGGTGAAGTACCAGGAAAGTAGAGCCAGACACGAGGTACAGGGAAAAGTTTTTCGATATAGGCCTCATAGGATTGGGAAAGAATAAAAATGGGTGGACAGAAGGGCAGTGGAATATGAATTAGTGTGAAGAAGATGTAAACACGAGGGTCAAATCCAATATAAGTAGAGACAACATTAAAGAAGTTGTAGATGATTGGATTGGTGAGAATTGAAGGATGTCGTATAAGGGTATAGATGGGAGGTTTGGGAATAGAGAGAAATGGAGTGATGTCGGATTCAGTTGGAGGAGGTAGATTAAGTTCTTTGTGAATAGCAGTCCACTGTTTGAAGATCATAAGATCTTGAACACCAGAGTTATGAAGAAAGAACTGCTGGGACCAGGAGGGTGGTAAAGGATCATAGAAGGCTCCCCACTTGAGAAGGATTTCCCCAGCAGACATAGGCTAGTAGGGAATACGTCTCGGATAATCTAGTGTGGAAAGGAGGGGGTCAGTGTCGGCAGGGTTTGGTTTGGGTCGGCTGTCCCTAAAGAACAGCAGTTCTTGCACATCAGGGTAAAGATGGCTGTAGGGATTGAGTCTTGTTCTTTTGGGAGCAGGGTAGTCAGAGGTAGAAGAGAGAGAACGTTTAGAACGTTTGATAAGGTCAGAGGGAGGTGAGAGGGAGAGGTTTGAATCTGGGGATATGGTCATGGGAGCATGAGAAATAGGTGAAGAGGCAGGAGAATGTATAGGAGCTTCAGATAGAGTTGGGGAAGATGGAGGTGAAGACAGTTGATTGGCAGAAGGCACAAATTTGACCTTCTTAGCGATTTTCTTTATTCGTTTGCCCTGCCTAGATTTGGTTGGAGTGGAAGAGGTTGGTGCAGGTTGAGGAGTGACAGATGTGGGAATGTCTTGTGTGGGAATGGTTGGTGTGAGAGTGGCTTGTGTGGTTGGAGTTGTAGAAGAGATCTTGGGGAGGCCAAATGATTCATCGGTTGGAAGGAGGGTTTGCTTAGTTTTTGGTTTGTCAGTTTTGGAGGTGGACTTTGAAGGAATAGTTGATGGTTGAGAAGGCTTGTCAAGATTGGCCAGTTGAAAGGTGGAGGTGTCCTTTTCAGCAGCCTGTTTGGACCTGGCATGCTTTTTGGAGTGTTTGGGTTTGGGAGTAGGGAGAGATGATTGTTTTTGTTTCTTTGGTGAGGGTTCATCAGGCTCATATGGGTCGTGATCAAGACGGGTGAGGTCAAAGTCTTCAGGCAGTTCAGCACCAAGAGGCTTGAGCTCCTCTTGAATAGGAAGTCCCGCTGAAGTATAGGTTACCTTTCTCTTACCCTTCTTATCGTGGGTAGAGGGACCAGCAGCTGCGGTAGTTGTAGCCCTCTTGGCTATGTCTTCTCGATACCTGGTGATGTTGTTGGCAGTAAAGACATAGGTGTTAGTCACCTTAATGAGATCATCACCAGATATCTGTTGCTCGATCTCTTCAAATGCATTGAGGAGAACATTGATGACTCTGACAAAAGGCCTCTTCATGTTTGGATTTTCTTGAACTTTAGCCACACTCTGAAAGAGCATAGAGAAAATGATCTTGGCCCAGTTCAGCTGTTTGCGGAGGATTACAGCCTTTGTCCACATGAGTTGTTGGGAGGTGAAGACGTCTCTAGCTCCATTCTTGAAGAGGATGCTCTTGTCAAGAAGATGGCTTATGAGGTAAGCACCCTCAGGAAATAGATTTCTTGACATGTCAGAGAAGCGCTCTGGCTGAGCTGATCCCCTCATCATCTCCCATGCTTGTGTGGATTCTTCATCGGTCAGTTCCAGCTTTCCTTCCATAGGTAGACCTAGGACATCGCCAATATCCTTGTAGGTCAGCTTGATTGGAGTCCCTCAGATGTAACCTTTGAGGTAGCTCATATTTACTTTATCATTGCTGGAGGTAGGAGCATGAGGAAGAGTCATCCTTGTATAAAACTCTTCAGCTAAGGCATTGCTGTAATGAGTGTCATTGAGCTGAAAGAGGGGTAGAAGACCACACTCCTCTAGTCCTTTATGAGTGTTTCTCCAGAGGAGTATCCACGAATAGAGTCGGTGTCAATTGTCATCCCAGGATGATAGCTGGATCTTGGAAGAATTTTAACTGGGATCTTAGCAGCTTCATCAACCCTGGATGTACCAGCTATTTTTGAAATTTGTGATTTTGCCTACACATATTCGGCATAGTTAAGAATAGCAGATATAATGGTAATGGCAGTTCTTTAGATAAACAGACACTGTTCAGATTAAAACCCAAAATATACTGCTAAACACGGATTTGTGAATAGCACAGTTTATTTCCTTGGTATTGAACAAGAACAGTTGATATTTTGTACCGAATAAAGTAGTATGAAGTGAAAATATTTCAGTATAAATAACATTAGAATACATTCAATATTAATGAGACAAGTTTTAAGCAACAAAATCAAGAGTTCGAGATTCATCAATGGCGAAAGACTCATAACAGTTCTTATTAGGTCAAGGGATAACGAAACTGAAATTAAATGAATCTGAAAAAGGTAGGAATACTCACCATTGAAGATTATAAGCAGAGAATTTGAAGATTTTGAGAATTTTAGAGGCTTCTAGGAAGGTTCGATTTCAGAGATTTGAAATGCAGAAGGCGGTTTTTGCGAAAGATGAACAGTCAAAATGTGAAATCGCCTTTTTATACTTCTGACAGGTTTAATAGATGGCATTTAATAGGTTTTGAAATCCGCATTTAATGCGTTGATAGGTGACTGTTCAAATAACATTCGTATTTGTCAAGGTTTATTGAGGACTGCCGATATGGGAAGAGAAGTTCTTACTTAAGATTGTCCTATAATATCGGCAGAGTTACACTTAGCTGAATCAAATGAGTAGTTTTATAGATGGTTAAAGTGTAATAACTGTAAAGCAATATTTACAGGATTAAGGATTGAGATCAAGCATACCAAGCTCTCCTCTTAGATAGGCAAACCTGGTTGAGTCAAGGGGTTTGGTGAAGATATCAGCTAACTGTTGATCAGTTGGCACATATTTCATGCTGATGTTACCTTTTTTTACATGGTCTTTTAAGAAATGATATCTCACATCAATATGCTTTGTCTTGGAGTGCATGACAGGATTTTGAGAGACTGAGATGGCTGATGTATTATCACACATTATAAGGCAATCAGCAGTCTTGATCTCATAGTCTACTAATTGCTGTTTGATCCACAGTAATTATGAGCAGCAGCTACCAGCAGCTATATATTCTGCTTCAGTTGTTGAGGTTGAAACAGATGTTTGCTTTTTGCTAGCCCAGGAGACAAGTCTATTCCCTAGAAATTGACATGTCCCACTTGTGCTTTTCCTGTCAATCTTACAAGCAGCAAAATCAGCATCAGAATAGCCTATAAGATTAAAAGATGAATCCCTTGGATACCAAATGCCTAAATTAGATGTATCAATTAGATATCTGATGATTCTTTTGACAACCTGCAAGTGAGACTCCTTTGGATCTGCTTGAAATCTAGCACAAACACAAACAGCTAACATAATGTCAGGCCTACTAGCAGTTAAGTATAAAAGTGAACCAATCATGCCTCTATAGAGAGTCATGTCCACTTTCTTGCCCTTTTCATCTTTGTCAAGATGGCAGTTGGTGGCCATAGGTGTACTGAAGCTGTTTGCATTTTCAAGCCAAAATTTCTTGATAACATCCTTTGCATATTTGGCTTGATTGATGAAAATGTCAGTTGAGCTTTGTTGAATTTGAAGTCCTAGGAAGAAGTTTAGTTCTCCCATCATGCTCATTTCAAATTTACTCTGCATAAGTTTTTCAAATCTTTTGCAAAGATTTTCATTAGTAGATCCAAAAATAATATCATCAACATAAATTTGAACAAGTAAGGAATGACCTTTAGGTTTCATAATAAAGAGAGTAGTGTCAATTTGACCTCTCACAAAGCCTTGAGATATCAAGAACTTTGAAAGGGTCTCATACCAGGCCCTTGGAGCTTGCTTGAGTCCATACAGCGCTTTCCTTAATTTGTATACATCTTCTCTTCTTGAATTATCTATGAATCCAGGTGGCTGTTCCACATATACTTCTTCTAGCAGTTCACCGTTGAGAAAAGCACTCTTAACATCCATTTGATATACCTTGAAGTCTTTGAAGGATGCATAAACCAAGAATAATCTGATGGCTTCTAGTACAACAGGAGCGAATGTCTCATCATAGTCAATTCCCTCCTCCTGTTTGTATCCTTGGGCTACAAGTCTTGCCTTATTCCTGGTGATATTTCCATTTTCATCCATCTTGTTTCTAAAGACCCACTTTGTTCCAATCACAGCTTGTCCTTTGGGTCTGGGAACAAGTGACCAGACTTGACATCTATCAAATTGGTTTATTTCTTCTTGCATCGCTTCCACCCAGCTTGGATCTTCCATAGCTTCATCTATCTTCTTGGGTTCAATATGTGATACGAATGCTGTAGAATGCATGCATTCATTTCTTGAAGCTTGTCTAGTTTGAACTCCAACATTAAGATCGCCGATGATTTGAGTGATAGGATGATCTTTAACTTCCCAAATATCAGCTGGTTGAACATGTCTATCGGCAGAGTTGAGTTCTTGAGAAGTGGGAGTGTCTGAAGCTTGGTTTTCTAGAGGATATGTTAATTCTAATGTAGGTTGTAATACTTCGGGTGTGGAAGTGGATTCTGGACTTTCTAAGTTTTCATTTGCTGATCCATTTTCACTTCTAGAATGTTCTATCAAGTTAATCCTTGGAGGAACTTGTGAAGATGTAGATTCGGTAGATTTGGAGCTTGGCTGTTCTGTACCTGTCTCATACTCATCAGAGTCATTAGATACCTTAGGAGCCATATGTGGCCCAATAAAATCAAATTCATCAAAAGAGACATGAACAGATTCAACAACTCTAAAAGAAGATTTATTATAAACTCTGTAAGCTTTTGAAAATTTGGCATATCCCAGAAATATTCCTTCATCACTTTTGGATTCAAACTTACCTCTATGTTCTTTTCCATTGTAAAGAACATAGCATTTGCATCCAAATATTTTGAAGAAACCAATGTTGGGTGTCCTGCCCCTCCATATTTCATATGGAGTTTTGTTATGAAATTTATTAATAAGGGACCTGTTTTGAGTGAAGCAGGCAGTATTCACAGCTTCAGCCTAGAAATACATAGACAGTTTTGCTTCGGCAATCATGGTCTTTCCAGCTTCAATAAGAGTTCTGTTCTTTCTTTCAGCAACTCCATTCTGTTGAGGTGTACCAACTGCAGAGAAATTGTGACCAATTCCATGGTCATCGCAATATTTGGCTACACCATTGTTCTTAAATTATGTTCCATTGTCTGATCTGATATCAGCAATGTCATTCAGTTTCTGAGTTTGAAGTCTTCTGAAGAGTTCTGTTAAGATGTCATATGCTTCATCTTTTGATGACATCATCTCAACCCAGGTGAATCTTGAGTAGTCATCAACAACTACTAGTGTGTATTTGCTGCCACCAAGGCTTGTAGTAGTAATTGGTCCAAATAAATCCATGTGCAGGAGCTGTAGAGGTCTTGACGTTGATAAGCATGGCTTGCTTTTGAATGATGACTTGTGTAATTTGCCCAGTTAACATGCTTTACAAAGCTTGTCAGGATCAGCCGATATTTTAGGCAAACCAACAACCAGGTTGTCCTTTGATAACTTCTCCAAATATTTAAAGTTGAGATGACTAAGCCTTTTGTGCCACAGCCAACTGTTGTCCTTTGATGTTTTTGCCATCAAACACATGCTTGATTTTCTCCCTACTGCATTCAGATCAACCACATAGACATTTCTTTTTCTGAGACCAGTTAAGATTGTTGAGCCAGTCTCACAATCCTTGATAAAGTAGTGCCTTGTGGTGAATTGACATATCAATCCTTTATCACAGAATTGTGATATACTCAGGAGATTGTGTTTCAATCCTTCTACTAGTGATACTTTGTTGATGGAAAGATTTCCTCTAATTACACTTCCATAGCCAATTGTCTTCCCTTTTGAGTTGTCACCAAAAATTACTGAGGGACCTTTTGTTTCAGCAATATTTGAGAGAAGATTTTGATCACCAGTCATGTGCTTTGAACAGTCACTGTCCAGATACCATAAATCTTTCTCTTCTTCACTAACGGCCATGAAGCATTCCTGAAATATAGTCATTTAAGAATATGGTCCCCGTTTATTTTTGGGTCCTTAAGGTTAGCAACCTTTTGGAATCCATACCTGTTTAACCTTTGGAGGTGTGAATCCTCTCGGTTTGGGTATGAATCTCAGAAGGCATTCATGGATTTCGTGACCATGGCTTTTACAGAAATAGCATTTATGAAAACCTTAAACATGGTTGATAATTTCTTTTGAGGTCTTCCTATTATCAGTAGTTTTGAAAATGACCTTTTTACTGATGACAGGCTTATTGGATTTATCCTGATAATGCAATTTCTTAGTGATATTAGGTTTAACATAGGTAGGCCTTTTATCACATGATTTCACATTTTCAGGCAAAATTCTTTTGAGCCTTTTATCAGCAGAGTTGGGGTCAGCAATCTTTCCTTTGACAAATTTAATAGGTTTGGATTGAGAATTCTTTGACTTGTTATCAGTCATCACTGTTTTCTTAGGATGACTGATAGCAGGTCTTTGTTGTTCAGACTTCTGTTAGGTCCGAGGGTTGCTCAGTGTATAGGCTAGAGGGGGGGGGTGAATAGCCTATACAGTATGTAATAAAAATTTCATCCAATTTTTATCATTTAAAAATTGAGGAGTAGATGAAATGATTAATACAAGTTTATCATCTTCCTGATAGTAACTGCTTAGCCGAAGTTAGAAACATAGGACATCCTTGATCAGCAGATTTAGATCATGGACATTCTGAATCAGCAGATATGAAACAAGCAGTTGGAAGATATATGTTTAACTTAGCTGATGGAAATGAGTTTGAGCAGCGGAAGAATAAACAGCATAAGTTTAACAATTTAGATTAAAGTAACTATATAGATTTGATATGAAAGAGAACTTGACAGTTGACTATAATCTGTATTAGATGCATCATTTACTTTCCTTAAACAGATTGCACATGATAAAGCAAATTATACAAGAAAGAGAAATCAAGGCTGAATGTAACAAATATATGTATTATATTAAAATTCAGCAGAGGTTTGCTCAAAGGCAAACATGCTTAGTACATCAACCTAGACTCTCTAACCTAGCAATCTTTTCGGGGGAAGAAGGAAAGTGAAATGGAATACCCCGAAGACTCAAATAAGAACTCTAATCCTAGCAGCTCTAACAACCTTGGAGGTTAGTGAAGGAAAGTGCTAGTGTTAGAGTGATGTGAGAAGAGAATATTAGGAGTTGTTCAAATAGCAAGTATTTGAACAACTGAGTGCTAAGCACTCGACCAAATATGATGACACCTTATTGCACAATCGGCACACTTATAATGTAGTATAAGTCCGCCGATATGAATGCAACTGACATGTAAGTTCGGCTCTTCATCGGACATCTTCAAGCTTGATCCGACTTCAACGATCCGTAAGATACTTGGTCTCTTTCTGGATGATGAAGTTGAGGCCATCGAAGAGACCGAGTTCTTCGAAGGAAGAAGAACTCAAATCAACAACAAGGTTGTTGATCAAGCGAGCTTCTCGCTTTTGGATTTTCTTCTCTCTCTCACAAAGTGTTTGTTCTTACACTTGTGATTTCTCACTCAAGGAGTGGTTCGGATTGAAGAAATGAAGATCAATACCACAACCTTTCTCAAGCATAAGCATACACAATTTGTGTGTTAGAGTGCTTGTGCTCTCTCTCTTGTTTTCTTGTGCTATTTAGAGATGAGGATGAGAGTCTTCTTATATAGCTGGAGAAGAAGAGGTGACCGTTGGTGTATTGAATAGGTTTATGCCCGTTGGTGATCTGAATCTCGTGATGTAGCAGAGTACATCTTTGGATTTGTTGGGCAAAGACCTTCAGTTAGGTTTGAGTCTTGAAGATGATTTGGGACATAGGCTGGACATAGTTGGACGTGTCGAGCTTAGCCTGGATGCGGTGATTGATGTGGACGTTTCATTGCTTTGACCGTAGTGCGGCGTCCCGTGCTTGGCCTTTTTCGAAATGAAGCTTTGAAGACCGCGAACACTGTTCGAAGAGGAAATGTCTATTGGATAAACGTGAAGGTGCGACATCGATGCGTATCTTGGATTTGTCGACGATCTTGTAACGGATCTATTTTGGCTTGAAGTGCATTGAGTAACGACCGATGTATCTCGTGATCTTACGTTTCTCGGCTTGTTTCGATGAGGATTGGCCGATTTCGAGATCCGCCATTATAGAACTGCGATGTAGAAACCGCCGATGGTCACGATGTTCCTCTTGAATAAATAGCTCTCTGCTTGCTCGATGAAGTGCTTTGGCGGATACGAGAATCTGCCGATATAGAACGCGATTTAGAGATGGCTATTTAGGCGATCATAGCGAAGGAAATGTCGCTAGTGAGACATCTGCCGATAGTCACGTCACCGGCAATTTGAAGAGCTTGATTCATATGAAGGTTTGTCATCATTCGGTAGGACAAAGACTCGGATATGTACAAAGACTTCCTAGTCTAATGACCTATGCATTGTTTCAACAAGCTGCCACACTAACCGCACGCACTTTTAGCCACTTGTGAAACATGCGTTGTAATGGGAACAAGCAAATCACGTGTTGGAATATGCATACATATATATCGTGATTTACGGCATATTCCTAACAATCTCCTCCTATTTGCTTGGGACCATTACTACAATTGACTTATACATATAGCTCTTTAAAGCAGTTGTTCAATCCTTAGTAATAACATGCCACTACTGAATATTCAGTTTATATCAAGGCATGCCCTAGGTTGAACTTACAAGCGATAGCGTATGTATAGTCACCTATTGCTAAGTATTTACAGACTCAATAAATGAAAGAACAAATACGAAGCAATAACTGAAATGATTGTTAGGCAAATGATAATATTGCCTTAAGAGTGTGTTTCTTGCATCGGATGATCTGAAGAATGTTGCTCAAGCAAGAAGTAGAAAGTATAAGTAACTTGTTATCTAGTTCTTAATCGAATTGATTAAGCATCTTCATCTAGTCAGCGTATTATAATAGTCATATAGTATTAAGCTGTATGGGTAGATACACAATCTTACAACAGTCCTACAAGTTGTCTATCTCTCCTCCTTAATATTTGTTTATCTCTCCTCCTTAATATTTGTCTATCTCTTCTCCTTAATATTTGTTTATCTCTCCTCCTTAATATTTGTTTATCTCTCCTCTTATTTGCTTATCTCTCCTCCTTACTACTTCACACTTTCGGGAGGGCATTACAACTTCACAATCTCTCCTCCTTAATGAATATTGTTCTCAATAGTGTTAATCCTACTATAATTTCTTAAGGCCTAACTTCCTTTATAATCACTTGGGGCTATTACTTCCTTATTATAATCTCTCCTCCTTAATGGTTCATTGATTATTTTGCAATTTTCACAATCTCTCCTTCTTTCCTCCTTACTAGTTCTTTCCTCCTTATCACAATCTCTCCTTCTTTCCTCCTTACTAGTTGGGGTTATTACTACTTCACACATTACTACTTCACAATTACTTGGGGTCATTACTACTTCACAATCTCTCCTCCTTAATGGCCACAAGTTAAAGATAGATTGATAGTTACCAATTTTATTATGGAGTATTAGAAACTAAATATGAGAGAGAACATGCTTATGGTAATTCATAAGGTATGAATTTTGACAGGTAGAGGGAAGTAAGTTTGGTCTTGTTAAATGCTGTCTCTTTAGAAATGCCGAAGTGATCTTTGGAAGTAATTCTGCAGAGAGTATAGACCGTATCGAGTAAATACAGTTACTTGTCATATTTACAGACTCTTAGTGTGCAGATAGCTTATGATACACAATTTTCATGTATGAGACATACATAATAGGATATCGAGGTTAGGAATTGTGTTTCCATTGCTTGTAAGAAGATTTTACAAGAATGTAGAGTTACAAGCTTTATTTTGTAATAGGAGTATCAAATAGGGTAAGCTGTTTAATTAGTGATACCAATTTATGAGTAGTAAATCATTCAAAATAGTCTCCTCCTTAAGGTATATCAAGTCAAAACAGGCAAGTATGGTTGAGTCTTATGCTGACTTTTGTTGGATGCATGAGATATTCATCTAAAACATGAGGTGTAAGATTTGCCTACGAGGCATTGCTGAAGTTTATTAAGAAAGTAAACTGCAGGCATAAACGAGTATGTACCAGGACAAATTTTGAATACTTAACTCAAAAGAAAATGGCAAAAGTAGATAAACAGATGTTCACAAGATTAAACACGTTACCTATTTATCATAATAAAACAAAAGAGGATTAGTTTGATAAAACAGAGACCTAGCTAGTCATCCTAATGAGGTAGAGTTAAAGGATGAAGGTCTGCTGATTCTAATCGAAGGGAACATTGACCGCTGAATTTGACGCAGAATGGGCGTTTGCTGGCTGAAGCTCCTCCTGAGATGAGGGTTGCTCAAGGTGAGCATTTGAGGCGATGGGAGCAAAGGGTAGTAGTGTATTGTCTCTTGTGGGAATCCAAGGGATGAAATTGGATACATTGTTCCTGGGGTCTCGAAGACGATTCCTTACACGACGAGAGATTCGACGAGGTCGTTGAATCACTTGAGGAAGAGGAGTGGCAAGAAGGACCATCATACGATGACGCCATTCAGTGTGGGAGATGGGTCGATGAGGAGGACTGGGCAGATTTGGAGAACACATGATGCAAATGACTCTATTGGTGGAGAAATTTTGAGGTACGCAGAAGTCAGTTTGCTGTTTTTGGAGACTGATACAAATTTTATACAACTTTTTGAATTTTTGAGGAGATGAAAGGGTTTCTTGATTAGAGGAATGGGAAAAGACATTTTGGGGGCTTAAAGAAGTGAGTGCATTTAATGACATAGTAATGATAGTCTGATTTGGGATTATGTCATCATGCTTAGTGTAATTATGGCTAGTACATAGGCAGTCTAGAGGATATTAATATTATTTTCAAACAGAAAGTTTAAAAATATAATCAGATTAATTTAATTGCCTTTATTGTGGTATTAATGGGTACAACTGCTTCTAGAGATATTATGAGCTGTTATTTTACTTCAAGCGAGTTGTTTGAGTAAATTAATCAAAAATAGAACGGTATTGGTTGTTTAAGGACGAATTGGGGATAAAACAACTTGACCGAACCATATGACACAGTTGTACATGACACATATGTGGAAGTTTTTAGATGAATGTGTCTTAAGGTTGTCTGATATCAATCTTGAAGTCTGATACCAATTTTGAGAGATTTGATGAGTCTTTTAATGGATGAAGACACTATCAGCAGGTTGTATTGGATATTTGCTAAAGTAGGAACTGCTGATATTAATTGTTATGTCTATTATTGGTAGTGTTATTAATATCAGCTAAGGTAAAGACAGCTGATACCAATTGAATAGACTCTATTTATAATGGACATCAATCTATTTAAGATTAATAAAGCTTAGTAAGAACATTAAATAGACCAAGTATGTGAGATATGGAATGTGTACCTGAAGTGATGTCCGTTCTTCTTTCGTCCAAGATCTAGGTCATTTACATCAAAAGAAGAGATCTGCAGACTAGAATTGATCGAAGAGAGTGAGACGTAGCCTATATACAGGGGTCATATCGGTGTTCACTCGAGGAAGGACTTAATATTTGAAAATATTAGTCTTCCCAAGAATTCTTGAATGTCGACTATCTTGAGGATAGGTCGAGTTACTAGAGATTTTTAACTACATCCTTTTTGACAAAGAATCTCATGATAAGGTGTAGCGAGTGTTTTGAATTCAATCGTATACCAATTAGTTGAGCCATTATAATGGGAACAACTAATCAAGCCTTTATAACTACAATCTCATAAGGTACATAAGATTTTGTAGTTGTCGTTACTAAGAACACAAAGTCTTTGTTGAATTGTCTTGAAAGGTTCGATTTAGCGACACCGTTGTTCAAAGCAGATTTACTAATAATCTTGACCTTTTAATCATGAAGGATAGAGATTGAGTAATAGCGATTCCTTGATAGGTTGACATGAAGGTCATGAATACTGCACCGCCTATTTGTTAAGAGACTATAGGTTTTGGCGTAACTTGAATTTACTCATTGTGAAAAGATTAAATTTCGAAAGGCAATTATCATGGTGTCTAAGGATGAAAGTTAAGCGTAGTAGAAGACCATAACTTGATGTAGCAGATTGTTCAAGAATGGTTTCGATGGGATGTCGCAGAGTTTGTGTCTCGGTAGAGTGACCATTTCATTAAGAGCAATTCTTTTAATCACCGAATAAAATGGAGATAATAAAGAATAATAAGTTTGATCAACACACTTAACACATTAGTTCATGCTATCAAAGGAATGCAGACAAGTAGATAAGCATGAGTAGAAGTTGCGAGCTTGTATTCAATAATCCAAGTAGTTTTACACATTATGTTGCAAGGATCGGTGATTACAAGAACAATACAAGCTGGATTTTTGATGAACCAGATTACATGAGAAAGATACATAATGATTCAATTTACGAAAGAAATATATGTTACAAATTTGTGTCCTAGAAATTCTAATCCTAGACTTTAGATGAGAAGTCATTGGTCAAGGATTTAGAAGGAGTTGGATGATAGGAAGATGGCCGTGTTCCTTTTGATTTCCTCCAACTCTGGGAGGCGAACATCTTCACTTCTTCGGGTCATTATGAGAGCACCGAAGGGTGATGGCCGTCAAAGATGTCTCGCTTGGCCCATGAATCCCCTTTGATATTCACAGGGACTTATGGTCGTTGTTAGCAGTTCGTCATCTTTGTCAATTCCATATTAGCTACTTAATTCAGAACCGAATTATCTCGCATCGGCCATCTTTGAGGTGATGGTCGGCATACCTACATATAACCGAAGACTTGTTGCACATGGCAATATGTTAAATGTTTTCCAAACATTTGACATTTCTTTCGGGATCTTTTCGTGAAGTTCAAGTATGCAAGCGCACTTCCAAAAGTGGAATGAGTATGTGCTAATTGATTTTCCCAGTGATTCATCTAGACATTTTAGAGTATCAATGAGATTGATAGCTAAAAGTTAGAAGAGAGAATGAAATCACTTTTCGGCATTAATTGATGGTTTTCTATCTTACTTTTAAAACTAATTGACTAAAAGAGTTCTTAAGTGTTCGACAATCATGGTTTGCAGCATATAAATCATGCTTGATGGCAAACTTCTATGATTATCGGACGAGACAAAAGAAGATCTTTTTATCAATTGTTTTCTCAACAAGATCGTGGAACCATAATTAATGATTTCGATACACAAGACTTGATGCAATTTCTCTCATGCTTGATAACGTGAATAAGAAAGGATTTTAGAAAATGATTTTCACGATGTTTGGAAATACATTATTGAGAGAAATTTAGATTAGCTCTTGTGAAATAACGAAATAAAATCGAAACAACTCGAATGAATATGAAGAAATCATACCCATTGTTGAGGAATTGTCTTGATCCAATCTTAGGACTTGGATTTAGTAACATTTGTGAGATTTTGAATCATCGATTTGTAACTAGTGTAATCTATAGGCGGTTTGTGAGTTTTGTCATAGTAGAGATTTGAATGAAGAAGGAGCTCTACTTATACTCACGGAGGTTAGGCGAAGGATACTCAATAATGAAGCATTATGTTGAGTTGTCCTTCGATCACGCCTGGCGGGATAGGTGTGAAGTCTAGATATTCTCAAGATTCTTGGTAAGGATTGATGTTGACTGTCTTGTCGTTTTCCAAGATTTTGAAAATAGTCTTAACTTTAATCGAAGCGATCAAACTTGAAAAGTGTGCCTCCACCTTTAATAGACTTGAGAGAGTAGGTCTTTAAAGGGTTTTTACTTCTATAAGTCAGCACATACAACCGAGCTTATGAAGTGTTGGTTGGCGATGTGGAAATTCACCAACTACGGGTTTTAAAAACATTTGAAACCGGTGATAAGAAAAATGCTGATTTGTTTTTGAAAAACCATTTGCATAAAACAAATCATACAATCAATGTATATTAATAAAAGTGCGGTATGACAGTTATTATGCATTGTTGTCTCGATGATATGTATGAGCATATTAGTTCAGACATGAGCACAGTCATTAGAAAGCAAATAGCTAACCTGTTTTGTATAGGCATGAGAGAGGGTCTTTATCAACTCCTTTGGACTTATCGCAGATTTTTCACTTCATTGTTGTAAAGTCCAGCAGTGAAGATTTTGACCTTGAGTGAGTGAAGGACATGAGTGAATTCTCATGAGTGATCGATCCTTCATGAATCGCAGCCATGTTACTATCTGCCGATGGAGAGAGATGTTGCATGATTGACCTTTTCTCGTCATATGAGTTCGCCCAAAGTACTCATAGAGAAAATTAGCAACATTTATGAGCTAAAGATAGCTCTAGTAATCCAATAATACAAATGAGACTTAATAAGCATGACAAAAGAATAATTATTCAAAATACTTATAAGTGTAACCCAAAGTGTTAAGAAATTAGAGTGGGGTTACTTCCTCATTAAACTCTTTGAACGCGTCTGCTCATAGTCGTTGAAGCACCGGTTCTAATGCGAGCATAGGTTCTTTGAGTGTATTCTTGCTCGGTGAGGCTTTTCATTGAAGGAAGACAAATTCATCATTGATGTCCTTAGGCCAAGAACTTACAATCTCGGTGATTTTGAAGATGACATATCTTTGATTTCCTTTGAATTTCCTTTGAAACTCTTCTTATTTCCTCTGCTCTAAACTTTTATAAAAAGTTTTCTTGAGAAGGTGTTGGATTGGAACAATCGTTAGCCTTATGTCAAGAGAGCATGTTTTTGGAAGGGATTCTAAGTAATTCATCTATCAAATATGAGTTTAACCCATTTGCCAAAGAAGATACCAAGATTTAAGAACGATTTATGAAACATGCATAATCCTTAGCAAGTCAACCTCCACTATAATACTTCTCTTCACAATATCAATGTAATTCGATATATGATAAATTTTCTTATAGTGAACACATTGTCATCACAATACTCTTTCTCACATGTTTTTGAAAACAAAATTTATTTTGATTTGAAGATGGTTTTCAAAAGGCTTTCAGATTCTCGGTCAAAAGGTTTTTGTGGATAAAAGATTTTGAAAAGACTCCTTTTGACTATGCATCTAATTCGAGCGGCAGGATCTAAACTCTCGGGTTATTAAGCCTGAAATAAGGTTTACTGAGTGCGGCTCGATACCAATTGTTAGGTCCGAGGGTTGCTCGGTGTATAGGCTAGAGGGGGGTGAATAGCCTATACGGTATGTAATAAAATTTCATCCAATTTTTATCATTTAAAAATTGAGGAGTAGATGAAATGATTAATACAAGTTTATCATCTTCCTGATAGTAACTGCTTAGCCGAAGTTAGAAACATAGGACATCCTTGATCAGCAGATTTAGATCATGGACATTCTGAATCAGCAGATATGAAACAAGCGTTGGAAGATATATGTTTAACTTAGCCGATGGAAATGAGTTTGAGCGGAAGAATAAACAAAGATAAGTTTAACAATTTAGATTAAAGTAACTATAAGATTTGATATGAAAGAGAACTTGACAGTTGACTATAATCGTATTAGATGCATCATTTACTTTCCTTAAACAGATTGCACATGATAAAGCAAATTATACAAGAAAGAGAAATCAAGGCTGAATGTAACAAATATATATATTATATTAAAATTCAGCAGAGGTTTGCTCAAAGGCAAACATGCTTAGTACATCAACCTAGACTCTCTAACCTAGCAATCTTTTCGGGGGAAGAAGGAAAGTGAAATGGAATACCCCGAAGACTCAAATAAGAACTCTAATCCTAGCAGTTCCTAACAACCTTGGAGGTTAGTGAAGGAAAGTGCTAGTGTTAGAGTGATGTGAGAAGAGAATATTAGGAGTTGTTCAAATAGCAAGTATTTGAACAACTGAGTGCTAAGCACTCGACCAAATATGATGACACCTTATTGCACAATCGGCACAGCTTATAATGTAGTATAAGTCTGCCGATATGAATGCAATCTGGACATGTAAGTTCTGGCTCTTCATCGGACATCTTCAAGCTTGATCTGACTTCAACGATCTGTAAGATACTTGGTCTCTTTGCTGGATGATGAAGTTGAGGCCACTGAAGAGACTGAGTTCTTCGAAGGAAGAAGAACTCAAATCAACAACAAGGTTGTTGATCAAGCAGAGCTTCTCAGCTTTTGGATTTTCTTCTCTCTCTCTCACAAAGTGTTTGTTCTTACACTTGTGATTTCTCACTCTGAAGGAGTGGTTCTGGATTGAAGAAATGAAGATCAATACCACAACCTTTCTCAAGCATAAGCATACACAATTTGTGTGTTAGAGTGCTTGTGCTCTCTCTCTTGTTTTCTTGTGCTATTTAGAGATGAGGATGAGAGTCTTCTTATATAGCTGGAGAAGAAGAGGTGACCGTTGGTGTATTGAATAGGTTTATGCCCGTTGGTGATCTGAATCTCGTGATGTAGCAGAGTACATCTTTGGATTTGTTGGGCAAAGACCTTCAGTTAGGTTTGAGTCTTGAAGATGATCTGGGACATAGCCGGACATAGTTGGACGTGTCGAGCTTAGCCTGGATGCATGATTGATGTGGACGTTTCATTGCTTTGATAGTGCGGCGTCCCGTGCTTGGCCTTTTCGGAAATGAAGCTTTGAAGACCGCGAACACCGTTCGAAGAGGAAATGTCTATTGGATAAACGTGAAGGTGCGACATCGATGCGTATCTTGGATTTGTCGAGATCTTGTAACGGATCTATTTTGGCTTGAAGTGCATTGAGTAACGACCGATGTATCTCGTGATCTTACGGTTTCTGGCAGCTTGTTCGATGAGGATTTGGCCGATTTCGAGATCCGCCATTATAGAACCGCGATGTAGAAACCGCCGATGGTCACGATGTTCCTCTTGAATAAATAGCTTCTCTGCAGTTGCTCGATGAAGTGCTTTGGCGGATACGAGAATCGCCGATATAGAACTGCCGATTTAGAGATGGCTATTTAGGCGATCATAGCCGAAGGAAATGTCGCTAGTGAGACATCCGCCGATAGTCACGTCACCGGCAATTTGAAGAGCTTGATTCATATGAAGGTTTGTCATCATTCGGTAGGACAAAGACTCGGATATGTACAAAGACTTCCTAGTCTAATGACCTAAGCATTGTTTCAACAAGCTGCCACACTAACCGGTACGCAGCCCTTTTAGCCACTTGTGAAACATGCGTTGTAATGGGAACAAGCAAATTACTGTGTTGGAATATGCATACATATATATCAGCTGATTTACAGGCATATTCCTAACAACTTCTTATTGACAGATAGCATACCCTTGGACTTGTCTATTTTGTTTTTGGGATAAACAAATGGAACTTTGTTAAAACTAAGTCCTTGCTTTTCCTTTCTAGGGGATTGCTGATAATAGACAACTTTTTCAGCCATTTCTTTAGAAATTGCTTCAGTAGTTTCATTTTCTTGAGAATCAGATGAATTTCCTACACTGAATTCACTTTGGAAACCGATACCAGTTTTGTCGACAAGAGTTTTTTGATTTGAAAGAATGGTATCAAAATTTCCTTTTGAATTATTCCAAGCATTGACAACTTTTTGAAGGTCATCTTTCTCAGAATTGATTTTTTTTATGTGTTCAAGTAGGAATTCCACTTTTTCAGTTAAAGCTTTGTTCTCTTTTTGAATTTTGATACTCTCAGCTTGTTGTCTATTGAGATCTTTGATTTCAGACATCAAGGTAGATTTCTCAGAGACAGCCAATTCATGCTTTTTAGCTAATTTCACATAAGCAGTTTTGAATTTAGAGAATTCTTCCATCATGTCTTTGTTGGCTTTGATGAGTTCTCCCCTTGAGGGTTCATTGAGCTCATCATCATCACTATCATCCTGTTGAAATGGTAGTGACCTTACTGAGTCATGGGGTGATTCTCTGGCCATAAGGCATATATTTGCTTCTTCAGCAAAGTCACAGGAATCATCCTCATCAGTATCTGTGTCACACCGAGTGGGCAAGTTGCTTTCATCCATGTCCTCAGCCACCATCCCTTTTTGTTTTTGAAATTTAGACTCGGGACGTTTTTTATAAAATTCATATTTTGGCTTTGGACATTTTGAAGCAAAATGACCTGGCTTCCTACAGTTAAAACAGACAAGCTCATTTTCTTTTTAATAGTCAGTAGTTTTATAAGGAGCAGTTGTTCTTTGAGGAATGACAGTCTTGTGAGGAGACTGCCTATGGGATGATTTGTTATACCTTTTGAAACGTTGATTCTTCTTAACAAACATTGCAAAAGCTTCGTCTGAAAGAATATCATCACCATCACTGGATGTAGATGGGATTTCATCAGGTGTAAAACAAGATGGTTCAACAGACATGGCTGGTAAGGATAAATTTTTAAAGCTCTTTTCCATTTCTTGAGCTTGTTGAATTTTAAGCTCATAGACCGAAAGACTTGCATAAAGATTTCTGAGAGATAATTTATTCAAGTCTTTTGACTCTTTCATGACGGTTATCTTCACATGCCACAGACTGTCTAGTGCATTACGAAATCTCATGTTTATTTCTTTCTTTTCATATTTCTTTCCTAAAGAATAGCAAGAGTTTACTACCTCATAGAATCTGTCATATGCACTTCGTAGGGTCTCTTTATGATCTTTCTTGAATGAGTCAAACTTCTGGATGCAAGTATACAGCTTGTTGTTTTTGGTTTCACCATCACCTTTTAGATATTACAGTATAGCTTCCCACATTTCCTTAGCAGTATCCAGATGAATGATCTGCTGATATGTGCTGATATCAACGCAGCTGGTGATGATGTTGATTGCTTTTCCATCCAGAGCATTATTCTTCCTATCTTCTTCATCCCATTCTTCTTCAGGCTTTGGGACCTCAGGATCAGCGGTTGGATCAAGTGCAGCTAGAGTGTTTGGCTTCATAAGGATTCTTGGTCCATCTGTAACACATTTCCATAAACGTTTGTCAATAGAATTCATGTGTCTTTTAACTTTATCTTTCCAAATATCAAAGTGAACTTCATCCAGTACAGGACAATGATTCACATTTGAAGTTTCCAACATTTGATGAGTAGCCATTGGATCTTTAATCTCTCAAGAGTTTAATCTTGGAAAAACTTGTTTTCAAAGAGTTAGGCTTTGATACCAATTGTTAGGTCTCAAGGTGCTCGATATAGGCTAGAAGGGGGGGGTTGAATAGCCTATGTCCTATTTTTGAAATTGATTCAATGAATTTCTTCACTTAAGTTAAAAAGGATTTTGCAGCGGAATGTTGGTGAAATATAGGACAAGTTGAAGATGGCTGATCTTGATAGGACAAGATCAGCAGTTATCAAAACGTTGGAATTCTGGAAATTAACAAAGAATAGCAAATCACAAGCACACAGAAATAGACACGGAATTTAATATGGTTCACACTTATGAATAACTGCTACGTCCACAACCAAAGTGGTCAACTTTGGATTTGAAAAATGTGTACTAAGTTTTCCACTAGAATTTTTACAAGATATATCTCTAATGGATTGTGTACAAAAATAGTTGACCAAGTGTTTGCGGGAGAATTAATATCTATAAAGATATAATTCTCGTGAGCTATGAATGCTAAGGGGTAGCAATCAATGAAGAGCTGTATAGACTAATCGTCACAGATTGCAGCTCTTCAAAGAATGTTTTACAAATGTGGCGTTTTAGCTTTTAATGCACTAGCTTGAAGAAGATGAAAATTTCAGAGTTGTAGCTTCGTGTAGTGTTCTCTATGTCTTAAATGCTTCAATGGAGTCTTCTTTATATACTCAGAGGAAGCTTTGTAGCCGTTGGAGATCTTCTTCAGTTGGATAATTTGAATTTACGAGCATTAAATGCTCTAATGTTGCTGTTGAGATCTGATAGGTGGTTCTGTAGGATTCAGACTGTATTCTGTCACTTTGCAAAAAATAGGTAGACTGTGGTTGCAGGCAGAATGTCCTTTTCTGAGATGAATGCCTAAAAATAGAAAGGATCATTGAATGCGTTTTGCAGGTTAACGTTGTGTCACAGTCAATGAAAAGATTTTGTTGATGTCTTGAGGCATGTCTCAGGTAATTCTATATCGGTCGTTCTTGGGGTCTTCAACTTGGCTGATGAAGCATGGCTGAAGCAAACTTGTTCGATATCTTGATGGACTCTGCTGATGCAGGCTTTGGCTGATGACTAGAAGATCGATATGAACACTACGATACTACAGCTATCTTCTGAAGGCTAGGCTAATTACAATAAGCAACCCTAAGCTATTCTAGCTAGGTCTAAGTACAAGTTGCCACTCTAACAGACACGCAGGCCCATTAGTCACATTGGCTTAGACTTAGGTTATGGATACAAGCAAATCTATATAAATTACAACAGTGTGGAAGGCTACATATAATGGAAAAAACAAATTCCAAGTGGATCACATGAAATGTGGATATGTTGTTGACATTGAAAAGAGGACATGTACTTGCAGGGAATGGGATTTAACTGGAATCCCATGTTGTCATACCTTAGCTGGGTTGGTTAGGGTTGGGAAGAGGCCAGAGGACTTCATTACTGAATGCTATAGCTAGGTAGGAAGAGTTTTTAAAGGCATATCAATTTAGTATTGAGCCTATATCAGGTGAAAACAATTGACCCAAATCTGCAATTGAGCCCTTGAAGCCTCCAATGTACAGGGCAATGCCAGGGAGGCCCAAGAAAAACAAAGTGAAGGGAAATAGGAAGAACATGCCAAAGTAACAACAAGGGGCACAAATAAACTTTCACAAATAGGGAAGGACATTGGTTGTAGTAATTGCAAAGAGCTTGGGCATAACAAGAGGGGGTGCAAAAAAACAAAGGAAACTACACATAAGGAAGTTACAGATGCAAATGTCAATGATGTCCAAACTGAGGTACTTATGAGTATCTTATTTGTTCTTTACTTACAATTGTTTTTTACATACAATAATCTGTTGTGTTATTTCTCTTAGGCTGCTGGTACATCAAAGAAAAAAAGTAATCCCAAAGAAAAGAGAAAAGCTCAAGTGGAAAGGGTTTACACCAAACATAGGAATGAAGGTAGGAAGAAGACACCTCAAGTTCCTGAAGGTGAGAAAAGAAAGATAGGCAGGCCAGGAAGATTGTCAATCAAGAACCAAGACATGATTTCTGTGGACTTTATGTCACACCAGCTGGAGAAACATTTTATAAGGTATGTTGAATTATTTTATTTTAATATTGTACCTTTTCATTTGCCTAAAGTATGTCAACTAATATTTTTGTTTTGTACTTTTTTTAGACCCCTAGAGCATCTAGGCCTGTTAATTTGGACACTTATGCACCACCAAGTCAAGCTACATCCTTAAGTCAGACATTTCCACCTACAACAAATGCAACAGTTCCACCCACAACAAATGCAATAGTTCCACAAGCATCAAATACATCTCAAAGTACAAGCACTTGACAGAAAAATCACCTAGAAAAGGAGATACAGGCTTTCTGTGGAGGGGAAATCCATTTATCACAAGGAGTGACATATCAAGTTTGAAGTAATTTGAAAACATTTCTGAATATGGTCTCTCTTTTTTTGCTTCAATTGTTAACAATGTGACCTTTTGGACAACTAATTATGTTGGGTGTGGTCCCAATTATGGTAAACTTTGGTGAAGTACAATTATAAATTTTTGGTAACTTTGACTTTAGCTTGTAATGCAATTGTAAACTTTGGTTACTTGTGTACTGGTAACTTTGAATGTGAATGTGATGAAGATAACATTTCTGTCTTGTATGAAATATTTGACTTTAGCTTGTAATGCAATTGTAAACTTTGGTTGTGTACCTTTGATATATGTTTGTCAATCATACAGTTTGTCTACAAATCACAAGTGGAAACCTAGCTAATGAAGCAGAGAATTGTTTGAAGAGATTAATGGCATAAACTAACATAAACTAACACAATTTTTACACATTACAAGTTCAAAAGTAACATTAGCAATTGAATGTCATATGCAACCATCAAAATTTTTCATGATATAAACAAACAGAATCATATACAACCATCAACATTTTTCATGACATAAACTAACACATTTTTTATACAAAATGTTCAACATTTTTTAGGCAACATTCATTACAAGTTCCAATTGGTCCTAACTTGTACTCAAAATGTAATATACAACCATCAGACCAACAATTAACACAACCCACAACCTAAAACTCCAGTTGGTCTTAACTTGAGATTTCAGCAATGCAATTTCCATATATTTCATTACAAGTTCTGATTCAAGCCTCTTCACTTCCTTTTTTTTGTGTCATTTTCCTCTCTTTTGTCTTATGCAATTTTATCTCAGCCTTGGTTAGCTTCTCTTTCAATTCAGCAACATCTTGGCTCATTCTCATTCCATCATTTGCCCATTCAAAAAATCCACAACCCTTGCATGTTTTTTGCATAAACACATAAACACAAACATATTTGTTAATAGGCAAAATTTATGTGTATTTTAAACTAAAATTATAAACTGAAAAAATGACCAAGTACCATGAAATTAATTTTGATTAGTTCCCCTTTTTCCATTCCACCAATCAACCCAATATTTTACTCTGAACAATGACTTATATTGATAACACACTCAACACAATCTTCCTGAGAAGGTTTTATAGACACTTACACTATAATTTGCACATCCATAGAAGAGCTTGACAGGGTTGCTATCAGTTCTTGAGGTTTTTAATGGAGCTGGAGCATTGCAATCACACAACGGAATACCTTCACAAGATCTAGCACGTGATTGACCAGTCGATGATGAAGCCACTACCCTTTTTTTGAGATGAGGTTTAATCCGCCCTAACTTGGTAGAGATGATGGATTTTGAGATGTGAATCGTGGGTTAAAGATGGAGAATTTAGGTTTAAGGATGTAAAATTTAGGTTTAGTGATGGAGAATCGAAGAATGGAGCTGGAATGGAGCATTGTTGGAGGTTGAAGAAGTGTACTGAGTTGGAGAAATGAAACAAAGCGAGAGAATCCACGTCTGTTTTATATAACCAGTAAGGGTACTATCGCCATTTTGAAAAAATTAGACGAAAAGACTAACGATAACGGCCACAGGGGGGAATCTAACCAAGAAATTCAACATGTAGGACCAAATTGATATGTTTTAAGGAGGTAGGACCAAACGAATAGTTAGGCCAAAGTCGAGAGACCAAAAAATATTTTAATTCTTTTTTTATTAGATTCTCATTTCATGTCGTTATCCTCAGAATTTCAATCTAATATTTTTCAAAATATCCAAAGTACCCCCTCAATTAAATAAAAGGAAAAAAGCGTCTTTAACTACTACATGCATTCTTTCAAACCCAACAAATACCTGCAAAAGAATTTTCCCCAAATTGCAGAAAAAAGTTTTCACCACTTCGATTTGGCCATGAATTTTTTTTTTTGTTGAAGTAAGAAATATATGTTCATATATGTGTATTTTCTAAATAAAAAATCAATTGGAACCCTCCCCTCCTCTCCCAAAACGCCACCACCTATGACACCTCCAGGCCATTTTGCCACAATACCACCCTCCACCTCTCTCGAACTTAACTACCTGAGTGGTGACATGTCTATATGTGTATTTAGGCTAAATAAAAAATCAATTTGAACATAAGATCGATGTATGTATGAGTTTGAATTTGAGTGAGAAAAATAAAGAAAAAATGAACCAAATGCACAACAGAGCAAGTAAACAAGCTTGAATCCAGCAAACAAGAAGAAAGAATGAGGTGGATGATGACGCACGAAAAATCGGGCGTACTGGGGGTGCCGCTCCGATCCTTGCCGCATCGTGGATTTAGGATATCTGGCATATATTTGTCTACAAAAAATACACCAGCAAGAAAAATTACAAAATACCCATCTTTTATCATGAATTTCTTATTTCAATCTAATAATGCACATCTAACACAAATATCAATGCAATGTTAGTTGATGCCTTCATGAAAATCACACAACAACAGACCCCAAATTGCTCCCCCACACCTAAAGGATACATTGTCCCAAATGTATCACAAAAGAATGGGAAAGCAGACCACACTCCTTTACAAAATTAAAGCAAATAACAAATAAAAGGAGGGGGAATAGAAGAAGAAACTTCTCTTTTGTGAGGAGGCAGACGGTGGGCGTGGGCTGTTGGAGGATGCATCTCGAGTCGCTTGGTGACTAGTAGTTTGTTGATGGAGGGTTCTTTTTGGTGCCATGGTGACAAGGATTGATTGAAGTTGTTGATGGTGAGTGATTTTGGGTGAAAAACTTGACAATTTGGGGGATTGCTTTTGCGGTGAAAGGTAAGGGAAAGAGAGAGAGGTAATTGGGTTTGACTAAAAGAAACAAACTTAGGGCTTTTAACCCCTCTATTCATGTCCTCCCCTTTTTGATGTGTCCCCTGCTGCCCCATTTTTTTCTTTTTAAAATACCACATGGGCACGTTCTAAACCCAAAAGCCCTACAACCAGCAACTCATGACAAGAACACTCTTTTTTTCTTTCTTTCTTCTCTTCTTCAGACCACACACCTGCTACTACAAAAGAAAACTCAAAACATGAAAACATCAATTAAATAAAATAAACCTAGAAAAACTCTAAACCATTAAAAACTAGGAAAATTGGGTTGCCTCCCAACAAGCGCCACTATTTAACGTATATAGCTAGACTCAATGCCCACTCTTAATCACCTATAGACAGGTAAGGCCAAACTGATTTCCTCAACCGTTTCTGAGACATCAAAAATTTTGTAATACAGCTTCAACCAAGTACCATTGACCTTGAAAACCTTGTGAGTTTGTGAGCTCTGTATCTTGAACACATCATTTGAAAATATACTCACCACAGTATATGGCCCTATCCATCGAGACTTAATTTTCCTGGCATCAACTTCAACCTTGAGTTAAAAAGGAGAACTTTTTGGCCCACCATGAAATCTTTCATTCGAATCAAATTGTCATGGAACTTTTTAGTCTTCTCCTTATAAATCCTTGCACTGTCATAAGCCTCCAGCCTCAACTCATCCAACTCTTGCAGCTGTAATTTTCTTTCAAGTCTAGCTTGCCTTAAATTCAAATTAGATTCCTTTAAAACTCTCAACAGCTTTTCTTCCTGCAACTCAGTCAAATTATTAGCAATGATAACTCGCAATGAAGGAAGAATTTTTTCACTTGAAAATGGTAATGGTAGAGAAGGAAAATCAAACCTGGATGTTACCTCTGGTGTGGAATAAAATGCCATAATACTTTCTTGCACCTCCTCATTGCTTTGGAAAGGTTCATCTCTATATGTCAAACTTTTCACAAGCACTAATTCTAACTTATCATCGATAACATTAGTCTCAAATTCATCTCGCACAACAAAATCAATGACACTAATATGAAAAATAGATTCTGAATCATTAGAATACTTCATGGCATCGAAAACATTAAAAGTAACCACATTATCATCGAATTCGAGTGTTAAAGTACCCTTATCAACATTAATTTTAGTTTTTGTTATTTTCATAAAAGGTCTACCTAACAGAATAAGAGACAGGTGAGGTGAACATGACTCATCCGTATCTATGACAGAAAAATCTACCGAAAAAATGAAGTCATTAACCTTCATTAAGACATCCTCTACCATACCTTTGGGGTAAGAATTAGACTTATCTGCTAGTTGAATGACCACTCAGGTCTTTTGCGTTGGCCTAAATTCAATTCTTTATAAACAGATAAAGGCAGGACATTTATGGATGCTCCAAGATCAAGCATAGTTTTTTCAACTCTTTTATTACATATAATACAAGGAATAGTATACATACATGAGTCCTTGCACTTTTGAGGTAATTTTCTTTGAATCATTGCCTCTCTCTCACTCACCAAAACTTTCTCATCTGATCGCAGCTTCATTTTCTTTGTGCACAATTCTTTGAGAAACTTAGCATAACGAGACACTTGCTTAATAGCATCCAAGAGAGGAATATTAATATCGACCTTGCTGAAAGTATCCCAACTTGCCTTCTCATCCTCTTCTTTCTTTTGACGTGCGAATCTTCCCTGAAAAGGTGGGGAAATAATAATTTTCTCATTTTGTTTTGCCCAATTCCCCACCTGCCTTACTAGCCGAATCATCACTTTGCACATTTTCCTCTTTGTTGCTGCTATCAACTGACTTCTTCCTCTGCTCAACTTCCTGTAGCTCTTTTCCACTTCTAAGAATGACTGCACAAGCATTTTTGCACGGATTCTTTTCAACTTGAGAGGGTAATCTACCTTGGTTTGCTTCTATTTTGCTCACGGACACGGCTAGTTGCGAAATTTGATTTTCAAGAGCTGTTATACTAGCATTGGTTTCTTGTCTATCTTGCTGAATCGTCTTCGCTAAACTCTTTATTAAACTCTCTAGTGGTGTTGTCGAACTAGTAGTGGGTTGTGGTTGTGGAGGTGGTTGAAATGGTTGCTATGGAAAATTCAAGGCTCTATTCCTCAAATTCGGGTGATCACGCCATTCCGAATTGTAATTATTGGAGTATGGAATCATATTTTCTTTGCTACTACCCTTGAAAACCTCCTACCATAGTCACTTGCTCATTTGGATCGTCTTGTAGAGTCAGACAAATATTACTTGGGTGTCCCATATTTACGCAGATCCCATATGCCTTGACTTGCTGTACTTGCCCTGAGACTAGCTTTTCTAAAATAGAAGTTAACGTGTCCAATCTATGATCGATAGAAAAAACATTTACCTCATTAACCTTGCTCGAACGTCCTGCCTTGTCCCAAACTGCTGGGCATTTTTAGACATATCAATTATGAGTCGCTTGGCCTCTTCCAAAGTATTATTCATTAAAGCTCCCCCACCAGCTGCATCAATCATGTTCCTGTCTGCGATTAACAATCCCTCGTAGAAATATTGGATGAGCAACTGTTGTGGACAACTCACACACAACTGCTTAAATCGCTCCCAATATTTATACAAAGTTTCCCCCGCAAACTGCCTTATCCCACATATTTCTTTCCGAATATTTGCTGCTCATGAAGCTGGGAAAAACCTTTCAAGAAATTGCTTCTTCATCTCAGGCCAAGTACTTACCGAACCTGGATATAAATAAAATAACCAGTCCTTAGCCTTGTTGACCAGTGTGAAAGGAAAAGCTCTCTGCTTCATATTGTCTTCGGTCAAGCCTTGTGCCCTTTGACTCGAACATGTTAAATGGAAGTCCATCAGATGTTTGTAAGGATATTTACTCGACAATCCATGAAACTTAGGTAGCAATTGGATCAGCACAGACTTAAATTCGAATGGTGCATTTACTTCAGGAAATGTAATGCCCAATGGTGGTTGATTCACATCAGGAGTGGCTATTTCCATCAAAGTGTGTTGAGGTGCTGCCATGACTTCTTGTTCTTCAACTTCGTTGGCTTCAACCTTTACTCTTTCTCTTTCACTCTCAACCTCTTCCAGCTCTTCTTTGCTCGAATCAATAGAATTCGCCAGTTCAAATGCTGATTTTAATCCCGGTGAAGAGATGCGGCTTGTTTGTTGAGTTTAGCTTGCTTCGTTAATTTTTTTGCGGCCTTCTCAATCTCCGAATCATAAACTAATCTCCCTATATGAGAAGATCAAGGCATAAAAAGGAAACAAAACAATACAATAAAATTCTTAAAAAGAAATAAATAGCAAAACCGTTCCTCGGCAACGGCGCCAAAATTTGACGGGTATCAAAACGTCAAATTTAATTTTTTTACTTCCCAATAAACAAGTATAAGGTAAGTCGGGATCATATCCGCAGGGAACGTTGTACTTACTCCTTTGAAAAAATTTACAAAGCAAATTAAAATAATGTTTTGAGATTTATATCTAAACTAATTACCAACAATGATTGAATTAAAAGTTCAAATTAAAAGACTTAATGTAAACAGGGCAGAAATTAGGTTTGATTTCAATAAACGAAAATTCCAGTCAATGAACTAATCATCATCTCACATTTCACTACCAATCATCGATGCAAAAATGTCTCACTTAGCTACAAATAAACCAGTTATAGCTGTCAAAAAATGCCTAACACCCAATATCTCCTTACAGTATCGATAATTAAGAGAAGCTCATTAATTACCACCTAAACGGAATACAACCCCCGAGACGCTCATAAGATTTAGTAATCCCAATTGCATTAAGAAAAGAGAGACTCTTAACGGCCTCAGCTTTCAGCCTTACATGTGGCAGACACCTCGGCGCCGGACATATCAGGTGGACAACGCCAGAAGGGACACAAGGAGCCAATAGACATAGGCCAGCTCAGATACGACGACCTGGTAAACATGATCTACCAGGTCGCCTATCCCCTCGTTGTACCTGCCAAGGACATTGACCTCACCACTCAACCGTGCGACCTGGGTATATCCTAGGTCGACCACGAGAGCAACGTGCGACCTGGGTCTATTCTAGGTCGGCCACGGGAGTAATGAGTGACCTGGACATAAGCCAGGCCGACCTCAATAATACCCTTGGGAAGCTCGGCATAAGCAGAGTCCCTCGCAGAATCATCTCTCATCTTAGGTAGAATCCTATTACAGTTCTACTACCGTCAGTCCTAAGCAAACTCATAATCATGGTCCGCAAGACCCGGGATTTGATCATATCGCATTTAGTCCAAAAATGATAAGGATTGTGATTTAATCTCTTATAAATAGCACCCTTAAAAGCATCATACGATACATGAAAATTATTACTAAAGCTGTACTTCGTTAGAGCCTTATATTCTCTACAGTATCACTAATTCTCACGCCGGAGGGTTATTGCTGGGACAACCCAGCCCCACTTACGGTGTTTTCTGTTGATCACAGGTCTCAAGTCTTTTATTCTTCAAGGGCAATCCCAGCTACGTTGGCCAGAATCCTACTAGACTACACACGCGGATCAGACGTGGTCACTTACAGCCTTTTTTGTGTGATCAGTTTGGTTTCGTTGCCGGGATCTTCAAGAAGTTACTGTGATCAATCATGACAACCCCCAAGCAAGTTTCTAAGTAGGCACCTCTAGCGACGAACTCAGCAATGCCTGCAGCTGCTCCACCCGCTGGCCAGCCTCCTGAGCAGCCTGAGAAGGATTCACCCGCGGTGCCTTCTTCGGGCCTCCCACTTCATCAAAATACCCGAGCTTAGAAGTTGGCTAGGGCAATGAGTAAGAAAACAAAGGGAAAATGGGCGACCCAGTCTGCCAAGGGATCGGTCAGGTCAAGGCGTGACGGATGGACAACAACTCCTCCCTCCTCGGACAGCAAGGACGTTGGCGACAAGGATGACCTCATAATAATGGGGGACAGGCACCCTCTCACCTAGCATGAGATAGACCTCGCCGAGCTGGATATATACGGCGGGAAAAGGCTTTCTTAGAAAAACAGAGAGAGCTAGAGATGCGTGAGTATGAGTTGTCCCGTAAGTTAGCCGCCCAAGCATCTCAGCTACCAACCCCGGGTCTCATTCTCACCGGGATGACCACCATGATGGTCGGCCTGACAAGAAAGGGGCCAGGGGCTTGCAGGTTGACAGTCACTATAGGGGTCGAAAGCTGACGCCCTAAGGACAACGCCAAAAGTCGACTTGGGCGAAGGGTGGAGGAAAATCAAAAGCCAAGCGTCAAGGATCGCTTAGGAACTCCAGTTGAAGAACAACTCAGGGGCAGCGTACACTCCAAAATAGGAACCAAAGCTCGAGAACCCAGTCTAGCCAAATCGTACAGATCCTCCCGAATAGATCGCGGTGAGGAAAGACCCTGGTATGAAAGGCATGAACTGGCCCGCAGTCATAGGCCAAAGTGCAGATCCCTACAATGCAGTACCTCTAGCAGCGGCGCGTCATCCCATAAATGCTCTAAGACCAACGACCGTGATCGTCAATCTAGATGGAGGGGGAGGAGTGAGGAGTCAGAGGATGGGGTACTATAGTAGATGAAAGAAAGATTGGCAGCCCTGGAAAAGGGAAAGGGAGGAGAGTTGCCAAAAATGTAACAACAACTTTTTACAGGAGAATCAGGGACACTCCACCAAACTATTGTCTCAAGCTACCTGCCTTAAAAAGTTATGAGGGAACCACAAATACTTGAAGCCACGTTTCGAGCTTCGAGGCAAAGATGGGAGTATACACTAGAGATCTTGACTTGTGGTGTATCGTGTTCGTGAGTACTTTCGAGGAGGTCGTCCTTAATTGGTTCGAAGAACTCGAAGAGGGGTCCATCAGAGACTGGTATGACTTGAAAAAGGCCTTTCTAAAGAAATATTCATTAGCAGGCGACCTCCCCAAAAAGGAGTCTGATCTCTGTGGGATAAAGCAGTGAGTTGAAAAGTCCCTAGAAAGCTATTTGGACAGATTCAAATGTGTCGTGGAAAAATTGTTGAACGTCCCCGATAAAACCATAATGGCCTTCTTCCAAGCTCCTATCTAAAATCGATATGCGACCACCTACTACTAGCGCAGAGATGTACACTACCGCGCAAAATATTAGGAACGTCGAAAAGACCCTAGCAGAACAAGAAAAGGAGCACCAAAAACCAGTGGGAACTCTGAAACAGAAAATAGAAGGCAAAATGGAGGAGAAAAAGCCCAGCCGCAATGATGGGGGAAATAATAAAGGAAAGGGGAAGAACATATGGTCAAAGAAAGACGAATTCTATACCCCCTTAAATACCACCAGAGAGCAAATCATGAATGTCATCCTCCAAGAAAATAGGATCGGATGATCTCTACTTCGGAGGGAGACCCTATATCCTCGCAACCCAAATAAAAGGTGTGCTTACCATAATGGCATTGGGCACACCATCGAGGATTGTATTCAGCTTAAAAAAGAGATCCAGAAACTGATCGATAGGGGGGAGCTCAGAAGGTATGAACAGAGAGGTGGGGATAACAGAGAAAGGCCAAGAGAGGCCCCAAGGGTGAATACCGACGAGGATGAGGTCCTGGTCAACACCATTATGGAGGAATGGTCGAGCATCACCAAGCTGAAGAATGCAATTAACAACCTCAATCATACTGTTAGCCCACCTCGCATCCATGGAGAAAGAGGAATCACTTTCTTCTACCGCGAGTTAGAAACTAATCCCGCGGCAAAAGGCCAAGCTTTAACCATGGAGGTAAAAATTGGCAAAGGAAGGGTCAAGAGGGTATTGATTGATACCGGAGCAGGGAAAAATATTCTATTTTACAAATGCTTTCAAGCGATTGGATTGGGAAGCTCGAACTTAACCTCGAGCGGGATCAAGCTTGAAGGCTTCACAGGGCACAAGGTCGCTGTCAAGGGAACGATTAACCTAAAGGTAGTCCTCGGGGTGAAAGGTAACTCCCGCACCGAGGACGTGACTTTTCTAGTCATCGATATCCCCTCCCCGTACAATACTATCATGGGCCTTCCAGTCCAAACAAAGTTTGAGATGGTGATATCCCCGGCTCACCAAAGAATTAAGTTCCCTACAGACAACGGGGTCGAAGAAGTGAAAAACGATCCAAGAAGTACCTTGAATTTCCTCCTCAAAAAAAAGAAAGCCGAAGAAAACGACGGAGACGACAATGTGCCCGACGTGTCCAGCTCGGACACCGAGTACACCGACTCGCCCCCAGTCATTGATATGCTTAAACAAAAGGACCACTCCACCTTGCACCTCAGGAAAAGCATAAAAAATGACCTGCCCGACACACCTACTTCGAATGCCGAGCAAGCCAACTCACATCCTGTCGCTAATGGGGACAGGAAAACCTAGCAAGGTCGTCACAATAGAAAGCTTAGATCCAAGGGATTAGCCGGAGATTCAGCCACACGAAGACCTTGACGAGTTGATTATTAACTTTGACTTCCCAGAACAAAAAATCAAGGTCGGGCTGAAAATTGATAAACATGAAAGGGAGGCTATAATTGCATTCTTCTGGGAGAACAAGGACGTGTTTACTTGGAGGACAGAGGATATGGAGGGAATCAGCGAGGAAGTGGTTGTACACAAATTAAATGTTGATCCAAGCATAACACCTGTTCAACAATGACCTAGGATATTCTCCCCTGAGAAGCAAGCAACCATAAAGGAGGAAGTTGACAAGCTACTCAAAGCCAACATCATCAAGGAGATCTTCTATCCGACCTGGATTGCAAATGTGGTAATAGTCAAAAAGACCAGTAGAAAGTGGAGAATGTGTGTTGATTTCACAGACCTAAACAAAGCTTGCCCCAAGGACTGGTATCCACTGTCGAGAATATATCAACTGGTAGACGCAATAGCGGCCACAAAAAACTCAGATTCATCGACGCATACTCAGGGTACCATCAGATATGTATGCGGCTGGCCGACTAAGAGTTGACAGCCTTTCGAGCGGCGGGAGCCATCTATTGTTACAAAATGATGCCCTTTGGGCTAAAAAATGCAGGGGCCACTTATCAACGCATGGTGAACAAAGTCTTCGGAGACCAATTTAGAAGAAATGTGGAGGCCTACATCGACGACATGGTCATCAAGACAAAATAAGCCAATCACGTCGAAGACTTGAAAGAGACCTTCACAAATCTCAGAAAGAATAGAATGAAGCTGAATCCAGTAAAGTGTACCTTCGGTTTGAAGGTAGGCAAATTCCTGTGATATATGGTGAATGAGTGGAGTATAGAGGTCAACCCAAAAAAAATCCAAGCCCTTGTCGATATAAAGGCTCCCAGCTCGATCAGAGAGGTATAGTGATTAAATGGAAGAATAACAGCATTGGGGAGATTTATTGCGAAGTTGGCAGAAAAGAGCCTCCTATTCTTCAAAACATTGAGAGGAAGCAAGAAGTTCGCCTGGAATGAAAATGCGACAAAGCCTTTGCCGAGCTGAAAGAATACTTAGGCAGCCCACCCCTGCTGACAAGCCCGGCACCAGGAGAGCCCCTTTACGTCTACCTTGCTGCCTCAGACACAGTTGTCGCTGCAGTCCTGCTCCGAGAAGAAGGGTCAGTCCAAAACTAATATACTACGTCTCCCATGCACTCAAAGATGTGCAAACAAGATACTTGAATATGGAGAAAGTAGTACTGGCCCTAATAATGGCAGTAAGAAAGTTAACTCATTACTTTCAGGCTCATGCACTAATTATATATACCGACCTCCCGCTCAAACAAATTTTTCACAAACCGGATACGGCGGGAAGGATGTTGAAATAGTCTATGGAGCTCTCAGGATATGACACTACTTATGAGCAATGCAAAGCAATTAAAGCTTAAGTGCTCGCAGACTTCATTACTGAAACCTTATTTGTCAAAAAAGATCAAGGCCCGACCACCATAATGGCCGAGCTGAGTTCTTTGACAAACCCTCCTAGCCCGCCCAAACAAATAAAAATGGATAGCTCGTCACAACCTTGACCAGCTTGTCTTTGGGTGCTTTATGTTGATGGCTCATCGAGCAAGGTGAGCAGTGGTGCCGGTTTATCCCTGCACCCACCGGAGGGCAGAGAAATCAGTAAAGCGCTGCGGTTCAAGTTCCAAGCATCAAATAATCAAGCTAAATATGAAGCTCTAATAGTAGGATTGGAGCTCACATTGGAACTAGGAGCAAGGCAGGTCGTCATCTTCAGCGAGTCCCAGCTCGTCGTGAAGCAAGTGTGGGGGAAGTATGGGGCTAACCACCCCATATTGTCAAAATATTGCGAGCTAGCAAAATGGTTATTGGAAAAATTCAAATATTGGGAGCTGAAACAGGTGGACAGAACAGAGAACATGTGAGCGGATCACCTATCAAAGATTACATCATCAGAAATCAGCGACCTCCCTCCAGAAGTATGGTTTGAATCCCTTAAGACACCATCAGTAAACAAGGAGGAAGTCATGCCCATAGATTCGGTTGAAAGATGCTGGATAGACGAGATACAAGATTATATCGAGCATGAAACATTGCCTGGTGAAAAGGATTTGGCCCAATTGTTAAGAAAAAGAGTAGCCCGCTACACAGTGATTGCTGGAGTATTATACAGAAGATCATTTACCAAGCCGTTGCTTAGATGTGTCTGACCTGAGACAGTGGAAGACCTACTCGCTGAGGTCCATGAGGGAGTATGTGAGGGGCACCCAGGTGCAAGATCCCTAGCTGAAAGGATTATCCTTCATGGCTATTATTGGCCGACCTTGCGAAAAGATGCTGAGACCTATGTGCAAAGATGTGACAAGTGCCAAAGATTTGCTAATATTCCCAGACTACCGTCAGTTCCACAAACACCGATTGTCGCAGCTTGGCCTTTTGACATGTGGGGAGTCGACCTTATAGGACCTTAACTAAAGGCCAGAGGAGGCTATGAGTTCTTGATCGTGGCGGTAGACTATTTCACAAAATGGGTAGAAGCGAAACCATTGGCCACCATAACCGAGGAAAGGGCAATCAACTTTATCCACGATTACATTTAGTGCCAATTTGGCCTACCCCGAGCTATTGTATCCGACCATGGCACTCAATTCTTTACCAAGTTCACCGAAAGATGCGAGCAGATGAACATAAAGTATTGGAAGTCCTCGGTCGCCCACCCCCAGGGAAACGGCTAGGCCAAAGCTGGGAACAAGAAGATCCTCCATGCATTGAAAAGGAATCTGGACAAAAAGAAAGGAAAATGGCTCAACGAGCGACCCATTGTACTATAGGGGATTCGAACGTCGGTCAGAGGCACAACAAAAGAGACACCCTTCACACTAGCGTACAGATCGGAGGCTATGGCACCAGTAAAGATGGCCCTACCAACCATGAGGGTAGCCCATTTTGACAAGCTGGACAATACAACAGCTAGGGGGCTTGACCTTGACTTCCTGAAAGAAAGAAGGCTAGAGGCAAGACTCATGATGATAAACTACAAGCAGCTCGTGAAGGCTCACCATGACAAGCGAGTTAGAACGAGATCCTTCAACATCGGAGACTGGGTACTCAGAAAGATTGAGGTCACTGACAGAAATGCTGGAAGAATAAAGCTATCTCCGAATTGGGAAGGACCATTCAAAGTGACAAGCATAATTCGAGAGGGAACATATCGACTAGTTGAACAAGATGGCACTCCGCTCAAAAACCCTTGGCATGCTGATCACTTGAAGAAATACTATCGCTAATGTATCTACATTTTCAGAAACTATCAATAAAAGAAGAATTACTCTAAAGGATTTTACATTTATTTCATGTCGCTCTCCACTTAAGGTTGCTTCAAAGATCGCGACCTACTCTTCGTCAAAAATGAAGAAGATCACGAGAGTCAAATGACCTAAACAAATAAAAGGCACCTCGCCACGTCGAGATCAAGTTACGACCTGCTCTTCACTATATTGAAGAAGATCGTAAAAATAAAAGGCACCTAACCACGTCGAGGTCAAGTTACGATCTGCTCTTTACCATGTTAAAGAAGATCGTAAAAATAAAAGGCACCTCGCAATGCCGAGGTCAAGTTACGACCTACTTTTCACCTTATGAAAAAGATCGTAAAATAAAAGGCACCTCGACCACGTCGAGGTTAAATTGTGACCTACTCTTTAGACTATTAGGAAGATCATAAAATCGAAAGGCTCCTCGACCACGTCAAGGTCAAAATTACAACAGACTCCTCGTCTCAAAGAGAGGTTATAAGAACAAGACAACTAAATCTAAAGCCCTAGGCCACTAAGCTACACGAATAACCTAAGCGAGGAAACAGTTCGGAAACAACGAAAATACTCAAATAAACAAGCTAATTTACGTAAACCCGCAAAATCACAGAGTATTTACATCACCAATAGAACATAAAAACAAGATAGTTCAAGGTTCGCAGGCCCAATAATAAGGGACATTGTTTGAATCACAAAGCCCGCAGGCTCAAACAAACTTGACGCAACAAGATCAAACTAAGGGTCAGCTCGGCTCTCCGCCTCGTACACAGCCTTGGCATGAGCATCTTGATTGGATTTGGCACCTTCAAATTTACTCAGCCTAAAATCACTATCAAAAGCCACATCGTCACCATCATCGAGGGCGTCGAGCAGGTAGGGGACATTGTTACTGAAAGGAGAGGGGGGTACCCAGGGTTCACGACTATGCTTGGCATCTTTCTTCGCTATCAACTCAAGTTCCTTAGGCCAGTATGGAACAAGCTCGTGACCCCAACGAGCGAGGTCACTGTAAGCACCTCGATCCGCAAGATCGTTTCAACTTTGGGGGCTTTTTTTGGCTCTCGAACTTCCCTCTGTGATTTGTGTGGTTCAATAAACATGAAAAAACACATTTATTTTAAAAAAACAGATTTGCCACTCTCGTTTATAAATTAAATGGGAGAAAAACTAAGATTGTGGGTTCGGGGGCCAAGATACGATTTGGGAAGGTTTTACTACCCATCTCGCCCTTTCGGTCTCTACATATTTGCATGTTCGTATTTAAATATCATAAGTTTGTTGTTTTATGTGACAGAATATTAATATATACTTTACATGTATTTACATATTAAAATGTATTGAAATAATTATATACATATTCTTCAAATATACTTATTTACATATTAAATGGACTAACGAGCGGAAGGGGTTACCTTCTATCATTTTACAGAATTTGGGCAAAGTTCTAGGTCATTGTATTATATTGGATCAGGCTAGCTCGTAGCTTGACCGTTGTGCTTCCACTACTACTAATCGAGGAAAGGAAGACTTACGTTTTATGTGTGTGAGAGAGAGTTAATACTCTTTTCTCTTTTCTTTCTCTCTTTTCTTCCTCTAAAGAGGCTTGATAGAGAGAGAGAGCTGTGTGTGTGATCTCTTGGGAGAGAGCTCATTCTATTTTGAGGAAGAGTTGAGAGCTCTATTTATAGGAGCTGAGGGAGAGATATTTGTGAGTTACTCTCCGGGCCATGTTTCCGCGAAGCTTTGTTTCAGCCTTCAAAGTCTTCAGCAGCCAAATGGCTTGACTTTGGGGAAAATGTGAGCATGGTGCCCGCGCACTAAACCATGTTTGGTTGTTTCAGCACACTCAGCAGGGCTTCAGCGTACCAAAACTATTTTTTATCTTTTTCAGGCTTTGTGTCTTGTACTTTGACCCTTCTAAGTTGTATATCTTCAGTCTAGATCTTTGATGTTGATCTAACTAAAGTTTGTTTGTGTGTGCGGACGTCGTTAGTCCTGTTTGATAGGTTGTTTCCTGAAATGATCATAGAAATAAGTGTTAGTCCATTTGTGAATAAACCATTGTTTATAGGACAATTCGTATAATGTAGGTATACGAATTCTGGGTGTCTACAGAGCCCTTCGAATACGTTTTCTTAGAAGTAAATGAGCGTCATCGAAAAAGATAGACATCAACTTCGTATTGGCAATTGGATGGTCAAACTCTGCATCAAAGTTTTGTGTGACCATGTGTATATGTGTGGTCGAACCCTGTATTGGGGTTATATGACCAAGTGTGTGGTGTGTCAAGACTTTAGGTCGAACTCTCTTGGAAGAAGAACATTCAGCTATGACTCTGTGGGGGGCAGGAAACTGTCGGGGAAATTTCGTGATACAAGAGGCTTGCAACACTACTGAGGAAAAGGATGGTCGTACTAAGGAAGTACGCTATTTGGTGATCGAACCTTCTAAAAGGCTGCCTACGTATCTATATAAAGAGAATCAGATCAAAATGTAGTTCGCGTCTCTTCAGGCAAAAAACACGATTGTGATATGTTCTGTAGGGAAAAAAGCGACAAGGTCTGATTGTGATCTTTGCTGTGTGTGGGGATGGTTCACTTCCAGACCCCGGGTTTATACCCGTTGGGAAACGACCAAAAGAAAAGCTGTACAAATGCAAAATGAAGCAAATTGCAGTTTAGGATAATAAGCTGTAAATCAACATAAATTAAAGATACTATTTTTGTGTGGCGTCTAGGGGACGAATTTTGAGCTGTGTTGGATGACAGGGCCGTTGAGCGGTTGATTTCCAGAGGCCTTAGGTTTAAACCTATGGGGGAAACGACGGGGTGACTGGGTGTGCAAATGTGTGTGAGTGCACTGTAAATCTGTGTGGTGTCCAAGAGACACTTTATTGGGGATGATGAGCACGACCATTGGTAATGCTTCTGCTGAGATGTACTGTGTAGAGTCCCATGCGGATTCTGCTGGAGATGATAGATTGGACGGCGAGGCCGTTGGGAATAACTCTGGTAGGTAACTCCTTGAAAATATGTTGATGGCGGACTTCCGTTAGGGCGTCCGGTTAACGACCGTTAGTTGGACGTTAAGTTGCCATTAGAAGGACTTGGGGGTGCAAATTGCAAAATGCTAAAATTTAAAGGGAATAATTAAAAATCCCTTTTCTTCTTTAAAGAAGAGAACGGGCATTAGCAACAGCTTGTTGCTGCCGTTCTCCTCTTTCTCTTTTCTCTTCAAATCTTCTCCAATTTCTTCCAAATTTCTTCAGTAATCACTCAACTTTTTCAAGGTTATCACCCTAAAAATTGTTGTAGCGGTAATGGCGAATAATTCGGACTCAGAAAACGAGGTTCTCGTCGATTTGGGTGTCAGAGACGAACAATCTGACGAGGTGATGGCACAGAATCGGGTCTGCTATCCATTCTCAGATAGTAATCCAAACGACATTCATCGTGACCGGAGCAATCATATTTCTTTTTTAGATCCACCCGCGGTGATTTTTCGAAAAATCCACTTGTTCTGCAAAGTAAGCTAGATTTAATTTTTTGTATAATTTGCTGGACTATTGATGTTAATCCTGCAATTGTTAGTATCCAAGTAGCAAATATATGTGGTTGCATGTTGAATCTGAGCAAAAAATCTTAATTTATACAAAATGGGTATGAACAAGCATGTATATTCGTAGATTTTGCATGTTTAAAGTGCCTACTTTAATTGCAAATATGAACATGTTAGGATAAAAATTTCTCAAAATCGAGAGTATATATGTGTGGAAGGATGTGTGAGCGCTCCGATCCCGTAGGATCGTTCCCTCTCGGGGGGCCTTTTTTCGCTCGTGTCTTGTGGTTCCCCTTTATTTTATTTTATGGTTTATAAACATGAAAATCATGTTTATCTTGAAAACAGAGTCGCCACTCTCGTTTATAAGTAAACGGGAGAAAAACTTTAGATTATGGGTTCGGGGGCCAAGTTACGAATCGAAAAGGTTTTACGCACCCAATTTGCCTTTTCGGTCTCTACACATTTGCATGCTCGTATTTAATTATTGCAAGTTTGTTTATTTAAAGAATATAAATTGCATGCATTTACAAAATGTATTTACAACGTATTTATAATGTATTTGGAATAATTACATACATTTATTACATCTATTTATATATCTAAACTAACGAACAGAAGGGGTTACCTTCTATCATTTTACAAAAAATCGGGCCAAGTTCTAGGCCATTGCTTATACTGGATCAAGCTAGCTCGTAGCCTGACCGTTGTGCTCCCACTGCTACCAATCGAGGAAAGGAAGACTTACGTTTTTGTGTGTGTTGAGATAGAGTCAATACTCTTTTCTCTTTTTTTTTCTCTCTCTTTTCTTCCTCAAAAAAGAGGCTTGATAGAGAGAGAGAGATTTGGTGTTTGTGTGTGTGTGTGTGTTTGGGGAGAGAATTGAACATGTGAATAGAGAGAGCGGATCATCTCTATTTATAGGAGGCCTGGGCTTAGGAAACCCGCAGAGGCAAGTTTGGAGGAAGCTTCCTCTTCAGCAGCCGGTTGCTGAACTGTTGAGAAAATACAGGTGTGGTGTGCGGCGCACCTGGCATGGTGCCCGTGCACTAAACCCTGTTTGAGTGTATTGGCGCACCAGAAATGTCTTTAGCGCACCAAACCCTGTTTTTGGCTTTTCCAGGCTTTGTATCTTGCACTTTGGCCCTTCTAAGCTGTGTATCTTCAGTCTAGACCCTTGATGTTGATCTAATGGAAGGTTTGTTTGTGTGTTGGACGTCGTTAGTCCGTTGTATCTTCGAGTTTGACCCTTGATGTTGATCTAACCGAAGTTTGTTGTATTTGTCAGACGTTGTTGGTCCGTTATGTATGTTGTTTCCTGAAATAATCATAGAAACATGTGTTAGTCCATTTGTAAATAAACAGTTGTTTATTGGACAATTCGTATAATGTAAGTGTACGAATTCTGGGTGTCTACAGAGCCCCTCGACTACGTTTGCTTAGAAGTAATCGAGCATCGTCGAAAAAGAATACTTACTCCTAAGTCACTGGTGAAACTCTTTCACTTTTTATATAAAGTGTTCCCTTTTCTCTCCCGCGATAAGCCTTGTTTTCTACATCTCGTTTGTTGTTTCTTCTTTCCTGTATGTTCTTTATCTTATTGCTTTTAATTCCCTCTATGCTTGCGACCATTTGGAAGAGTGATATCTTCTACATATCATTTACTTATGCTTGTGACCGTTAAGGAGGAGGAGTGACATATACATATCATATAAGGAAGAGAAATGACATAAAGAGGAGGAGAAGTGACATACTCATATAAGGCAGTATGTGAAAGTTCACATAAATATCAAGGAGGAAATGTAAGTGTAACATATACATACCTTTGAGGAGGAGATGTAATATTACACATACATGATAAGGAGGAGACGTACCACTTAACGATGAAAGCTCTACTTAAGTAAGGTGTAACTCCAAGAGTTAAGACACGTGCATTAACGACAAATCAAGGAGAAAATAAAAGAGTTAGCTTACCCTTCCCCAGATAAACCTTTGTGGATTATCTAATGGAAATGAATATGCCTTTATGGCACACTTAATGAAGAAATGCAAATCTTTTCAAAAAGTTCAGCTGACTTTCTTTCCACTTCAGAATATCACTATCTTCATTAAAGAAAACATTTTTCTGAAACTATTTTGCTCTAATACTTAAATAACTCCTTTAAGTATTAAGTAAATTTCAAAACATCACCTTTTAAAAAGCTTTTCCAACTCTTTCTAAATTATAATGAAGACTGCTGTTAAACTACTTTCTTGTAAACTTAAAACAAGAAAGATACAATGGTTTCGAAATTAGTATCATGGAGCAATTCTTAAAACATGCTTACACTCTACTTTATATCTTAAATGATTTGTTCTTAAAAATTCTTCTTGCCAAAAATTCTTCAAGTCATCGAGCAAGAAAGTTCTTTTCAAAAATATTTTTTTGGCCTGCTCATCAATTATACCTCATAATTGCCAAAATGTTTTTACTATTGCTATATATATGTACTTTCATTTATCGAGTCTGTAAATATCTAGCAATAGGTGACTATACAAAAGCTATCGCTTATAAGTTCAGCTTAGGGCATGCCTTGAGATAAAATGACTATTAATTAGTAGGCATGTTATTACTACGGACTAGACATCTGCTTTAAAAGCTTTATATATATGTCAAATGTAGTAATGACCCCAAGCAAATAGGAGGAGATTGTTAGGAATATGCCTACACAACATTTGAATCGTGATTTGCTTGTCACCATTTGATGAGCTCAAGATTTTCATGAATTTTCCCTTTAATTTTTTTTTATTTTGTGCTACTTTTGAGTTAATTATGCTTGGAAATATTATTATTTGCGTATTTGTACTTTAATGTAGGTTTCCAAGATATTAACGAGCATTCAAGGATTTTAGCACAAAGTTAGAGGCAATTTCGGGCTTTAAAGTTGAGCTGCAATTTATTCCGTCAAAGTCTGTCAAGTGTTCCAAGGCAAAACATGCTAACGGTGGGCTAACAGAGCTAACGGAGGACTAAAATGAGAAGCCTAGAGGGGGAAGGACTCTGGGAGTCAAGATCACAAAGCCAGGGGCACTGGAGAAATATCCAGAACCTCTCATTAATGCGGTGTCATCCCCTGCTACTGCCACGCGTACTCCATGCTGAAGCTGACCCGCGGTCTTCTTCAGCTGGCAGCCCGTTTGCTGCCGTGGATCAGCAGCCCTTCAGCAACTTCCCTTCCTCCATTTCAGCCCCTGCACTTCAATTTAATATCCATTTTACCATTGGCTTCCTTGATACGCTAAAGTCTCTCCTATATCTCCAAGCTTCCCAAGATCTGAAGATAAACAAGTCCCTTACAGGTTGTAAGCCCCTTTGGGGGCAGCAGCCCCTCTCCCCCAATTTTCTCTCCTTCCTCTATAGATTGATCACCATTGAAGATTTGTAGCTTCAAATCAAGGGCCAAGGAAGCTATTGCAAAGGATTTCAATCCCGGATCTCGGTATTGCTCGTGGCTTTGTCGATTTAATTCTTCCAATTTATATTTTTAATATTTCTAGGGTTGAATGATTTTATAGTTTGTGGAATTGGCTTTATGCTTAATGATTTATGGAAAGCAATTATTTTTCTATGTCGTTGTAGTGTTTTAATTTAATCTCTCTCTCTCTATTTAGTATACAAGCATGCTAGGTTATTAATTTGTGGGCTTAATGCTTTTAATTGATTGGCCATTAATTAAATGATTCGAGAAATGTTTGGATCCGTGAGAGCTACCTTGTATTTCGGACCGAGCAAATTAGTAGGTGGTGTTTTGTGATACACACCAATAGCCATGAGAGTACTTGTTTTGTCACGGGTTCAAACCACTTGTAGCCATTGCTAAATAAGGGAGATTCGAGTTTAATTACCCCCTTTCGATGTTTCGGTTACCGTCATGACTTGTAGAAAAATAGAGAGATTATCTTTCTACTAATTATTACCAATTATCTTGTTTATTATTGTGTGCTTTTAATGCTTTCGATGGATTGGCTACCCATTAGATGATTACTAGAATTATAAGTTAAGATGCGAGAGCCCGTCCTATAATTTCGAAAATCACAATAATTGTCCCTGTGACGTTTGATCGAGAAATACAAGCGTTCTTAGATAGTCATGGGGTACTTGATCGATAATGCGGTTATTCTTTCCTTGCTATAAGATGCGAGAGCCCGTAGTGGGGATTGGTAGCTAGACTTGCTATAAGATGCGAGAGCCCGTAGTGAATACTATCAACGTGCGCCCGACTACCAAGATTTGAGTTAAAGAAAAGTAGAGAGAGGATTAAATTAATCACGAGCTAGACTACAAATATTGCATTCCTAAAATCCTATCTTTTAACTCTTAATTTGTTGTTGCCAAACCACTTTTGCGTCCATGTAAATATTAATCGCTTTATTTTATTTTTAGTTTTTAGTTTTTATTCTTAATTTATTTTCGCTCAAATATAATTAGTTAGCTCAATTTCGGTACTTAGTCGGAGTGAAAATTACGTACATTCCCTGTGGGATCGATAACTCGTACTTATGTATTCATTATTACTTGATATGGCAGGATACTCTTGCCCTAGTTGTATTTATTTGCATATCAAGTTTTTGGCGCCGTTGCCGGTTAGTGACTAAAAGGGTTGCGTACCGGTTAGTGTGGCAACTCGTTGAATATTGCATAGGTCGTTGGACTTAAGAAGTCTCTAGTACATGATGAGCTCAAGATTTCCACGAATTTTTCCCTTTATTTCCTTTTATTTTGTGCTACTTTTATGATAAATATTCTTGGAAATATTATTATTTGTGTATTTGTGCTTCATTGTAGGTTTCCAAGGTATTTATGAGTTTTCAAGGATTTTAGCACAAGGTTTTAGGCAATTTTGGGCTTCAAGGTTGAGCTGCAAATAATCCAGTCAAAGTCTGTCAAGTGTTGTAAGGCAAAATGAACTAACGGTGGGCTAACAGAGCTAACGGAGGACTAGATTGAGAAGCTTGGAGGGGGAAGGACTTCGGGAGACAACTTCAGAATTATAGGGGCACCAGAGCAAATTGATAAACTCTTCATTAATACGGTGGCGCGCCCACAGGCGGCCACGTGTCTGCCCATGCCCAGCCTTTGACCCGCGGTCTCTCTCCATGGAGCCCTGCTGATCCGGCCCAGATCCAACCCATCAGCCATCCTCCATACCCACTTCACCTCACAGCCATCACCCGTTTACCCACCTGCTGACCCGCGCCCACCAACCATCTTCCAACCCATCTGCCATCACCATCCAGCCCGTTTCCTCTCACACACCAGCCCACGGATCAGCAACGTTTTAGCAGCCTCCCCAGCAATTTCCTCTGCTTTTTTCAGCCCCTAAAGCTTTTAATTAATTTCCATTTTGCCACAAGCTTCCTTGATACTCTTTGGCCATCATTTAAATATCTCCAAGCAGCCCCAAATTGAGGAGAAGTCCCCTGTTGGGGCAAAAACGCCCCTTTGGGGCAGCAGCTCTCTCCCCCCATTTTCTCTCCTCCCTCCATTGATTGATCACCATTGAAGGTTTGGAGCTTCAAATCAAGGGCCAACGAAGCTTCTACAAGTGATTTCAACCCCGAATCTCGGCATTGCTCACGGCTTTGTTGGTTAAAATTCTTTCAATTTATATTTTAGATATTTTCTTGGGTTGAATGATTTTGTAATTGTGGAATTGGCTTTGTGCTTAATGATTTATAGAAAGCAATTATTTTTTCTATGTCGTTGTAGTGATTTAATTTTATCTCTCTCTCTATTTAGTACACAAGCATGCTAGGTTATTAATTTGTGGGCTTAATGCTTTTAATTAATTGGCCACTAATTAAATGATTTTAGAAATGTTTGGATCGGCGAGAGCTACCTTGCATTTCGGACCGAACAAATTAATAGTTGGTGTTTGACACACACCGATAGCCATGGGAGTACTTGTTTTGTGAAGCGATCCCTCCACCGAGAGGTAGGAAATTAGGGTTTTTAACCACTTTCGATGTCCCGGTTACCGGCATGCCTTGTAGAAAAATAGAGAGATTATTTCTCTACCCATTATTGCCCATTATCTTGGTTATTATTGTGTACTCTTAATGCTTCCGATGGGTTCGCTACCCATTAGATGATCACTAGAATTATAGGATAGTTAGCGAGAGCCCTTCCTATTAATTCCGAAAACACAATAATTGTCTATGTGACGCCAGGCCGAGAGGTAACGAGTGTTCATAGATAGCCAATTGAGGACTTGTTTTGACACGCAATCAATCCACTTTAGCCATTCGCGAGGTAGGGGAGATTCGGGTTGCTATAAGATGCGAGAGCCCGTAGTTAACCAATTTAGTGTCCTCGGCTACCAAGACTTGAGTTAAAGAAAAGTAGAGAGAAGATTAAATTAATCACGAGCTAGACTAGAAAATATTGCATTCCTATAAATCTTATCTTTTATCTTGATTTGTTGCTGCCAAACCATTTTGCGACCATGTAAATATTAATTGCTTTCTTTTATTTTTATTTTTAGTTTTTATTCTCATTTTATTTTCGCTCAAATATAATTAGCTAGCTCAATTTCGGTACTTAGTTGGAGTGAAAATTACGTGCATTTCCTGTGGGATCGATAACTCGTACTTATGTACACTTTATTACTTGATACGGCAGGGTACTCTTGCCCTAGTTGTTGCAATTTAATTTGCAGCGCAATCAGTACATATCCGAGTCTTTGTCCTACCGACTAATGATGACCACCAAAAAGAATTAGCTCTACAAGTACCAGCATTAACAAACGTCTGATCAGTAGATGTCTCACTAAGGTAGTTACTCTTATTAGCAGACTTTACAGCTATACACAACGGCTCAGTTCTTCTATGAATCTACTGTAAGAGGCTGCTGAAGTCAAAGAGGAAGATAAAAATGATTCTCCAACTGCCACGTATGCGAAGATATTTGTAAAAGTCTTCCTTTTGCAAATCTACTTTACAACTTGAAGATTCACACAAATATTTAATCTCTCACTCCTATCTGTTGGATATTTCCACTTTTATGCTTGATCCCAGTCTTCAAGACAAATCAAAAGGACAAGCTATAGTGCACTGAAAACAACAGGTCTGAAACGTCAAGTCACATCCATCGATAGCCTGTATCAACGGATAGAATTCAATACAAGATCTTCAGGAAGATTTCTTTAACCAACAGTCCTCAAGATGTACTTTGTTGCACTAAAAGACTAACACTCCAACAATTATCAACGGATCATTTACCTCTTCGTCTATAAAAGAAATCTCTCATCATTTTTTCCAGGAGTGCACATATGGAGCGAGAAAAAGAAAGAAAAACACAAGTATATGAACACACACTTTGTGTGAGAGAGATAGTTCAGAAATTCATAAGACAAGACACTTCACTTAATCAAGAACCCAGTTCTTGATTTGAGTTCTTTCATCCTTCGAAAGTTTCAGTCTCTTCTGCTCCTAAGATTCCAGATCTATTGCAAGAGATTAAGCATCCAGCCCTCCGTTGAAGACAAAACCCACTTGAAGATGTCCAAAGAAGATGAAGAGCCATCAATCCTAATTGCATTCATACCGGCAGACTCTCACACTGGCACTGACATTTCCCTCTCCCTAAGGGACTTGGGATTGCTAAGGTGAGAGTTACCATGTATGTCTTCCCTTTTTCGTTCTGTCACCCACGAAGGTTGCTAGGATAGAGAGTCTAGGTTGATATATTATGCATGTTTACCTTTGAGTAAAACCTCTGTTGAATTTTAATATAAAAATATTTATCTACATTCAGCCTCTACTTATCTTTCCTATATTATATGTTTTACATATTAAGCAATCTGTTCATGGCAAAGATAGCTGCATTTAATGAAGATCTAAGACTGCTATTGTGTTGTATTTATTCTAATCTAGTCATAGCTACTTTGATCTTCCATGTTATATATATATATATTTGTTGTAAATCTTTCCGCTGCACAACTCATTTGAAACAACAAATATTGTAACATCAATTTCCAAGCAATTGCTTAAGTCCTCTGTGGCAGAGTAGCAAATGTTAGCTGAAGCAAACCTGCTGATCTAGCATCAGCAGAGTTGTTTTGCGAGAAAATTGGGTAGACCCGATAAACATTTCATCTTTGTTCTTAAAGATATTTCAAAATATGATTCACCCCCCCTCTAGCCTATATTTTGAGCATACCTACAGGACCTAGCACCATCTTATTGCTAAAATAATATTGTAGAGGAATCGACCTCTAAATTGGGATCATAGCAATGTTGATACTGGATTAATTTATTTAAGCCAGTTTGATTAGAACCTGAACTTTCAATAGGGCATCTCACAAGGTGTTACTGTGTTAGAGCATGTTGAATAAGGATTTTTAAAGAGATCTAATTGAAAGCTTTGAAAACAATAAGGATTTAATGGGAAGCATGGAGGGAGTTTATTTGGGCAAAAAGGTGAACAACGGCATACTAGCTACCATAGCTTACCAGGGAAAAAATGATCAAAACGAGTCGTTTTAGCATCTAAGGGACCAAAATGATGCCATTTTGTAGAACGCGCTTGACAAAAAAAACATAAAAAACTACAGACAGTAGTTGATAATGCCTTTCCACATATCGCATTCGCTGTTGACTGCACTTTATTTTCCGTCTCTTCAGATTTCAGTCATTTTTTTACCAAAAAAATGTTTTTTTAAATACACATTTTTCTTTATAAATAGAGACTTTGTTTGCTTCATTTGGACATTAAATTAATTTTTTACAAGTTTTTCTCCATTTTTCTCTCTTCAAATTTGGAGATAAAAATGGTGGAGTATGTAAAGTTATTGAAGTTTGTGACCAATGAGAGTTTTTTTTTTTTAAAGTAATTTATGTATAGCTTAAGGGTTTTTTTTTTTTTTTGTAATAATTTTGGTCAAAAAAATTGGTTAACTTGCCTATAAACTTTTAGCCATTGTAACCAATAAATAAATAAACTTTTAGCCATTGTACAGCCTAATCAGTGATTGCTTCCTTCACACGCGAACCAACATCATATCATTAGCAATGGTTTCAACAATTTAATTTAATTTAATTATATTCAATTAAGAGTTAAGACATGGCCGCATGCATGATTCTTAAAGTTTAAATCTCATTTTTTCCCTCTTACTTTGTTTATTCTTTGAAAATGCCCCTCTAACTTATAGATAACATTAAAATCGATCGATGTTACCCTAGCATCAAACGATCCAAAATGCTGCCCATTCGCCTTTACTTTTGGTGGTGAAGTGCTAAAGACAAACTTTTACAACAACAACAGTACCTAACATCAAACGATCCAAAATGCTACCCATTCACTTTTACTTTTGCTGGTGAATTGCTAAAGACACACTTTTATAACAACAACAACAACAACAATAATAACAACAACAACAATAACAACAACAACAATAAGAACACCAATAATAATAATAATAATAATAATAATAATAATAATAATAATAATAATAATAATAATAATAATAACAATAATAATAATAACAATAATAACAATAACAACAATAATAATAAGAATAACAACAATAAGAACAATAATAACAACAATAATAACAATAATAATAATAACAATAATAACAATAACAATAACAATAACAATAAGAACAACAATAACAATAATAACAATAACAATAACAACAACAATAACAATAACAACAACAATAACAATAACAACAACAATAATAACAACAGCAATAACAACAACAAAAATAACAACAACAACAATAACAACAACAACAACAACAACAACAATAATAATAACAATAATAATAACAATAATAATAATTGAGCCTAATTTCATAAGCTCGATTGCTTTATACTACTCCCTCCATCTAAAAGAAATAGTTTACTTTCCTTTTCGATATATCCCAAAAAAAAAGTTTTATTTCTAAGTGCAATTTTAAAAAAAGATTCAAATAAGTAAAACTATAATTTTAAAAAGTTTGACTTGTCAGATTTTTTTTAGACGGACAAAGTAATTCTTATATATGTTATTAAAACTTAAGGGTAATTGTTTGTTTTCTCTAAGCAAAACTACTACTACTAATATTGGCATAATCTTCTATTTGGTTTTTTATGTTTAGAATTAAAAAAACAACATAAGAAATTAGTGTAAATTGAGGCTTTTAAAATTGAGGCCTTAGGGGCAAGTTTGAAGTATCTCAATACCAAAAGGCATATCTAAAGCATTTCTAAACTAAGAGGGATTAAAATGGAGATTTCCCAATCCTAAAGGATACGACGTAGTATAACACGAGTAAAATATAAAAAACCCTAAACCTCACGGTCAAAACAAGTAAGAGAACGAATGCTATGTTCCCAAGTGTACAGGCGCTTAGCAATTCAGTGCCGCCGTTCATTTCCTTATAACGTTCCCCTCCGCCGCCACTTCTGCTGCCCGCCACCACCGTCACCGTCGCGGCTGTCGGCAATTATGGCTCCAAATATCTTCAAAGACGATGCCTATCTCCAATTCGTAATCCCCAAACGCATCGCCCTCTTTGAATCCATCAAATCGCAACAACTCGCCAGCCGCAATTCCATCGCCGGCGACCCCATAAAGTAAGCCCCAGCTACACTGTTCGAATAACTTATACGTGTATAAGTTTGCATTTAACCGAATATTTTGGCTGGTTAGGGTGAAATTGACGGACGGGACACTGAAGGAAGGCAAGAAGTGGGAAACCACGCCATTTGACATAGCTAAGGGAATATCAAAGAGTTTGGCGTCGAATGCATTGATTTCGAGAGTCGATGGAGTGCTTTGGGACATGACTAGGCCGTTGGAAGGTGATTGTGAGCTGAAGTTGTATACATTTGAAGATGATGAGGGCAGGGACACTTTTTGGCACTCTAGTGCTCACATTCTAGGGCAGGTACTTGTTAATGACAATGTGAATTTTTGGTTTGTTTTGAATTTGGATTGAAGATGTAATTGATTTTGTTGTGATTTCGGCAGTCTTTGGAGATGACATATGGATGCAAATTGTGTATTGGGCCGTGTACCACAAGAGGGGAGGTACGGTCTCAATTGTTTGTGCTTTGCATGTTCTATAAGTAATGTTTATGTGGGAAGTTATTAGTATATTGTTTTTAGTGGTGTGTTATTTAAAAATTGAGATATGGTTCAGTTTGGTATTGTACAAAGGGGAATGACCATTGCTACATCTGTTCCACTGTGGAGTCCCAATTTGACTTTTTAGAGTATCATTATCAACAACCCATCCATAGGTAGGGGTAGACCTAAACTAAGATGGATGGCAACTACAAAGAAGGATATGAGTTTGTATGTGATTGATGATAGGGCGTCAGACCTAGCAGCATGATGAGGACTTCTAGCTCATAGTTCAAAGGGGCATGTAGGTTAATCATTACTGATTTCTTATTTAACCATAGATGGGATTCGGGGAACCCACAACAATTGAAGGCATCGCCATCTTTTCTGCCCCAGGCACACATGTAGTCCTTTACAACTTCTGGCTATGAATTTATTACAGTGTGCGCGTGTTTTTGTTTTGAACTTTCACTTTAGGTTAAGGTTAATGAATTTTGTTTGCTGATTGTTGATTTTAGGGCTATGGATTTTCGCTTCTGTCAGTGAGTTTGTTTGCATTTGTTGGTGGCACAAAGAGAAAGAACAGCCGACCATTATGTTTGGTTTGAGAAAGAAGAGAGGAAGGGAGAGGATTTAAAGAGAAAATAAGAAGAAACGTAAAGTTACTCAAATAAACCTCGCTTGTTGTGCACATGTCAACTACTGTTAATTTTCTAACGTCCGTCGCTCGAAGGGTGTTATGTGGGACAAATTTTAACATGGAGTGTGTAAATGGGATGAATTTCGATTGGGGGTGCAAAGATGGATTTGGTGGATACATTGGGGGGGGGGTTAATTACATTTTGGCCTTCTGTAAACTATTGTAGTTCTTCCCTATTAGATTTTTGCTAATCGGTTCCCATCTTTTCGATGATGTTAATGGAATTGTGGGGGGTTAACACTGACACTATGTGTTTAAATGTTAAATTTCTGTCTTTATTTTTCAAGCTTGACACTTGAAGCATTGTAACTCACCCTGTCTTGGATAGACTCACGAGTAGCTTTCAGTTTGCTTTTATCCTAGACTAAGTGTCTGACAAATTGACATTCTTTTTGGTTTTAAATAATGCATGACTGTTACCATGTTTATGCTTTCTGTTTATTGAAAGTGTAGCTCATCACAACTTGTTACTTTTTCAGGGTTTTTATTATGATGCATTCTATGGTGACCTGGGCTTAAATGATGATCACTTTGAACGTATTGCCTCTGAAGCAAAGAAAGCTGTTGCGGTACTTACCAATTTTTTTCCTTAAAAAGATGACGTACTATTTAGTCATTTCGTAGCGCTAGTTTCTTCCTCGTTATTCAATAAGTTTTATTTTTCCTTTGTTTTGTTTTGTATTTCTGTTTCATTTTTAAATTGGTTATAAATGCGGTAACTTGATTGTTGTAATTCAGAATTCTGGTTCTAGTTATTTCAGATGTCATATTCAATTAATTGCTAGGATGTACATTATCTTGCAATACAATTGCACCGTAAAACTAGTCACAAGCCGTCATATGACAGTTTGATAGTTCTAAGATTTCCTCTGATCAATAATCTATGTTTCAAGGGGTTTATTTGTGGTGAACTTGGAGATTCTATTGCCAAAGCAAAATTTGTTTTGCCACGGTGTTATTCCCTAAAAGCATAGAGTTGTTCTGTCTTTTCATTAGTAATGTATGAATTGTCCAGAAATGTGAATGATGAAGAACAATGGTGCATGTTGTTCATCAACATTATCCTTCAACTGAAGTGATGATGGTGTGACAGTTCAAAAAGGGTAAGTATGGAACGAAATTATAGAACCCAGAAGCTTTCGGTTAAGGATGAGTAGAGCTTTTGGAATGCATTTTCAGCAAAAGAGGGAAGAATACAAGCATGGTAAGCAAAAGATACTTTGAAAGTCCTTTATTTAGACTCAACTAATCCAAAAAAATAAATTGAAATAGAAATAACCCCTTAATCTGGGCTCAATAATTCATGGAGATGGACTACTTGGACATAATGGTAGCTATAGACTGAAAGTAGTTAAAGAGGTGCATTCAAGTATTGTGATGGAGGATACTTGTAAAGTTGACAGCGAACTTCAGTTGGATGCCTATTAGATTTGAACTGGAGTGTTGAGCAACTTAGGCATTGTTTGTTGAAGCAGTGTCGAAAATTTATTGAAGCTGGCTTTGGTTGAGAATTCAACTCTTTTGACATCTGGCTTAAAGAAGCAAACATGTTTGAAAATTATTGTTGCCCAGATTAGAATATTAAAGATGAATTATTGAATACATAGTCACATTCGTAATACCATTGTAAGTATTCCAAATTGGGAGAGAAATGGAAAAAAAGATTGTTTAATATGGTTTAAACAACTGACTGATAAGTGCGCCAGTTAGGAAGATGTTGGGGTTGGGAAACAATGTTACAGTGACTCTAGTGTTAGGGGAAGGCCTAAGCTAACATGAAGGCAAATAATCAAGAAGGATATAATAGCAGTTCATATGGTTTGTTTTCATAAGAAAAATGTAGCACGTGGGCATCATATGCTATTGCCCCAGATAATCAGAAATGATTCATGTTACCCCACTAAGTAGCTGGGAGAATGCTTAGTTCAGTTGAGTGTTAAGTAGAACTCTTTCTTATAGAGGGCGCATTCATGACTTCCAGACTTGCTTTGGCTACAGAGCCACCCTGAATATTAGGCAAGAATCACAACTGAATTCTATTGTTATTCTCGTCTGAAATATCATTAGTTCTTAGTTCCGAGTAATGTTTTATTGCAAAGTATGCTCTTCCACGACCATCTCTTATTTTATGCCAATTCCTTTTCAGGAGAAACAACCTTTTGAGCGCATTGAAGTTTCACGGGAGCAGGCTCTTGAAATGTTTTCAGATAATAGTTTTAAGGTTAATTTTGCATTATCAACAATATTTTTTTTTAAATGTCCCTCCTTTTTTTTTCCTTTGATACTTGTACACCTTAATTGATTGTTTTCTTGCTGTGTTAATTAGATCGAAATCATTAGCGATTTACCCGAGGACAAAACTATCACAGTATACAGGTGTGGCCCCTTGGTGGATTTGTGTCGTGGACCACATATACCAAATACTTCATTTGTGAAGGCATTTGCTTGCTTAAAGGTGGGTTCTTATATGATGTGGTGAGACTGGAAAGTAATTGCATTTTGCAGGTTAAATGCTATGATTTGGGGTACAAGGGAAATTACGTAAAACTATCCGTGTTGGACACCCATTTCCTATGACACGCGTGTCCACACGTGTGGACAAACGAAATTAGGGTTTCTAGAGTGTTCATACTTTATGAAAGCCAACTAATTTACCAAATTCCCTCAACCGTTTGGTTAGTTATTTATCTCAAAGCAATATATGCTTAGAAAAAGATAGTATGAAAGTATTCATTGGAGCTTTTAGAATTACATATATTCATCTATGTTTTAGACATCTATTTTGATATTATATATGGTTCCTGCTAACAAGTGCTTTGATGGAACTTTTAAGAATTCGAATTTTGAAAGAATTTGTCTTGAAATACACAACAGTGGGCATTGCGAAGTGCACAAAGCTATTAGGGAGAGATCCTTGTGGCAAAATCCTTCTAGGCTCATATCCTTAAAGAGTCCCCTAAGGGCACGTGTTAGCATTTCCATTATATACATAGGGCAGTAACCTTGTTTCAAGCACCAAGTGTCTATGTTGACACTGACACTTGTGTCCGTGTCCACAAATCATAGTTAATTTGTATTACTTTATCCCTCGTAAATTTGTAGGCTTCAGCGGCGTACTGGAGGGGGAACAAAGACCGAGAGAGCTTACAAAGAGTTTATGGAATATCTTATCCTGATCAAAAACGTTTGAAGGTAATATTCATTTTTTGTCCAAGTCTTCTAATGTATTCTTTTTAGGTTAAGTTTTAGGTTTGTGTTATGTTCGCATCTTTATTTTTCATGGTAGAATAGATTGATGTTTGTATTCCACCTCAAAGTATGGTTATCTTATTTATAAATGTTCCTTTACTGAATAGTTTTACCCTCTCAAATGGAAACTTTTTGCAAGCTGTGTTAAGATTTTAGGTGTACAACTGTGCAAGCGTATGACCACTAAATTGTTTGAAAGCCTTGATCAAGACTGCTCTGAACTATATGAATATCCAGCGTCTCCAGTTGGCTCTATTGGCATTAATGAGTTTCTTACTGTTTGAAAGAAACAGAAGACAGCCTGAGGTGGCAGATTTTTCGATAACTGCGTGCTCTACAGTTTATGGTGCAGCCTTGCAGTGAATCTTTTGATGGATCTTTGCTTGATGTTTTGGGTAGATGTTGTTGATCTCCCAAGTAGTTGTGACCAAGTCTGAGTTGTGTTAAATATGCATGATGTTGACCTTAAGTTATTTGTCCATCCTTTTTCTTATTTGTTGCTATTTTGAGGGCATGGTGTAGGGTGGTCCAGTGGAGGTGTTTTAGTAATTTCTTTTTCCGTTCTTTGACCTAGGTATACAAACATTCTTTTTTTACCTTATTATGGTCCTTTGGCTATATTCCCTTTGCATGCGCAAAGTGTCCAAGTTTGAAAGTTGCACATTTAAAGGATTAAAATGGTTCTTCATGTATACACTTAATTTTAACGATTAGAGTAGTTTTGCTGATTTTAAATTTTATGTAATGATGATTACTTTGAAAAATCTCAAAGTTTTATGAGCATAGTTTTTAAAACAAAACTTAACCGGAACATTTGAAAATGGAAAGTACGATTGTTTGAGCTGTATGGAGGGGGCGTACATTTGAGGCTCATTTTAATTATTTTTGATATGTTCCGAAGGTCGACTTAAGGTAGAAAATGGAGGGCATGATGAAATTTTTATCTGGAGTTGATGATTGAGGCCAGTGAAATTGATTCGTAAAGGACTTGTAGTGTGTAAAGTTGTGAATGCAGCATGTTACATTTAGGTGTCAAAAGGATGATTTCCATTTGATGCACTTCCTTTGCAGGAATATATCACATTTCTGGAAGAAGCAAAAAAATATGACCATAGAGAATTGGGTAAAAAGCAGGAACTTTTCTTTTTCCACCCGCTCAGGTATGGACCGTATGGTTGCAAGTGGAAATATTGGTTGGTAATAAAAAGGTTTCTCATTATATTGACTTGTTGCTTCTTGTATGAATTTCAGCCCTGGAAGTTGTTTCTTCCTTCCACATGGTACTCGGGTTTGTAAGAAGTTGTTTCACTTTATACAGACAGAGTATTGGAAGAGAGGTTATGAAGAGGTAATCAGTTTGTGTACATATGTATGTGTTTTTAACAGGCCCAGTAGTGCATGATCGTAAAACCTTACCTTGTGTATCAATATTGGTATTCTCAGGTTACTACTCCAAATATGTTTAACATGCAACTGTGGGAAACCTCAGGTCATGCTGCAAATTACAAGGAGAACATGTTTTTATTTGATGTAAGATATTCTTTTACTCTTGATATTTGTTGTTCTCAATGTTGCTTTCTATGTTTTCTGCTATATCTCTTCATTTGAATGAGCGCAATGTTCGAAGGACTAGAAGAAGAATGAAAGAAAAAGGATGAGAGGGTAGCACTTATGCCTGGATTTTTTTACGCAATTTGTTCGTAATTTTTCCTTGCGTTAGTGTTGAAGGTAAAAAAATAACAATAAAAACTGTTTCCTTTTTATTTTTGAAGTAAACAGGATTTGAAACAAACAACGTCATAGAATTGTGGCTCACGGGTCTGACCTATCTTGAAGTTAATTGAAGGCATGTCTTTGTTGCCAAGACGAAATTATTAAGATGGACGTGTGGTAAAGGTAAAAAGATAAGTCTAACTTATGGTCAATCAGTGCTTGTAGGAGATCAAATGAGAGAAATCACTTAACATGGTTTAGACCAGACATGTGAGATGTCAACCAGATGGTGTGCTAACTAGAAAAAAAACATCCTTCTTTAGATGAATGGCAAGAGAAGGCTGTTTTTGTACTTGCACAGATTCATGGAATTGAAACTGGACATATATGTAGCAGTTTGAGCCTTGTTGCTTTAAGTTGAGGATTGCAAATTTTGGATGATGGAGCTGGGATGTCAATTTTAAGGGTGACAACATATGATGTCGGGCTCTCTTATTGTGTTATATTGTTATGAGGTGTTGTGGTTACTTCCCCTTGTTATTTCAATATTTGGTCTTGGTTGGTGGAGGCAGCAACTCATATGCGATTGATCTTTTGGACATGGTGCTGAAGACATAATTGTTTCTTTATTCTTCTTCGTTTGATGGCAGTCTAGTAAAAAAAGTATGGTCCTTTTCTTGGTCTTATGAAAGTAGCGTAGACTTACATAAATATCTTTTCCAAGTACTCGTGTATTTGTCAAATTAGCCTTTTCTGGTGCTTCTCTGCCAAGAACAAAAAGACACCATCAAATCAAGATGCAAAATCTGAGTGTTCTAGATTTCGTGATTTTGCCGTATTTAGGCGGTACACTGCCTTCTTATTTGTAATGCACCATTGTTACGATGCGCTTGTTTCTAGCTCTTAAAACTTATTTAGGTATGACACTTTTCTTGCCACTTCAAATATAAGTAGGTATTATACATTTCTATTGCGGTATGCACATACTTGAGGTTTGCTGATTTATGTTTTCTTTGATGGGATGAAATGTGGCCTTTGCTGCAGATAGAAAAGCAAGAGTTTGGTCTTAAGCCAATGAATTGCCCCGGGCACTGTTTAATATTTGATAACAGAGTTCGTTCATACAGGGGTGAGTAAATTGAAGTCCTTGTTTTACTTTTGGATAGCTGCATATGGCATTGGTGTTTCATCTGAGGTTTTCTTTTTTCTATTCATGTTTGAATTTACTTGATGATAATGTCTAGCATCACTTTCTTGTAGTTATTTTTGTATCTGAGAAACAAATCGTTACTTCATTCAGGTCCCAGCTCTTTACGTCTATTTGTTTTATGTAGTTATGAAGGGTCCTTATTCTTAGTTGATCTTGTGTCCAATGGATTCCTGCAATTACTGATTTTATTAGTGATGAATTATGGACCATGATTTTGAAACATCACCATATCTTAGCTTTAAGGCCACCCTCTGACCTTTTCTCTCTCTCTCTCACACACACACACTCACTCTCTCTCCTTTTGTGTGTGTGTTGTCGGGTGGGGTGAGTTGGAGGGGAGGGGCTGCAAAGGTGTATATAAAGGGGCCATTCATATGTACCACCAGGCACATATAAAGGCTGGAGATCTGTGGCTTATCTGAACCATCTATTATAAACAAACTCTTAAATTGCACTAATCAAAATGTTTTTCAGTTGTATGCTAAAGTAATACACTACCACTAAATAACATAACTTTTGCATAGTTTGAGGTGGTTGATGACTATTACAGCTATTACTTTAACACCAACTTCTATTCAGACGAACTCAATATCTTTTATGAGGAAACTGAAGATGAGTCCACCTGCAAGTTATCATCTCTTTGATCCTTTCTGACAGTCACACACATGAAAATATTACCCATTGACCTACTCTTCCACACTGCAGAACTTCCCCTTCGCATAGCTGATTTTGGAGTCTTGCATCGTAATGAGGCTAGTGGTGCATTGACTGGGTTAACACGTGTCCGGAGATTTCAGCAGGTATGCCTGTCGGTGATGGTTTATTAAAAGTATACATTGTCGAATGAATTTACTGGCCTGATCTGCACATTGCTGTATATGGCCTGTCCCAGAAAACATCATCTTTACTTTGAATGTTGACATTTGACATTGTGCTTGTACTAGCTGCATCCATGTGGAGTGATTTGTGATCCCTGTGGCTTAATTTAGTGTAGTAGTTTGACTTCAAAATTCTGGCCCAGTGGGACACCTCAGGCTTTAAATTTATGTTTTCTAATATGTGCATTATGGTTCCCTTATTCTGCCAGTAAGGTTTTTTATTTTATTTTTAATAGGATGATGCTCATATCTTCTGTAGAGAATCCCAGGTGAGATGAAAACTACTTATTTATAGCTTGTCCATTTTGAAACTCTTTTAAATGTTTGTTTAACTTATTATTCTTGATTTGTACAGATCAAAGATGAAGTCAAGGGTGTATTAGAATTCATCAATTACACATATGATATATTTGGTTTCACATTTGACCTCAAGCTATCGACGGTATGAAAATTTTGTACTTGCTTTTAGTTTACATAATTTTTCAATAATCAACATGTTAACGGTGATTTCCTTGCGTAACTTGGCAATTTTAAAAAAAGGATTTTCAATTAAAGACATCTGCAGTGTTGCTGTGTCCAATTTTTTTTTTTTTTTGATTATGTGGGTGGATAACTTTTGGATATCTTTTTTAATATGTTCAAGATCCAAAATGTGTTGGATGCTGCTCTATGTTTTCGATCATTCTTCATTTGTTTTCTCTCCTGAAGAGTCTTGTAAAGAAAGCAGACATGCGTCCTAATATTGGATTTGTATTATATGGTACCATTGAGCTTTGCTTCTCTCAGTTTTGCAGAGTGTCCTTGATCCTTCAAAAAATTATAAGAGTCCATGTATTCTTGTTTGTGAATTCTGTTCCTAAGATCATGTGTTCTTAACAACTCCTGCCGTTTCATTTATATAGTCCAACTTTCCATTCTTGGATGTTTCAAAGCTTTTGGCCACTTATGATTCCAAAGGACCAATACTCTTAAGAAATGTAGAAATACATGGAATGGTATAAATGGAAAGGCAAAAAGACAAAACATTTGAGATGACTCCTAAATATGTTTGTTTTTGTCTATGTGACTATATAAAACAAACAGAGGGAGTATAACTTTGCTATCTACTTGTGGTGCATCTTATGAGATTCCTTTTAGCAATTACCTAGAAAGATCTTGCTTGTGCTAGAGTTCTAACATCTTCTTGGTCCTACTTTTGTGCTATGAGTCTTTAGAGATATATAACTTTTCTGCATGCAACGGTTGTGCTTTACTATAATGTCTGTCTTCTTTCGGCCTACCTTTTTTGGCATTGACCTTGATTAATTTTTTAAGGAATTTACATTGTAGAGGTCTAAGCATAACTCCTTTTAATCAGTTATAGCTATATTTTATTTTATAGAGGCCAGAGAAGTATCTTGGAGACCTAGAAACATGGGATAAAGCCGAGGCTGCCCTTGCAGAAGCATTGAATGAGTTTGGGAAGCCATGGCAGGTAAGAGACTAATTCTTTCATTCATAATAGAAGAGAGACTATGCTCATTGTTGTCAGTTGTAAACTTGATTATGCTGATGGAAATGTTCATATATTGAGGTTCCTCTTGCTCAATTCATGCCAGTGTAGCTGGTGGAGTGTTTGCTTTAGAGGTAACTGCAACATTCTGCATATGTTGTTTGGATAAGTCATGGATTTGTGCTATATATTGGACAGATATTAATTGTGTCCACGTTAGACTTTTAAGGTATTCTGTTCAGAACAATATCTGGTTGGTGAGTTATGATGTCCTATCTGTTTCTAATATGCAATGTGATCACTGCTTGGTGAATTTTTCCTTTGCGATACACACATTACACAAGTCGATTCTTCATAAACGAAGTTTAACTGTTTTCTGGACAAAATTAACATTATGCAAGGTTCAAAGAATTGGCTATTGCAAGTTGAATCAAGAGAGCTAGTTTAGCCTCTATAAGTGCGCCCCTCAATGTTTAACCTGTAATAATGAGATATACCCCCTCTGTTCCTATATCGTCTTGTTTGACTTGGATGCTTTTCAAATGCAAATTTGCACGTACAAGTGCCTATGTGTTTACAGTTTTCTGAGTCATCTAGGCTGTGGAAGCTTATACATAATGGCCTGAGAAAATAATGAGTGTCATAGGCTGTACGATTCACTTTTGATCAGTTGAGCTCTGTCTTGAAAATTGTTTGGTCGAGCTATCTCCAAGCGTTGTTGATTTACAAGGCCCATATGCAATACTGCTGTCCCATCCGGGGCATTAGGTTGAGAATGCAAAGTCACAATATTTACTTGCCAAAATGTCTGGGGAAATAAAGATGGTCTCTCTCTCCCCCAAGTGTAATCTCCTTCAAATTGGTGTTTTGTGGATGTGAGTATCAAGTGGAAGCAAAAGACATCTTTGTATACACATGTATACTCCTTGAAATTGGAATCCAAGTTAATGAAATTTGTTATCAGCTGAATGTTCATATTTTCTTTTGCCTGCCACAAGTTTAGTTTGTGTGGTTTCTTCTGGCACTCCCGAATGTTTAGAAGTATAAGTTCCAGCTTTAAGATGGATTATTAATTAATTTATCAACAGAAGTCTTGCTGACTGATAAAGCATGAATATGAAAATACACTATTTTAGATGGCTGTATGAGTTTTGATTCTTTGCTATTTCAGGTAATGAGGTAACTGGTTACCTTGTGCATATTGTGACTTCTTCTTGTTTATGATATTGTGTTCATACACTAAATAGAAGGGATAAAAGCAGTTAGGACTCATTTTTCTGTTATTTTTACCTAGTTTAACTGTAACCATGTTGGAAGTAGCTGATGTACTTTTTCACATCTCTTTCTTTTGCTGTTTATGCTTTGGAACTCACTTTCAGATGCTGTGTTCTTAGATTAATGAAGCTGATGGAGCATTTTATGGGCCAAAGATTGATATCAGTGTTTCTGATGCAATGAAAAGAAAATTTCAGTGTGCGACCTTACAGGTTATTACCAATTTTTCTGTTGCATTCCTACCGATAAATTTGCATGCTATTGTGTTATCTTCCTTGAGATTGTCCTTTAATTGATGCATTTCTTATTACAGCTGGATTTCCAACTTCCTGCTCGTTTCAATTTATCTTATTCGGGTGAGGATGAATTGAAAAAGGAAAGACCTGTTATGATTCACCGAGCCATCCTGGGGTCTGTTGAACGTATGTTTGCTATACTTCTAGAGCACTACAAGGGGAAATGGCCTTTCTGGCTTAGTCCACGTCAAGCAATTGTTTGTCCTGTATCCGAGAAATCCCAAGCATATGCACTAGAGGTCTCTTGGCTAATATATTTTTTCTTTCTTTCTTCTTTTACTGTTGTTTATTCCTGAAGCGCCTGGAATGCTCTACTCTTTAGATCATTAGTTGAAACACCTTATTTTCCTGGTTTCTTTTGTCAGAAATTGACAGATAGTTGTGTTTTTGTTGTTTAAATGTTTTATAGGTAAAGGACCAGATTCATGAAGCAGGTTATTATGTTGACGTTGATACATCTGATAGAACAATCCAGAAAAAGGTGCATTCAAAACTCGCCTTTGAATGTATATTTACCAATTGGAGAATGTGCTCTATGCTCTGCTAATTTTGCTTATATTGTTACTTGGATATACTGTCTTAAACTGACAGCTGCTGTTGATTTTGTGCATCTTGCTGCCTTAAGTGCACACTGAATCAATGCAAGAGATATAGGATCTCCACAACAACCTCCCATAGCCTGTAAATTTCCGTGTGAGTTGCAAATGTGAGTGCGTCAATCCTACTGTCGGGTGCCAAGGCAATTCCCATTATGCATCCTTCATGACCAGTATGTTACCATCCCATTCAGAGACTACCTTTTCTCCTTTTTGGATGTCCCACTTGGGGAGGCCTTCTTTCAAAAATAAGTTTACAACTTCCACATTATTCCAAATTTATTGCTCATTTATCAAATACAAGGTAGGCTACCAACAAGATGTGTTACAATGATCATTTTCAAGGGCAATAGTGTAAACCTATAAAATGTTTGATTTTTTTCTAAGGGACTTCAAATGAGGTGGAGGGAATACTATCTAATCTCTTAAAAGGAGAAATCATACAGTTACATGCTCATAAGTTAAATCACTCATTCCAAACCTCATTTAGTCTCTCACTAACCTTTCATAATCTGTGCGGAGTTTTATTTCCTTTGCTTCTTCTAGAGGTTCCTCACGACACTCGTGAACCTCCAGGACCATTATGATTGGTTGCCTCATTGTTTATTGCAATCTTGTGCCAGATAGATATTAGAAACACATATCCTTCTCGTGTTTGTAAAGTCTTTATCTTCTGGCTCAAGCACTAATCAGTTCACCTAGCTCTTGTTTGTTACTTGCTACTATGTTGTTCCTTGACTTGCTATAATGTTGATTCCTACTGGTTTGCTTCTAGAGGTTCACTATCAAGAAGCTGGAAGGAAGAGATGTACTTTTATGGTTCATCTATTAATATCCTCATTTTGCACTTTCCTTTTTTTCTTTTCATTATTTTCTCCTGAGACTTTTCTTGGTTTCTGCAGGTGCGAGAAGCACAGTTGGCACAGTACAACTATATATTGGTTGTTGGCGAGGAGGAGATCAAAACTAGAGAGGTTATACCTCCGCCCAAACCATTGAACATTCTCATTGCATTCCCTCATTTTCTTGTGGTTAAGTTGATTTGAAATATAAAGTTTCGCACCTTCTTGGTCCATGCTAAAGTACTTCTGTGAGACGAGTCATCTATGTTATCTGCATCTTAGCAGCAGCAGTGGCAGAATCATATATACTGATGTTTCCCCTTTCTGCAAAATCAAATGCTCTTTATTATATTTTCTTTTTTGCTGCCTTCTGATGAAAAGGTACTTAATCCCATCGACTGTGGATTCTATTCCTTTATGGTAAAGTGCTTCCGGTGTCTACAATAAGAATCATGGAAAAGCAGACACTCTTTAAGAAGGCTTCATGCCCTTGTTGGATGTGTCAGATATGACACTCTAGATACGTTTGGCATATCTGCTGCTTAAGCTTTCAAACACATGTTCATGCTTCCTGCACTCTAATTAAAATATTACAAAAAAGTATGTGGGTGTTGACTATTACTTCCTGGTCAACTGAAATTGAATCCAGGTTTGGATGGAATTTTAGGAAGGTAGTTACTTTTAACCAAATTACTGTATTCTTGTTTAGAGGAAAGCATCAAAATTACATATTGTAAGGCATCTATGTGTATTGTATGTCAAGTAATAGTATAGTACATATGTGCCACAAGTTTCTTGTTCTACATGAGAGCTGGATTGACACTGGTATCACCTGTCTCTTTAGGCTTAGTAACCCCCATCTGTCTCTGACTAAGACAAGTTATGGGCAAATGCTCATTGTGCTAGAGAGGTTTTGGTGTGAATTTTGTGTTTTGGGATTAGTGATTGAGGTGAAGAATGAGATGGTATTAGTAGTGGACCTTCCTGTTGTGGAGGTTGAGGCGTAGGTTTTTGCTGTGGTACCTGGTGGTTACTGAATTGGTGATGGGAGTGTTGTGAGAGAAAGGCTTGCTCAATAAGCTGCTGAGCTTTGAGTGCTGAAAAACCAACTGGATCATTTTAAAATTGAAGTGTTAAATTTCAATTAAGCTGTTTGCTGGGCTATATTAGTTTTTCAGTAGAGGTGGTTAATGATGTCTAGATCGGTTTCTGGGTCAATTCAAAGGGTTTTCTGTTGGTTATTCTCTTAAAGGCTGGATTTCTATCCAAGAAACCAGTGGTTTGCTGTACTTGTGCACTAAACACTGATACTTGATTTGTTTTGATTGGTATGTTCCTTGATTGAGCTGGGACGATTCTTGCTATGCATCCGGTCTTTGAGAAACCTTTAGTGTATCAAAAAGAGTTGCATTTAGTTATCTCAAAATATACTGTTGGGAGTCACGTTAAAAGCACTCTCAGGTTTACATGTTTCTTTTGACATATGGTAGTCAATCTATTCTCTGTTGTAATTAATCGTTCATCGGGTATGCTATTTATTCCTTGAATGCCTTGCAGAGATGATCTGTTATGCTCTTTGAAACCATGGTTTGGGTATTAATAATTCTGATTTACGACGTGTACATCTCTTGAGGCCAGTGCACCCAAGTCTATCTACTCCTAATGTTCCTTGTAGGGAAACAACTTGCAGTTGTTACCATTTTAGTTTTCTCGTTCCAATGCTGAATCTGCCCTTTGATTCATATACAAACTGGCTCCTTATGCTTTCTTACATACATGTTTCAATGAAATTTAGAGTCTGTTCGACTTGGAATGCAACTAATCTAAAATACGTTGTCATATCTAATATGTTTACTGTTTCCAGGTGAGTGTGCGAGTGAGGGACAAGAATAACAAATCGGTTATGACTATCCCGGATTTGCTTACACATTTCAAGGAAGAAGTTACTGCATTTCATTAGCAATATACCATTCGTAGAGCAAGAAGATACATGATGTGATTTTTTGGTAATATGACAAGTAACTGAAAGTCAGACTGGGAGGAACAATATTTTCCTTTTCGATACAGGATGATACACGTTGATTAACTTGTTTTTGCAGTTTATATCAAATTTGTTCTTGTATTTTGATGATAAATTTGATCTGCTCCTGTAGAGCAATGGAATTTGGAAATGAAACAATTAGTAATTTGTTTCATCAAGTACGTATCAGGGTTGCTCTCAAATTGGCCCTCTGCATTCCTTCCATTTGTCCCAAAAGGAGTCGTATATGATCCGCCAAATTTTTTAATATTATATTTTACTTGTTTAAAATTTATTTTAATTTGCACTTAAAAGTTATATTTTTTTATATTAAACGTTAGATAATTATAATATGTTTCAAAAGAAACGGAAAAATCTGAAAAAGGAAGGAGATTTTAAGCTTAAATTTTAGAATCGGGACTCTTGTTTGGGGGCAATACAAAACGGAAGCCAAAATGGAAAGTATCACTCATTTTGTGGGATGGAGTATTTATTTTCTAATGAGACAGGCAATTGTTTGTTGAGTAGGTCTCCTGAGAGATCATTTTACGGATCTTAATTTGTACGACGGAGTTTCGTTTTTCAGCTCAGTCCAACGACACATGATGATGAGTTGATTTAGGGAAATTGTACAGAAAATATCTGTATGACAGTATTTTCTAAGTTTGTGTCTTGTTTGTTTAGAATTTTCATAACTGTAAGTGTAACAATGGTCTTCATTCTATGCTGTTGCAGTCCAAATATCACTATTCAATGATACTACACCTCAGTCCAAATATCACTATTCAATGATACTACACCTCAGTCCAAATATCACTATTCAATGATATTACACCTGTCATTCGACGATTGTTCCAACAGCATAACACGGGATTTTAATTCTCCAATGAGCACTAAGTATCACTTCATCCATTTCATCTAAAAAATTCACGTTTCAAAAATAATATTGGTGTTGATCATAACTACAAAAATGTTTAAGCATGGTCAAGAAGTTATAACATATGTAGAGAGTTAAGATGAAAAATTATAAAGGTTAATGTATAATTTTTAAAAGTGGATTCTTAAAGCACATTACAAAATAGAATATAGTGTGTGTGTGTGTGTGTTTTTTTTTTTTGCATGGAAAAAGGGAGCATCAGAACTACTATATGAAGGCATTCCTAGTGATAACAAGGAAAGGATGCCTTTTAGTTCACTCTTTTAACTGAGTTTAAGCCTAAAGGCAAAGTAAGGTTTTGATTATTACTCTTTTCTGAATATTAATCTTACAATGTACCATTGTTCTTGTGTTTTTTAAATGAGTGTCGCTTCTGTTTTAGCAGTGAAAAATCGGCCAAGTAATTTTGAGTGATAAATCATCTCGAAAGTTTTACAGGTAAGTTAATTTACCTGTAAGTTAATTTAGAGCTCGTTTGGTACAATGTTTTCAAAACGCAGTGTTTTTAAAACGCAGCGTTTTTAAAACACAGTTTTTTTTTTCCTGACAACGTTTTAAAACCTGCGTTTTGGGAAAAAAAACTGAGAATTTTAGCGTTTTAAAACGCAGCTTTTTCTACCGCAATATTGAAGCACAATTTTTACAAATAAACTGTATTTTATCCCTATGTTTTGGCCAAAATGCACGACCAAACAAGCTCTTAGTTTAAGAAATCAAGTGTTACGTTTGGCTTGAATCGTGGCAATTACAGAAAGTCAAACTTAGGCATGCAGCTAACTAAAGGTGTCCTATAAAATAGAACAATAACTAGCAACTAATCCATAATTGCTATCAATCTTCTCTTACAACAATCACTTAATATCCATTGTTAGGCATGCAACTAGTTACATTCAAATTTTGATGATGATGATCATAAGCAAATTGGTCATGATGATGACGGTACGATGACATCGAACCACTGCTGCTCTCCATCCTTGTGATCATGCCTATTCTCTTCTTCATCAATCTCTTCTTTAGCCACTCCACCCCCAACAGCTCCACAGTCCTATTCGCCGCCATAAACTGTTGCTGCCCTGCAGCCGCCTCACAAAATGCTGACACTGGCGATGATGAAACAGGCACCCACAGTAGGGAGTTTGGATAGGAGGGCTTCAAGACTGCTCATGGAGGTAGTTATGGTCATGGGGTGGTGGTTATATTGGTGGCACATCATTGATCTGTTGGCGGTACTGCTAGATTGCCGCCTTGGAAATGCCATGGCATGCTTCAGGGGTGTTGTAGCCTTCTAGCTTAAAAGGGCATGCTGAGGATGATGGGTGTGACAGGAGTACTCCTCGTATGCTCTTAAACAAAACCAAACAAAGACGGAAATTGGGCCTCCCATGCCCTTGGATGCTATTAAATAAAACCAAACAATTACAATGCGTCCTTCTACGAAATTACTCATTTGAAAAGTCAAATTTTTATATGCTTTATCGTCTTTTCAAAAAGACAATCTTATTTGAAAAGTCAAACTTTTTAAAATATGAATAATACCTTTACTTGTTTGACTATTTTCAAATATTTTTGTGATTATAATCAATTCTAATGACATATATATATTCTTTAATTATTAGAATTTTGAAACGTGAACACATTTGGTGGAACAGTGGAAGTACTATTTTTATAAATGAGACTATATTTTTTGGGACAAACCAAAGAGAAAAGATAGATTATTGTTTGGGGACGGAGGAAGCATCATAAAGTTTGAATTATGCCATCAAATAAAATAAATACGTTGATTAATCCACATCCAAAGAAATTGCTTGATAAACTTGTTTTATTTTGAAAAGATTTGCTAACTATTCAATGTCTTTGACCTGACCACCAATGTTTTTCGAATCTCGCTTCCAGCGGTTCTAAGGGACTGGGCGATTTGTATATAAGTAACACTGGAGATAATTGCAAAAAAAATCCTGTACTAGTTTCGATATTTCAAATTAATTCATGTGTTTATTTTTTTTGCAAAATAAACCTTCACCTAAAATTTTTTTTTTAATCTGAACCTTCCGTCAAGTGACTGTTAAGCCAACTAACGGAAAGGCTGAGTTGGCAGATGACGTGGATCCAACGTGGTTTAGGCGGGGAAATAAGAATTATATCCCGCCAAAAGTATTTCACAATAAACCCTGTAATAGTTTTAAATTAAAAAAAAACCCAATACTATTTTAAATTTCAAAAAAAACCTTACAGTTGACGAATTTTCAAACCAAACTATTTTAAAACGAACCATGTACAATTTATTTTTTACAGAAAAACCCTGGCTGAGAGTAAAGGTATTTATATACCTTTCAAGACAGAACAAAAACATTAAACCTCACAATCCATTCTCACCTATTGTTGTCATTGGAATAATTATGAATAGAGTTGTTCGTTGCCATTGTGGAAGGATGACTGTGATGCGGACATCCTGGACCGAGCAAAATCCAGGGAGGAGGTTTTGAGGTTGCGAAAGATATGGGATAAGTTATATTATATTTAAAGTTTTCGTTTGTAATTATTTGTGATTATTAATTTTCTAGAAAACTAATTAAGTTTTTGTTTTTTCTTGCGTAGTCGGAACATGGACAAATTCTATACGGGGAAACGACAATCCTGACCTCTTCGACACCTGTCCCCGATATTTCAGCAACCATTGTCCTTATTTTATCCAACTGCAGTAAATACCATATAAATAAAAGCTTGATATATTTATAAACTTTACATCTACACTATCGTATGAGTGACAAATTAACACCGTGTTACAAATATTTCAGTTTATAAATGCTAGCAGTACTATTGCATAAAACTCGATTTATTAATTTTCATGAAAAAACTAATGTGATACATTTACATTTTCTTTTCCATGTAAGTATGTTCTTGCGAGGTAGACATATTTGATTTCCTCATTAAATGTTCATTTTCAACTGAACCCTTTTAGTCAATTTGGTATGCATAATATACAACTCAACCCAGCCTTAATCTCAATCACTTGGGGTCGGCTATATGAACCCTATTCTACCATTGATACCCTCACACATCCTAACAAGTGCAGTAAACAGTCTATGTTGTATGTTGTATGTGTCCAAACCATCTTAAGTGATTTCTCTCATTTAATTTGCTATTACACACCTTTTATTGTCTCACCAATTTGTTCATTGTGAATTCTATCTTTTCTAGTTTTATCACGTATCCACCTTAACATTCACACTAGAACTCGCCCGGGCCCATAGCTAGCATTGCAGCTATACTCATCTTCTTACCATGTTCTTTGGTATGCATAATATGCAAGATAATAAAATACTGCACAATAGCATTTATCCACAACCATGTTCTTACCATGTTCCGACTACGCAAGAAAAAACAAAAACTTAATTAGTTTTCTAGAAAATTAATAATCACAAATAATTACAAACGAAAACTTTAAATATAATATAACTTACCCCATATCTTTCGCAACCTAAAAACCTCCTTCCTGGATTTTGCTCGGTCCAGGATGTCCGCATCACAGTCATCCTTCCACAATGGCAACGAACAACTCTATTCATAATTATTCCAATGACAACAATAGGTGAGAATGGATTGTGAGGTTTAATGTTTTTGTTCTGTCTTGAAAGGTATATAAATACCTTTACTCTCAGCCGGGTTTTTTTGCAAAAAATAAATTGTACATGGTTCGTTTTAAAATAGTTTGGTTTGAAAATTCGCCAACTGTAAGGTTTTTTTTGAAATTTAAAATAGTACTGGGTTTTTTTTGAAATTTAAAACTATTACAGGGTTTATTGTGAAATACTTTTGGCGGGATATAATTCTTATTTCCCCGCCTAAACCATGTCGGATCCACGTCATCTGCCAACTCAGCCTTTCCGTTAGTTGGCTTAACAGTCACTTGACGGAAGGTTCAGATTAAAAAAAAAATTTAGGTGAAGGTTTATTTTGCAAAAAAAATAAACACATGGATTAATTTGAAATATCGAAACTAGTACAGGTTTTTTTTTGCAATTATCTCAGCAATCCCTTGAAAGTCGGTGGCAAGCTACCCAACTCCTAAACTTTTAAAGATAAAAAGGGAAGAAAAAAAAAAGGAAGAAGAAGAAGAAAAGAAAAGATTTGCTTACTGAGTCTACTGAAATGTTCCATGCTGACAAGAAATTAATATCTTTAATCCTTGACGTTCTCGTCAGGGTCCAAAAGATTGGTAACCCGGGCGATGTATTCAACACATTTTTTACCGGGACTTACTCTGATCGATATCATTTGTAACGGCCCGAGTCCGAAACTCGGTCTGCCACGCACTGGCCTATTAAGCACCTGGGTCAAGTGAGGGAGATTGTGATATGCAACATCGGGTAGATGTGGCACTTGTGTGTTCCTTATAAAGTGGCCACTTACTACCGCTAGCCACCAACCTTCTATGAAATTTTGGATGGGCTTGTGATGGGCCCTAGTTGACCTAGGTGCTTTAGTAGGCCAATGTGTGGGCCATCCGTGACAAACCAAGCTTCGGATTCGGGTCATTATAAATGGTATTAGGGTGGGTCCCGGTCGATCTATTTAAGAAATGAAATCACGTCTGCCCCTGCCCATCGGTAGTCACACATCTTTAGGAAGGCATACTGATCAAATGCTTGTCGGGGTTATAATTCCATCTATTTAAGGCTTTTGGACCAAGTCATTCTTGTGAAATCAGAATTCATTGACTCAATACACTCTTCCTATTTTTTCTGAGTGAGATAGATTTCCTTAGTTGGGTGTTTTTTGGTTTAGAGCATCTTGGCTTTTCCAATCCTGCCTGGAAGGTTCCCCTTCGAGCATGGGTAACATCATGTGGTGAAGAGACTTCTATTGATAAATCGACTTGTCTCACTTTCCATATATATATATATATATATATATATATATATATATATATACATGTCGAGGTCTAGAAATGGATCTTGAATCTCCGTTACCGAGGGAAAAAGAGAGAAGTCTGAAGAGTAGGAATGAGACCCATCATTTTCGGTGCATTTGCTATCTTTCACTTTTCTTGTGAAGATAGCCTATCGACTAATCACATGCGGCAGTTGATAAGTGAGTATTTTACTCATTTATTGAGTATTATTTGAGCTTAGATTTTATTAATTCTCGAGGTTTTTGTAATCTAATGTTTTGTTTTAGTATTATTTTGTAGTTCTAGGGTTTAAGGGGTTAATCATGCAAATTTGGAGGACTTTGAAGCTTATTTGGAAGTTCAGGGAGTCTTTGTGCAAATTCCTAAAAGCTGAAGGAAAAAGCTGAAAAATCTGTCCATCAAGAGACGCAGCTGGCAGCCCTATTGTGATCCTTCTTGGTTTCCTTTTTGTATTGGACTCCTTTTCCCAAAAGTATTGTACATTAGTAGAGTATAAATATATTCCTTTTAGGCTAGGTTTGGGGATCCAGTTTTTAGAGTCGTCTTTGAAAAAAACTAAGAGAAGAAGATCGTGAAAATTCTTCCAAGATTCAAGTATTGTATTCATTACTTTTATCAATTTCAATCTTCTATCTCATATGCTTAATTTTATATATCTTTTGAATGCTATGGATTTTGTTTATTTTATTATGAACTAAATTCATAAAGCTAGGTTTTAGGGTAGCCAATTCATGAATATTTTATATTGATTCGACTAGGGTTTCAATTTGAATTATAATTGTGTGAGTGTATTTTCTTGTTCTTAATGCTTTGAAAGATTGACCACCTTTTAATTGATTTAAATCTTGTAGATGAGACCGAGAGGAGATTTCATCTGATGGATCATAGGAATGTACACCGTGAATCTAAATTTATGCTAGAGATAGATGGGTTGATACACGCAATTAGCTATAGATCGTCTCGAAAGTTAAGAGGATTTCACAAAACCTAATGCTTTGTTTTCTTTCTAAATCTACCTAGAGATATGTAGGTTGTCAGTTAACAATAGAATTGATATTGCTCGAGAGAGAATATTGACTAATTAAGGAAATTCCGTTGTCACACATAGATAATCAGTTGATACCCAAAGTCGTTGATTTATTACTTGGAAGTGAATTGGTGAACCTAGACCTAGCGTTTTCTCTCATTGATATCTCTAAATTTTGTGATTTTTACTTGCTTTCTTTAGTTACAAATCAAATCTCAAGATAATTGTTCGTCTAGATTAAAGCGAAAAATAATTAATTTTGATATTTGTTGTCAATCCCTTGGGTTCGATAATCCGTAATTTACTTACACTTATTACTTGATCTAGTACACTTGCTAGTATTCGGTTTTGACCACATCAAGTTTTTGGCGCCGTTGCCGGGGATTGCGCGTAACAATTTCAAAATTAGTTATTTTTAACTTTAATTTAGATTTTTTATTTTTATTTTTTTGTAAATAGATGGCTTGCAATAATTTTCAATGGAATAATGCACCAATGAGTATATCATGTGAATTCTGTGGAGGAAACCATATGTCTACAACATGCACGGTGAGGTGGAATTCGGTTTACAATAGGGATAATTTCCAAGGGCAATATTATTTTAATCCCTATGAACCGAAATCGTATAGTCAACCCTCTTTTTCTTCGTATAAAAATTGGAGTGAGCCTCTTTTTGCATCCTTTTATAATGTGTCTCCTTCTTATTCATCCTATTATAACGAGCCTTTAGCTAAGTCGTATGAGTGCAGTGACCAATTAATTCAATTGCTTGAGAAATTTGAGAATAATTCGCGCGAGAGCTTAGAGCGAACGCGTGAGATGATGGAGCAAATGCAGCGAACGCAGAAATTGATAAATGATCTAATCGAGCAGGAAAATTCTAGTGTTTATCCCAATCTGCAAGAAGACATGAAGGAAAGTGCTAGTGCTAATGCTCACTCTCAAGAGAATTTATTAACAATAATGGATGAAGAAGAAGATACATGTCCTATGGAGGATGAAGAGCCAATTAGAGAAAGTGAGGAGTTGAGTATAGAATCCCATGTGTACCAACAAGTTGACTTACCTCCGCTATTGTCACAAGAGCCTAAAGAAGCCATAGAAAATGATCTCAAAAATTTCTTTGCAATTGATTCGGTTCTCAACCCTACTTTTGTGGAGCCATGTTTGCCTTCCCTATTCTTTCTTGAAGAAAAATTGAGTTCGGATGAAAAAGTGGTGGAGATTGTTGATGTGGTCACATTGCAAGAATTGGGTGTGCTATTTCCTGTCCTCAAAGCAATCAAATGGGCATCTAGTAAAAATAGTGAATTCAAGGAAGTGCACAGGTTTAATGGGCAAGAACTGAGACAATACTTGAATGGTGGATTTTATGGACCGAAGATGTGCGCATTCCTTGGAGATCCGATACCTCCTTAGTTGAGAAAGGAGGAAAAGAGTCGGGCTAACGACTTTAAACAAATGCGCTTGTTGGGAGGCAACCCAACTAGGTATGTATTTATTTGCTTTCGTAGAATAGTGTAGTCGTTTTCTCCTACTTCCTTACTTTATGCGAATTTCGTGTTGCACTTTAAAAGTCTAAGCATTCGGTAAGTTTGGGGGTGAATACCTTTTTAGTATTGTATTTAGATGTTTGGAGTCATTCTCAGTGTCACCCTTTTTGGGTCTCTCCGAGTTTGTGGGTTTATAGGGGAGTGTTAATAGTGTCACCCTCATAAAAAGATTTTTTATTTTTTTTATTTTGTGTATTTTGATGTTATTAATGCTAATGTTTAATGGTTTTTGTAGTTGTTGTTGTTGTATTGTTGTCACACAGGTAACATGCTACTCAAATCAAGAAAAATAGGCTGAAAAGGAGAAAGTCTCAAACTAAAAGGGGTCTGGTTGATGAATTATGAAAAGGACATTTTAAGTAAAGGGGGCTGGATGATATTTTCCAAAATTTGAACAATATTTGGAGGAGTCGGCAGAATAGCTAGCGCTAAGACTGAAGTTTCAGCGCCGGATTTTCAAAAAAAAAAAAACAGAGAAGGGAAAAGCCCAGTCAAACCCTCCCCCTTTCTCTTCTCCCCACACTCCTTCCCGACATCAGCAGCAGCAGCCCCACAGTCTGGCGAGCAACACTCCAAGCCAAACCTCCATTGATTCTGGCCATCTCCCTCAAGCTGCCATTCCCCCCATTTTCTCTCTCAACCCGCCGCCGCAGCAGCTCCATTGCCGCCGCACAGCAGCCTCTCCGTCTTCTCCGTTCATCTTCTCCGACGCCGGCGAGGGCCCACCATCGCTCCTCGCGCTCTCTCTCTATCTGCTCTTCACGTAAAGCAACAGCAGCGGCGCCTCCTGTCACAATCTATCATTGGCCCACGGGCGTCCTCCGGTCCCCATCTCCGAGCAAGACCACGCCCAATCCGCCAGTGCGAATCTTCACAGTTCCAGCCGGCATCTCAACCTCAAGATCCCACACTTCTTCCTTCCACAAACTGAAATTGCAACCCCTAGGGCTTGCAATGTAGGGTAAATCTTCTGCAAACACTGAGCTTCACACTTAATTTCAATATTCCTTTGACGTACAGTGCATTCTTTTTGGTAACTATTGGTGGGTTTCTGAATTGTTGAGTTCAAATTTGGAGAATGTCGGTTGATATTGCTTGATTAGAATTGCTTTAAGGAATTGGGTATCATTGTGCTTGAATTTAATTGTTGGGTAGAGATTTGATGCTCCCTGGTGATGTTCATGCCTTTCCGGCTGAAAAAAAAATGTTCCCTTCTATTCTGTATTGAATTCACATTGGGACAATGTGAAATTTAAGTTTGGGGGTGGGAATTTGGGCAAATTGTTTCCTTTTCTATGCGTGAGAGTAGCAGGATTTCGCCTGTGTATTTTGTTTCTTTTCTTATGCTTTTAAAAAAATTTTTTTTTTTTAAACTTTGAAATTTTTTTGCAAGTCTTGGCTAGGCGTGGTTACTTTTGCCAATGATGATAATTTGTTTGGTTTATAATATCTTGTGAGTAGCAATGCATGTGCGCTTGTTTAAATACTTAGCTTGGTATACTTGATTGAATTTTGAATCCCCATTCCTTGAGCACTTTACACCATGAATTGATTCTTGAAAGGATTTGGATGACTTTATCGGGTTCTATAGTACACATCTCATTCTTTTGGCCTTTGGTTATTTGAAAAATTCGAGTATTCATGAAAATTTTAAACTGTTTGTACTCCTTGAAGTTAGGCCAAAACAGAGTTTAAGTAATCCGAACGAAAAGAAAAAAAAAACATCTTTGTGAAGACTTAGTTTAGCTTCGTAGCCTTTTTAACTCGAGTTATTAAGCTCGTTGGGGTGTTTTTATACCTAATGCCTTAAAGCCAATTGGTTTGAGATCATTAGCCCAACACTCGTTACATGGGTTAATCAGAAAGCTTAAGGGAGCTAGACATTGCACAGTCCACAAATACTTAAAAAAAAAAAAAGGAGAAAAAAAAAAGTTCGGTGTTACTACTTATGTTTGTAGTAATGGATGGGAGTAATTACGTGTTTTTACGTTTCATGAAAAAACTTTGATATATATATATATATATTATTCGTGAAGGTTTGTTCATGTGACATTTGGGGGAATGAATGGAGTGTTTGGCCTTATAAGGAATTTTAAGTTTTGAAGGTGTTGAGACATGGTTTTACACACATACGGAGATCTATAGTGAGATTGATAACTATTGAGTGAAAGTATAGATTTGTTGCTATGTGTTATTATTTGCAAATTGTTGTAAATCCTACTCTGAGACATTATGTAGTGCCATGCCGTGCCTCGACTTGTGAAGAAAAAATATATTCTGTAAATATTTTAGTTTTTGTATTTATTTGTTTTTTTGTTTTACTCGAGGACGAGCAAAAGTCTAAGTTTTGGGGTATTTGATAAGTGAGTATTTTACTCATTTATTGAGTATTATTCGAGCTTAGATTTTATTAATTTTTGAGGTTTTTGTAATCTAATGTTTTGTTTTAGTATTATTTTTTAGTTCTAGGGTTTAAGGGGTTAATCATGCAAATTTGGAGGACTTTGAAGCTTATTTGGAAGTTTAGGGAGTCTTTGTGCAAATTCCTAAAAGCTGAAGGAAAAAGCTGGAAAATCTGTCCATCAAGAGACGCAGCTGGCAGCCCAATTGTGATCCTTCTTGGTTTCCTTTTTGTATTGAATTCCTTTTCCCAAAAGTTTTGTACATTAGTAGGGTATAAATATATCTCTTTTAGGCTAGGTTTGGGGATCCAGTTTTTAGAGTCTTTTTTGAGAAAAACTAAGAGAAGAAGATCGTGAAAATTCTTCCAAGATTCAAGTATTGTATTCATTACTTTTATCAATTTCAATCTTCTATCTCATATGCTTAATTTTATATATCTTTTGAATACTATCGATTTTATTTATTTTATTATGAACTAAATTCATAAAGCTAGGTTTAGGGTAGCCAATTCATGAATATTTTATATTGATTCGACTAGGGTTTCAATTTGAATTATAATTGTGTGAGTGAATTTTCTTGTTTTTAATGCTTTGAATGATTGGCCACCTTTTAATTGATTTAAATCATGTAGATGAGACCGAGAGGAGATTTCATGTGATGGATCATGAGAATTTACACCGTGAATCTAAATTCATGCTAGAGAAAGATGGGTTGATTCACGCAATTAGCAATAGATCGTCTCGAAAGCTAAGAGGATTTCACAAAACCTAATGCTTTGTTTTCTTTCTAAATCTACCTAGAGATACGTAGGTTGTCAGTTAACATAATATAATTGATATAGTTCGAGAGAGAATATTGATTACTTAAGGAAATTTCGTTGTCACACATAGATAATCAGTTGATACCCAAAGTCGTTGATTTATTACTTGGAAGTGAATTGGTGAACCTAGACCTAGCGTTTTCTCTCATTGATATCTCTAAATTCTGTGATTTTTACTTGCTTTCTTTAGTTACAAATCAAATCTCAAGATAGTTGTTCATCTAGATTAAAGCGAAAAATAATTGATTTTGATATTTGTTATCAATCCCTTGGGTTCAATAATCCGTGATTTACTTACACTTATTACTTGATCTAGTACACTTGCTAGTATTTGGTTTTGACCACATCAGCGGTTTCGTACCCAAGCGTAGTTTAATCACAAAAGGCTGAAACTGAGAGATATGCCATTAAGACTATGCGGAGACTGTGAATGCGCCCGGACGACCGTCACAAGTTCCCACATTTCGATAGTTCTTGTTCAAATGTCAGATTAAGTCTTGGATCTGCGGAAGGATAAAAGCAATTATATTCCACCATGAGAACAAAGATGCGATCCCATTCTGGACTGTCAAACCCGGGAAGCAGTCTCGAGTCAGAGAACTGATAGCTTAGTTAGCCTACTTTCTTGCTTTGAATGGATGGTCCTCGACCTCAACGTATGATGGTTAATGATTTTTTATGCTAGCATTCCTTCTTTATGGATGTGCAGAGGGAGGAAAATGTCCCTTGTTATTCCTATTTGTTTTGTGACGCCCCGACCAGGATTCCAATACGAAATCCCAAGATCGACGCGCCAAACAACAAATATAAATAGCAACAATGAACAGTAAAAGCACGTGGCGCAACAACCAGTGCTTACAACAAACCATAATAATAAAACTTGATAAAATAAAATCAATCATCGGCGACGTTACAGCCGGAACCCAACTAATAAAACAAAAGTATAAGTTTTGTAGAAAATCATTAATAACATCAACTACCTCGGCCACAACATGCCGGAATAACTGTACATGAACCACAAGCTGCAACATACTTGGGAAAATAACTGGAATAAAGATATAATAGAGTATGCGAGCTCGACATACACACGTCGACTACAAAAAGAATAGTAAGTAACAACAATGTATCAACACTACCCAAAGTAAAGTCTACATGACTTTATATAACCAATCGTCCTCACCAAAAGAATGTCTATCACTAATAACAAAAGAGCTCCAAGGGTTACAAAGCAAAAGACCACCTGCGAGCTAAGTGATAATACTATTCGACCTCACCGCGAATTTCCTGTCTGGCTCGGATCTAAGGAAAAACATATAAACAACAAACGGGGTGAGTCGAAACTCAATAAGTTACTAAATACAACTATATGTCATGGCATAATGCTCAACTGGTAATTATAACATGATAATACATTTGTATATATATCACAACTGAACATGTAACATCATCATTGGTATACAATTTACATGAATCACACGTAGCACTTTAATCTCCACATAAGTACTCGTAATAAACCACACAATAAAGGATATTATATCTCGTTGTCCATCTTTACGTTGCTCCTGCAATACACAAATAACCAAATGTGCCTTGATACTCGTGTGTGTAGTATCGACGTCCCCGATTAATACTATCGAGTTCAATCTAGCAAACCAAAGCCATGCGTATTGCTACAACAGTGGGGCTACTTCTCAATTGTGGCCAACAGAAGAGGGGTCTGTTAAACTCCGGTACGGCGACTCATAGCAATCACAAACATTGATTTGTGAAGACTATAGGTCGTCCCACCTTACTCGACCAACGACGCCAGCTGGACTTACACAATGCACAAATAGATGTTCTTAATCATCTAATGCAAATAACCATCAAGTTCAAAAGTAGTGAACTTGACAATGACAAGTAGATTATTCTATTCTACCACCGATTATCATTCAACACATATTTGCAAGAATTTTAATCAACACATTAGAGCCATTCACAAGTCTCTACTTTAACAATACTAAAACACAGAGGACTAGAATTTCGATCAATCGAACTCTAAACCTCGTAGTAATTTAACATATTGTTCGAGGGACCATAATCTTCCCTAAAATCAACATCTCGGAGTCATTGCTAAAGTTCGTAAAATTAGGGTTTAAATGCTATATGCAATATTACCCAATTTCAAGTCTTAAGTTCTTTATTTATTCAAATCCCAAGGTTAATGTTCAAACCCTAGCTCATCAAACATCATTCAACCCATAAGCATATCACAAGTATAATGTACTCATCTCAACCTAGAGATTTGTACATGAAAACAACGTCCATAACAAGTCATACATGATTATTGATGATCTAGCACACATTGAAGCTTAAAGCATACAAAAAAGGGGGTTTAGTAACTTACCTAAAACCGAATATCAATCCAACGAAAATGAAATCGAAGCCACACAAGTTGCTCCCTTACTCAACACCAACACAATGACGGTCTCGAATCGTCAATCGGACGGTTGGATCTTCGGGAACCCAAACACATACACTAATCTCACCAAAGCTCTCACACACACACTCTAGGCTTCAATGGAGGGAATAGAGGGAAAAATGGAGATAATCAAGTCTCTCCACTTGATTTAAGTGGCCTTAAAAATCAAATAAGGGAGCGTGGTGATGTGGCTCAAGGAGAGCCACACAAGTGGTCAAGTTTTAAGTGAAATGAAATTTTTCGGGAAAACTGAGTTACCAATCTGTCCGACCTCGCACGGCCGTGCCAAAAATACACGCACGGTCGTGCCAACTTTCACAGCCCAGGCCCAACTTTCTGCCTTGCTCTCGCACGGCCGTGCCATGAAACGGTGCACGGGCGTGCCAAGGTCAACAGTCCAGTCCAATTCTATATTACTCTATTTCCTAGGTTTGATCACTTGGCCACTCCCAGGTTTGATTACACAACACTTATAACACATCTAATCGATATTATGAATCACAATAATCAAATTAACAATGCATGCACATAATCAATTACAAGGATTCAAATCACATATCAAGGTATAATTAATCTAACAATTCTTATAAATATGAAACGAAAATATGAATTAAAGCATAATTCAAGTAACATGCTACTAGAACAAGTATAACAAATATGTTTAACATGTCAATCATGCAATAAGATAAACAAATCATACGTAGGAGGATTCAGGGTGTTACATCCTCTCATCCTTAAAAGAATTTAGTCCCTAAATTCATTACCAAGTTCATCGAAAAGATGAGGGTATTTCTCACGCATATCGACCTCGGTTTCCCAAGTAGCTTCCTCAATGTCGTGATTCCTCCAAAGTACTTTAACGAGTGAAATCTGCTTGGTTCGCAAGGTTTGTTCCTTAGTGTCAAGAATCCTTACCGGTTGCTCGACATATGACAAGTCGGGTTCAAAAGTGATCTCTTCATACTCTAATACATGTGAGTCATCCTTCATTTATTTCCGAAGCATAGACACGTGAAACGCATTATGAATTTCTGACAACGAAGGCGGTAATGCAATTCTATACGCTAATGTTCCCACCTTCTCAAGAATCTCAAACGGACCAATATACCTTGGTGATAATTTCCCTTTCTTACCAAACCTCTTAGTACCCCTACGTGGCGATACCTTAAGGAACATGTAATCTCCTACCTGAAACTCAAGATCTCATCTACGGTTATTGGCGTAGCTTTTTTGTTGACTCTGTGCAGTAAGCAGTCTATCTTGAATAACCTTCACGCTCTCAACCGACTGTTGTACCAACTTCGAACCCCAAATTTTTGCTTCACCGACCTCATCCCTACAAATGGTGATCTACACTTTCGCCCATACAAAGCCTCGTATGGTGCCATTTCGATACTCGCTTGGAAACTATTGTTGTAGGCAAACTCCGCTAAAGGTAAATGAGAATCCTAACTTCCTTTAAAGTCGACCGTGCACGCACGCAACATATCCTCAAGTATCTGAATCAATCTCTTCGATTGTCCATCTAATTGAGGATGAAAAGTTGTACTAAAGTTCAACTTCGTTCCCATAGCTTCCTGTAATGCCTGCCAAAATCTTGACGTAAACCTTGGATCTCGGTCCGATAAAATACTCACTGGAACCCCATGCAATCTCACTATTTATTGAATATACAATGCTGCCAACTGACTCAAGGAATATGTTATCGCAATAGGAATAAAATGTGCTAATTTTGTCAACCGATCAACTACAACCCAAACTGCATCAAAACCTCGACGAGTACGTGGCAACCCTGTCACAAAATCCATCGTAATGTTCTCCCACTTCCATTCTGGAATCTCAAGTGGTTGCAACAAACCTGCTAGCCTCTGGTGCTCGGCCTTAACCTGCTGACAAGTCAAACATCTAGAAACATACTCCCCAATCTCTCGTTTCATACCACTCCACCAAAATTGTTTCTTTAAATCCCTATACATTTTGGTACTCCCCGGATGTATAGTATATTTCGCCTTGTGAGCCTCATCAAGAACTTGTCGTTTCACCACATCATTTGAAGGAACGCAAACTCTTCCCCGAAATATAAGAATTCCATCACTGTTCATCGCAAAGTCGGGTGCTTTTCCCTCGCTCAACTCACCAATTATCTTAACAATTTCTGGGTCACCAACCTGGGCCTCTTTAATCTGTTGGAACAAAACTGGTGTAGCTCGAATACTCGCAAAGATTACTCCACGTCTTGTCTCGCAAGGATTTTTTTTTTTTTAGGGAAACAGGGGCGGCACCCTGCTAAATTTTATTGATAAAAAAATAAATACAAACTTGAGGGGGACAACCAGCCTTGCCCTTATAAGAGGGAGGACGGAGGAGCCTTACCTCGAAAAGGAAATACAGAGAGAATAAAACTCAAAGCAACTAAACAAGAAAGAAATATAAAGCCTTACATCGAAACTAAGCAAAAAAAGGACCGCACTTATTAGGAACTACGAATTCTCGCTACTGACTGAGAGTCCAACATGATCTCACTTTTAATGGAGCGAGGAAGGTCAGCAAGGGTATTGAAGTCTTTATCCGAACAGGTGTCAACCGCTAAATTGGCAAGACCGTCAGCTACGAAATTAGCTTCCCTATAGCAATGGCGAAAAGAAAAATTTAACTCTGACTTCATGCGCAAAATAGCACGAACATAGTAAGCCAATTTCCAAGGAGGAGCATGACGATTATTGATCCAATGACAAATTGATTTAGAATCCAATTCAATTATAGCGTCTCGGTGGCCTTTCGCATACATCCAACAGGTGCCTTGGAAAAGAGCTTTCATCTCGGCTTCAAAATTGGAAGCATTACCATAGAATGTATAGAAAGCGTAGATGATGTTCCCAGAATAGTCCCTGATAATCCCCCCACCACCACTAGGACCTGGGTTTCCTCGACTAGCTCCATCCGTGTTGAGCTTATAGGTGCCTGCAATCGGTTTCTCCCATCTAACAGCTCGAATAGACACAGATTTCTTCAAGGCAAAAGAATAGGAAATGCCATTATAAGAGCGCACCCCAACATAGTTTCCTACTCTTAATGAATAAATTAAATCTCGATCTATAGCAAGGATGAGAGAATGAGGAGATTGTACTAAGCCATCATACAATTTAGAGTTGCGAAATTTCCATATGTTCCAAAGAATGATAGGAGGGAGAAGAGTGTGAGCAATGGACTTAGAGGAGTACCAACCAAACATGCATCTTTGACGAATTGAGTTGCCTGCCACAGGAAGATCATGAGAAATATGAAAGAAATCCCAAACATATCTAGCTATGTCACTGGCGATAAAAAGGTGGTGAGCAGATTCATAATCTGGATGAGAGCAGCAGCAGCATTTTGAGGCCAACTGGATTCCTTTCTTACCAAGAGCTTCATCCGTAGGCAAACCATTACGAAATAATCTCCATAGGAAGATTCCTATGTGCTTTGGGAGAAGCTTATGCCACATGAAATTAGAGGATAGAGAAGACGCTGGACCAGCACAGATTAGAGAAATGACAGCAGCTATAGAGAATTTTCCTGAGGTCGTTGTGGTCCAGATTGGAGTGTCCTGCTCATCGGAAGGGCGGATGCACTGAGAATGAATCATGGAGACCGCAGCCGGAGGAAGAATAGACATGGCTGTGGGAATTAAGTTTCCCGTGGGATCGAAAAGATCTTTCACTTGCTGAAAATGACAGTCAGGGGGACGAGCAATAAGCTGGCCGGGAACCCAATAATCAAACCATATAGAGCAGTTCCCTTTACCAATAATCCAGTAAATATTAGGCTCTGCGATGGACTGAATTTTCTTTAAACGATGCCAAATATGGGAGCCTCTTGCTGATGCTTGCGTTTCATGGGAAAGATTGCAATAGCGAGCACGCAGAAAGATAGCCCAAAGATTGGGTTGAGTGCGGAAGCGCCACCATAATTTAAACGAATAAGCTTGGGTAAGGTTATAGACAGAGCAAATACCTAGACCACCTTGTGATTTAGGCTTGCAACAAGTACGCCAAGAAACCCAATGGGACTTGATTCTGCCTTCATAAGAACCCCAAAAGAAATTTGCAAATGTCCTTTCCAACAGATTAATAATCGATACAGGAGGTTCGATCGATGCCAAGAGATAAGCAGTCATGGAATGAAGAACATGATTGATCAGTGTTACTTTACCCGCTGAATTAAGAAAAGAACCCATCCAAGATGCCACCTTAGATTGGAGTTTGAGAACCAGAGAGTCAAATATGGATTTCTGTTTACGGCCAAAGTAAATAGGGCACCCGAGATAAGTAATAGGTAGAGTTCCCAGCTGATAGCCCCAGTTCATAGCAATACTTCCAGCTCTAGAAGTAGAAAGGGAAGGAGCCGCGAAAACTGTACTTTTATGAACATTAACCCTCTGACCAGAAGAAGACTCATATGCTCTTAGGAGATTAGTATGCCGATGAATGGAACTTCGACTCCCATTGCAAAAAATAATTACATCATCTGCAAACGCCAAGTGAGAAATGATAGGACAACCACTAATAGTTGAGAAGCTGACTTTGGGATGCTGAGCATGCAACTGGTTTAGACTGCGACTTAGCACTTCAGAAGCAATGATAAATAAACTTGGCGATAAAGGATCACCTTGGCGAAGACCTCTCGAGGAATTAAAGTAACCCACTGACTCTCCATTTAGTAAGATCGAGAACCAATTCTCAGATATCAACCTCCAAATAAGGTCAATGAAAACTACATGAAAACCAAATTTGCGAAGAACTTGAGTGAGAAAAATCCAAGATACCCTGTCAAATGCCTTTGCCATGTCCAGCTTAACAACAATATTAGAGCCATTTACTTTTTTTCCCAGAAAAGTGACCATCTCTTGAGCGAGTAAGATATTATCTTGGATGACCCTACCTTTAGTGAACGCGCTTTGGTTCGGAGAGATAATATGAGGAAGAATTTTCGCAAGACGGGAGGCCAAAATTTTGGAGAGAATTTTGTTGCAAAAGTTGCAAAGACTTATAGGCCGCAGATCTTTAAAGGATTCAGGCGAGTCAATCTTGGGAATAGTGACTATAAGAGTGCTCGACCAAGCTCGAGGCATAGGAAAACCAGAAAAAAATTCCCTAACGGCCTTATAAAAATCATCCTTGATAATCTCCCAGCAATGAGTGTAAAAATGGCCAGAAAAACCATCCGGACCAGCTGCACTATCCCCACTTAGATTTGAAACTGCCGAAAAAACCTCTTCAATAGTCGGCATAGCAATTAACTCTTGATTCCAGTTGTCGCAGATAAGAGAGGGAATCATATCAAGATCGATGGAGGTATGAGGAGAGTCAGACTTAAGCTGATCTCGGAAATAATCTTCTATGCCTGTCTTAATATTATCTTCGCGGTCAAGAAGAACTCCTTCCGAATTTCGAATAGTGTGAATATGAAGCTTCCGTTGTGCTTGACGAACCGAGGCATGAAATAATTTGGTGTTGCCATCCCCATCCTTAAACCATTTGATTTTAGATTTTTGCCGCCAATAGGCCTCCTCAGTCGCTAGAGCCTTTTTTAAAGTAGCTTGAGCGGACATAAGAGCTGCTCGATTATCCCCCGAATTATTGAGTTCAAAAAACAACTCTTTTTCAAGTACCTCCTCTTCTGCCACTTTGACGCTATTAAATATGTTGCCAAAAACTTCCTTATTCCAATTGCGAAGAGCTTGTTTGGTTGCTCTTAATTTGGCCGCAAAGAGAGACATAGGACGACCACCAGAACTTGAGTTCCAAGCTACTTGAACCACTTCGAGAAAAGAAGGGTGAGAGGTCCAAACATTAAGGAACCGAAATGCCAATGATTTTTTTTCCTGTCCGCTGGAAAAATTAAAAAGAAGAGGGCTGTGGTCAGAGCATGTGCGATTTAGATGCATGACTGTAGAATCAGAAAAATTATCCATCCATGAAATGTATGTATTTCTACTCAATGCATCCGCCACTACATTTGCTTTCCCCGGGTGATAAAGGATCGTACAATCATGATCTTTTAATTTCTCCATCCATCTACGTTGTCTCATGTTCAACTCCTTTTGTGAGAAAAGGTATTTCAAACTCTTATGATCCATGAAGACTTCAAACTTTGCTCCGTAGAGATAATGTTTCCACTTATGCAACGCAAACATAATCGCAGCCAATTCCAAATCATGAGTAGGGTAATTTTGTTCAGAAGCCGTCAATTTTTTTGAAGCATAAGCAATAACCTTTCCATTATGCATAAGTACACAACCCAAACCTTCCTTCGATGCATCACTATAAATCACAAAGTTGTCACTTCCGTTAGGCAACGTTAGAATAGGAGACATCGTCAAGCGTCTCTTCAACTCTTGAAAACTAGTCTCGCATTTCTCATTCCATACAAACGGTGTTGTCTTCTTTGTCAAGTTCGTCAGAGGCGTAACAATCTTGGAAAATCCCTCAATGAATCTCCGATAGTATCCTGCTACACCTAAGAAACTACGAACCTCGGTAACAGTACTCGGCATTTTCCATTTTATCACTGCTTCCACTTTGGATGGATCAACTACTATCCCATCACTCGAAACCACATGACCCAAAAATGATACTTTCTCTAACCAGAAAGCACACTTGCTGAACTTAGCAAACAACTGTTTCTCTCGAAGAACTGATAGTACAACCTTCAGGTGCTACTCGTGTTCTTCTCGTGACTTAGAATAAACAAGTATATCTTCAGTAAAGACCACTACGAAACAATCCAGATATTGATGAAACACATGATTCATCAAATCCATAAATACTGCCAGTGCGTTTGTTAACCCAAACGGCATAACTACAAACTCATAATGCCCATACCTCGTGCAAAAAGCCGTTTTAGGAATGTCTTCCGCTCGAACTTTCAACTGATGATACCCACTCCTCAAGTCCAACTTGGAATACACAACTGATCCCTGTAACTGATCGAACAAATCATCGATGTGAGGTAAAGGATACTTGTTCTTGATTGTTACCTGATTCAACTGTCTGTAATCGATACACAACCTCAAAGTACCATCTTTCTTCCTCACAAATAAAATCGATGCACCCCACGGTGATACACTTGGTCTAATGAATTCCCTATCAAGGAGTTCCTGTAACTGTTCCTTCAATTCTTTCAATTCTGCGTGTGTCATTCTATAAGGAGCCTTAGAAATAAGAGCAGTTCCTGGCAATAACTCAATGCAAAACTCTATTTCCCTATCAGGAGGCATATCATAATCAGTTGAGAACACATCAGGAAATTCATAAACTACCGGAACTTCCTCTAACTTCGGTGTAGTAATACTTTTGTCAACCACATAGGCCAAGTAACCCGTACAACCACGTGATAATAACTTTCTAGCCCTCAAAGCAGAAATAACATGTATATTACTCTTGACAGCATCACCCACAAATACAAACTCGGGAACACCCGGCATAGCAAAAGTAACTTTCTTACTACGACAATTTACTAAAGCATGATAAACACACAATCAATCCATGCCAAGTATCACATCAAAATCACGTATGAGTAGCACAACCAAATCAGCATGCAAAGTGTGATCACCTATCAGTATGTCACAAGCTCGGTATACCTCCAAAGCTAACATGTGCTCCCCCAACAAGGTAGACACCTCAAGCACAAAAGGTAAAGACTGGGGCAATACACACAAGTTGTTCACAAAATGAGATGCAACATATGATTGTGATGAGCCAGGATCTATAAGAACTCGTGCTCTACTACCGAAAATAGAAAGACTACCTCCTATCACAGACGTAGACTATGGCACTCCCTGTTGATTGAGCGCAAACACACGACCCTGAACTTTGGGCCTACCATCGCTATCTCTCTTTGTACCACTAGACTGCTGACTCACGCTCCCCGACTGACTACCCTTCAGTTTGGGGCAATCCCTCTTCAGGTGACCAATCTCCTTACAATAGTAGCATTGGCCTGACCTATTTACACCCTTGCTATAACACGTATCCTCCGAATGTCCAGGCCTCGCACAATAATTACATATCAACGGAGCACCTCGTTGCCCCTGAGAAGGAGTGAAGTTATTTCCTCGCCCGATTGATTATTATCTAGATTGTCCATCAGACAGTGGCCTATTCTGATTTCCTCTACGGTTGTTATTATTGTTGTTGTAGTTACCTCTATTCCCTGAACCTTGTCCTCACCCATAAGACTGCGAAGACTGCTGAGAACCCACGTTCATCATTCCTTTATGTTCCTCGATGTTACTCTCTATCCCATATGCCCGATCCACTGCACTGCGATAATCGGCCAGCTGCAACGAAAGTAACTGTTTCCTGTATTCAGTCTTCAACCCCTTGATAAATTTCTGAGTCTTCCGTGCCTCGTTTGGGACCAAATGGGTACAGTAACGTGCTAGCTCCGTGAACTTAGTAGAATACTGTGCCACTGACATGGTACACTGTTCTAGGTCATAAAACTCTCGTTCTCTCTTCTCACGAACTACAGCTGGAATGTACTGGGCCTTGAACTCTCTCAAGAAACTAGGCCAAGTGTGTGGTACTCCCTGCAAATCCCAGCTCTCCTGTAGTACTTGCCACCAATGTTCTGCAGCTCCTTCCAACTTGAACACTGCTAATGTAACTTCCTCATCATCATTGCAACCCAGAGTTGCAAATATCTTCACTATGTGTTCAATCCAAAACTCTGCCTTAGTAGCATCAGGTTCTCCTAGAAAAGTTAGGGGTTTCATCTTCAAGAATTTCTCAAGAGTGGTGGTGTTGTTTCTTTGCCTTACCTCTGGTTCTAGCACTATCACTTCCGATTGTGGGGCCTCCACCTCCGGTTGTGGTGCTTCTACCTCAGGCTGTGGTCCTGCTCCTGCGTTCATCCGCTGCGTCATCTCATTCATCAGCTCAAGCATTCTCCTATATATATTTGTCATTTCTTCATTTTGGTCATTCTGGTTTGGTTCAGGAGGATTGTTACGAGGACAGTTATTATTCCCCGCTCTCTCGTCACCTCTCCAGCATTCGCACCAGCCCTACTGGTACTCGCTCCATTCCTAGTTTCCACCATCTTAACCTACACACATCACTCGACGTTAGAATCTCAACAATAAACCATACCCACCTAGGTCGAGGAACCTATCCTGGCGACAGCAAACCTATTGCTCTGATACCAACTGTGACGCCCCGACCCAGATTCCAATATGAAATCCCAAGATCGACGCGCCAAACATCAAATACAAATAGCAACAATAAACAGTAAAAGCACGTGGCGCAACAACCAGTGCTTACAACAAACCATAATGATAAAACATGATAAAATAAAATCAATCATCGGCGACGTTACAGCCGGAACCCAACTAATAAAACACAAGTATAAGTTTTGTAGAAAATCATTAATAACATCAACTACCTCGGCCACAACATGCCAGAACAACTGTACATGAACCACAAGCTACAACATGCTTGGGAAAATAACTGGAATAAAGATATAATAGAGTATGCGAGCTCAACATACATGCGTCGGCTACCAAAAGAATAGTAAGTAACAACAATGTATCAACACTACCCAAAGTAAAGTCTACATGACTTTACATAACCAATCGTCCTTACCAAAAGAATGTCTATCACTAATAACAAAAGAGCTCCAAGGGTTACAAAGCAAAAGACCACCTACGAGCTAAGTGATAATACTATCCAACCTCACCGTGAACTTCCTGCCTGGCTCGGATCTAAGGAAAAACATATAAACAACAAACGGGGTGAGTCAAAACTCAATAAGTTACTAAATGCAACTATATGTCATGGCATAATGCTCAACTGGTAATTATAACATGATAATGCATTTGTATATATATCACAACTGAACATGTAACATCATCATTGGTATACAATTTACATGAATCACACGTAGCACTTTGATGTCCACAGAAGTACTCGTAATAAACCACACAATAAAGGATATTATATCTCGTTGTCCATCTTTGCATTGCTCTTGCAATACACAAATAACCAAATGTACCTCGATACTCGTGTGTGTAGGAGGATTCAGGGTGTTACATGTTTAGATTTGGTTGAAGTCATAACAATGATTCTAGTATATAGTGGTTAAAAGAGCTGCGTAGCGATTAGTGTGACAATTATCCTAGAATCAAGCTTTTATAATAGAATAGATTAGACTTAGTGTTAGTTTAAGGCTCTTCGGCACATCAGCAGCCTTCGACCAGTAGACCTTGAGGTCTTGAAAGCTCCAGCGTGTCAAGAAGGCTGATGACGTGGAATTTGGAAGTCCAGCTCAGATTTAAAGTGGATTATCAACTAGATATTATCTCAAGTATATGTGGTTGATTAAAACATAATTGACTTCCCAAACACACTTCTCAAAGGACCACATGGGTGAATTAAATGTGATTTCCCCATTTGTGTATTCAACAAAAAAGTGTTTCAGAGCTGCAAGTTTGAAACTTTTTTGTTTCCAGCGAAGATTTTTCTACTTTACAAGTTTGCACAACTGCCTGCAACGTCTGTTTCTCTGTCCGCCTGAAAACCTGGATTAGTCTGAAGCTTCAATGAAGATGATGACCAACAGCTATATGTATTTAATGCATTCAAATGTTGGATCTCCACTCAATACTCTAAATCCAACGGTCAGATCGATCTCCCTCAGTATATAATCACCACTTGAAGTCTTGTAAAAAAGCATCTCTTGCGAACATTAAAAGCTTAAACATTCTGTCATTACTCTACCAACCTTCAAGCATATTGAAGAGATCGAGGACTGAACTAACACTCCAACAAACTCGAAGAAGAAGCTGCAATCATACACTCCTAGCCTTTATTGCTCTTCTAAGTTTGTCTTTTTTTATTCTATTCAAAGCACACACGAGAGTGAATATATCTTATTGATTATTCCTCTCAACCGTAAACACTCGGTCAGATCCATTAGTGATCTTTGTAATCATTTTAGTGGATAAAATAGTGCATATTTTAAATTGAAGGTTGACCACTTAGGTAGTGGACGTAGCACTCTTTATAGTGTGAACCACTTCAAATACTTGTGTTCATATAATTGCTTTAATTGCTTATTCATTTCTTACTCTTGATCTGTCCAAGCATAGTAGTTTATAGAAGACAGCTGTTATAGTTCTTAGAACATCAGCATACCTTCATTACAGTTTCTTTCCTTAGTTTTTCCGTTGCCCCAACTTAGTTAATAAGTTGGCTGAACTTTGTTCAAGGAAAGGAAACTTGTGATAATTTTTAATTTGTCAGTAGGCTATTCAACACCCCCCCCCCACCTTCTAGCCTAACGTGAGCCCTTTGAAACTAACAGTCCCCTACTCAATTGACCGAGAAACAGCTTTTTCTCGGATATATTCGATGGTTGGGGAAATTTTCGCAGTGGACTTTTTTTAGTCCTTCCTCCCTTTTGCAATACCAAGGCTGGGGCGTGGACAACAACTATGAGTCCGCTTACTCTTTAAAAAGATGCGCCTGCAATTGAGAAGGAAGAAATCTCACATCTAATAAAGTCCAGTGTAAAGTGAAATACGTTGGCAACTCCCGCGAGGGTCGAATTAGCAACTTTTATATGTATTTTCAAATGTACTGGCTAGTGCGTGGACCATGCATGGCGGATCGAGCTTCAGGCTCAGGTTGTTAAAAATGGTATCAGAGCGGGTCCTGGCTGGAAATGTGTTAAACACGTCGCACGGGGTGCCGATCCTTTAGGCTTTGATGAGGACGTCAAGGATTCAAGTGGGGGAGATTATGATATCCTACATTGGGTAGTTGTGGGGCTTGTATGTGCATTATAAGTGGCCATTCACTTCCACTAGGCACTAACCTTTCATGGACTTTTGGGTGGGCTTGTGGTAGACCTCGTTGACCTAGGTGCTTAGTAGGCTAGTGCGTGACAGACCGAACTTCGGGCTCGGGTCGTTACACCCATAAACTGAAGAAGGCCCATAGGCTCCAGTGTTAATCTTAGTTGTTGAGGCCGCAAAATTGCAGAATCCATTTTCCCAAACTAGTAACCTGATTATCACACACACATGCACACACGCACACACACACACGGAGACACAGTAGAGAATCAGAATGATGAGAGAAAAAAGGAAGAAAAAGATTGTAAGTAACACAACAAAGAAATATGAGTAGGTTCGATCTCCTCCACACCCCCTTAATTAAGGCATAAAAGAAAAAATAAAAAGGAAATATATGTGAATGTGTACCAGTTTTTTCTGTTTCCTTTTGACCTGTCATATGCTCCACCTTGGCTATCCCATCTACTATTTATGAGATAGGTTGTAGTTAAAAGGCAATCACTCTAGAAATGCAAAGGGGGTTATGATTGAAATCTGAGAGCTCTGGCAATCTCCAACATGTATCTATGCTTTCTTTCTGCCGTTCCATTTTGTTGGGGTGTTTCAACACAAGAACTATCTTGAAGAATACCAAGAGGATTAAGACTATTGGTGACTAAATGATTGAAGAATGCAGTCCCATTGTCTGATCTAATGGTTTTTACTGAGGCATGGAACTGTATTTGAACCCTGTTAACGAAGGACAATAAAAGAGAGGGTACTTGAGACTTGAATTTTATGAGATAAGTCCAAGTGCTTCTAGAAAAATCATCCACAATAGTGGGACAGAGGTAAATCCAACATGAGATGTGTGTTTATAAGGGCCTCAAACATCATAGTGTATAAGAGAAAAACAAGAAACACTTCTGGAATTACTCAAAGGAAAAGGAATTCTGGTTTGTCTAGCAAAATGACAAACATCACACAAGAGTTTATTATACTGAGATGGTTTACAAGAGAGTTGATCAATCAATCTGAGTTTAGGAATTTGAATATGACCTAATCTAGAATGTCATAAGGCTATAGATGAGTCATTGCATTTTACAGAAAGAACAATAGAATTTGAATACTTGCAGTCCACTAAGCAAGATTGAACAGCTTCTCTTCAAAAGAAACTAGCTTATACAGGCCATGTGCCAATCTACTAATCACCCTTGGCTTCTTCAGCACTTGGTCCGAAAAAGACAAGTAGTAGGCAGGGACAAAAGGGAACAATTTCTATCTAAGGTAAGCTTACTGCCTGATATCAAATTAAAAGAAAAATCGAACACATACATCACATTGAACAACGTAATGTCAGCTGTCAAACACACTGTGCCTTTATGAGTAATAGAGACCTTGTTACCATTAGGTAAGTAAATAGTTGAGATTATAGGTATTGGATGAATCAATAAGTGAGAACAAGAAGTAATGTGATATGTGGCTCTAGTGTCTATGATCCAGTCAATGGGATTAGCAGTAATTTAAGTCAAGTAAATAGGACTTGCAATACTTGTACTAAGCAACATGTTACCTGCTAAGTGGCCTTTAGGGCTATCAAAAGAACTTGCATTAGATCCAACATTGAGCATGCTGAGCAGTTGTTGTAGTTAAGTTACTAAAATCACAATACATTTTGCTTGCTCATCATTGTGACCAACATTGTTTCCAGAAGAGCTTCCAGAGGAATTGTTGTTGCCAGTAGTTACAGCTGCCGATGCTGTCTTGATTGACTTGTTTTTATGATGCTTAGGCATCCTAGTCATGTCTGTTTTGGAGCCATAGAGAGCATTCCATTCTGGATAGCCATGAAGAAATAAACATTTTTCTTTGATGTGACTATCACCTTGACAGAAATCACAAGGCATTTTCTGTTTAACTCTGTAGTTGTTGCCTATATAATTGTTGCTCCCTTTACCAACAAGGCTATAGTTACTTCCCCAATAGTGGGATTCACACTAACACATTCAATGCCTCATTAACATCAGGCAAAGGCTTCATCATAAGAATTTGACCTTTGGTAGCAGTGAAACTATCGTTTAACCCCATTAAAAATTGAGTGAGTTTGTGAACCAATTCAAACTCCTCTTGTTGTTTTGATGCCCCACAAACACAATTGCACAAACACTTTGACAGATGAGACAATTCATAGTACTCATCCCATTGCTTCTGAAAATTGTGTAGTACATAGATACAAATAAATGACCTTGGGTGAAAGAGGCCAAGCCTTTTCTCACTTGAAAGATCTTTGGAGCATTGGTTTGAGAATATCTAATCCTCAAATCATCCCAAATTTTGTTTAGCAGTGACTAAGAACACCACACTGGAGGCAATATCAGGTGAAACCACATTCAACAACCACGAGATTACCATAATGTTACACCTATTCAATAGCCCTATGTATTTAGAATCTGACTTAGGTTTTGGACATTGTCCTTTAATCATTCCTAGCTTCAACTTTGATTCAAGAAATAACGTCATTGCTCTACTCCATTGACTAAAGTTTGAGTCTGTAAGTACATGAGTTATGATCTTCATTCCAGGGTGATCGTTGGGATGGAGATAGAGAGGGTGATTAGGGTTTAACTAAATCATGGTTTCTTCAAGATCATACACATGAGTTTGAACTTCTTGATCCTTATTAGCATTAATTTCAGTTGATGATTGAGATGTAGTTTTGATTTCAACCATGATTTCAGTAAGAATTTCAGGTAATCGAAAAAGGAAATTCAATTTGCTTTTCCAATAAAAAAGAGATCTAAAGATCGATTTCAAAATTAGTCAACAAAGAGTAATGCAGAAGCAGTAATGCAAAGTAATTATTACCAATTTGAAAAGCAGAGATCGAGATTCATCCCTGAAAATGCTCTGACACCATGAAAACTTCAATAATCTTGATATGCATCAAGAAGGATAGAGAGAGAACAATGAATGAAGAAGTCGTATTCTCATTAAGTACAAATTGAGCTTACAACTAAATTATACAATCTAATACAAGCTAACTGAATAACTAATATGAGAGAGAAAGATAACTGTCTCTAACTAACTAATTTTCTTTAAGTTATATTTATAGATTGATCCCTGGCACTTTGACTATTATCAACTTGGCCCTTGACCCCTTTCACTTGCATCTTCACTTGCAACAGCTAGATCATCAGTACTCTTATCATTACTAAAATTTATTTTAATTAATTGATAAAATGAACTTTTAGTTACTGCTTTCGTCCAACCTAGATTTGTTTAAAGCTATATCGTTTCTATAATGGTGATGGTGATGGTGGAGGCGACTAACTAGTGGTGGGTGTATGAAGATGGAAGATGGAAGATGAAATTTGGGTATAACTTTGTAGAAAGAGAGAGGGGAATTATTCAATTAATAAAAATATAATTTAGCTAATTACCACAACAACCTCATATTTAGTTATTAAAAAGTAAATTGATATGGTTTTTTTTTTTTTTTTTGAAGGAAAGAACACATCAACGAAAATACCCACTAAATGTGGTCACTTGTTTGGCACATGTTGCAGTTAACAGGTATTTAACGGAAAAATGATGGAATGGAAGGTTTGAATACATAGGAAATTGTAAAGGGACAAAAAGATCATTTTCAATGTGTAGGGGCAAAAATTATAATTAAGGAAAAGTACAAGGACGTCTGGTGCATTTTGTCATACTTATTTTGAAACAAAGGGCGTATATATGCGGGTAGCGTCTCGAGCCCAAAAGTTGGATCAGGTGCCCATGGCCCACAAAAAGGTTCATGGATGTTGTAACATTCCGAGTCCAAAAGTATAATGCATTATCATCTAGTAGAACCGTAACCCACTAATGTAAGTGCTTAATGGTAGTATGTGGTTACTTATAAAATATATATTTTTCACACATCTATTTGATATGAGACCGGGGTATTACAAGGAACCTCTCTATTTGAGGTTTCTCTCTATTTCTTCAATTTTGGCCGTTCAACGGTTTCGAACATGTGAACACATTAATGAAACTTTATTCAATAATGCAAAAGCTTTGAAAAACAAATACTAAAAACTACTCACTTCGTCTCTAAATTTTTGTCCTGTTTTACTATAAAGTAGTATAATCTATCGAAAGTAACAAATACTATAAAAAGTACTATCAAATTATTTACTCCCTACGTTGAGTGTTCCCTATTTCGTATTAGGATGTTTCAAAATAAGTGTTCTCTTCCAATTTTTAGAAAGATTTTTTTAAGTAAATTGTCAATAGTATTTTTATTAGTTGTGATATAAAAAAATAGGAGCCATCAATTTTACACCACTAAAAAATATTTTGAATACAATAGGGGTAAATTAAATAGATTAAATTTTTTCTTCGAACTTATATAAAATTAGTAGGTAACATTTACTTTGAAAGAAATACAAAATTAAGAAATCCTCAATAAAAAAAGGAACTGGGTTCAGATTGTGCCGACTCTTGCTGCTTCACCGAGACAGCCGCCATTTTCTTGCTCTCTGAATTATATGGTTTTTGGTAGGGCTGTCAATATGAGTTAAACTCGTCGGGTCAGTCCAACCCGTCATTAAAATGGGTTGGGTTGGATTGATACATTTTGATTCTGTTTAGGAGTCGGGTCAAACGGGTTGAACCTGCTGGATCAGCGGGTTGAAACGGGTTGGGTTTGGTTAGGTTGGGTTGGGCTAACCCGCCAAATTGCTTGACTATATAAATTTAATTTGACTCTTTGATATTTAAGAAGTGTAGTTATATTTCCTTAACTTTTTTGGCTATAATTTATTAGATTGTTTCTTGGCCTTTTGTTTGATTTTTTATTTCATTAAATAGAAATTAAAAATAGTTATGATATATATTTTTTTTTACTTTAATTTGTTAGATATTAAGTTTATTTAAAAAAAAATTTTAGCGGGTTGGCCCGCCCCAACCCGTAGCCCATGGCGGGTTGGGTTGGGTTGAGATATTTCAGCCCGCTCATTTGACGGTCAGCCCAACCCAACCCACCTAGGGGCGGGTTGTGGCGGGTTGCAGGTCAGCCCAACCCGCTGGCCCGTTTTGACAGCTCTAGTTTTTGTAGACAGAACACTTTCCAAAAATAGATTACATATTACTCCCTTCGTTTCAGGCAAAAAGTTTACATTCTTTTTTTAAAACGACAACATGTGACTAAATCTAATCAATATTTTACTTATATTTTAGGAAATAAAATTTTATTAAGTAAAAATTACATCAAGAATACTATGGATTACTCCCTCCATCCCTAAATTATTGTCTTGCTTTTATTTTTTGTCCATCCGTAAATAATTATCTTGTATGAAACTTTTTTTTTAGAACATCACTTTTACCATTTTAACTTATTTTTTCATCCTACTTTTAATAATGAGTCACATGCACATGTGCATTAAAGAAAACTACACAATATATCAATATTAATAATCAAGTCAATTGTTTTTTCTTAATCAGTGTATCGGGTCAAATAAGACAATAATTTAGGGACGAAGGGAGTACAACTTTTATAATTTTATAAAAATAAATAAATCTATGTAAATTATCGATTAAGCTTTAATTAAGTTAAATAAAAAAAGTACAAAGTAAACTCTTTATCAGGAACGGAGAGATCAGTAAGCCAAATTCCTTCAAGCCTGCCTTCAGCCTTAATGGATTAATTTATTCAGAGAATTATATCCCAGTCGGGGAGTTGAGGTTGAGCACATAGTATTTATTCAACTTATGACTAGATTTTTCAAAAGATTTTTATGTTTATTTTTTAGTGACTAATATTTACATTCTTGTAGAATTCGGAACCATTAAAGTTGAGGTTCTTTAATTTGCAAATTTGCTAATTTATACTCCTTCCGTTTTAAGCAAAGAGTCCACTATACTATTTTGGGATGCTCCACTCAAAGAGTTTACTTTAAATTTTTTTGTTTACAGTCTCCACAAAACCTCAACTTTACCCTCCACATGTGATATAAAAATTTTAACTATGCCAAAATATTTTTATAATTATGATCAACTCTAATACTACTTATATATCCCTTAATTATTAAATTTTTAGTTCAAACCCGTATCCCTTAATTATGCTCACACTAAATCTCATCTATAAACTCCACTAATTCTACTTATGCTCACATCTAGATATTCCAAATGCACTCCGGTATAAGGAATATGAAAAAATATTAAATAGTTCTAAAGGATTACATCATCATCTTATGTGACGGTCAAGTATCTATAATAAATCACAATCTAAATGAGGTAGACTTTTAAACATGAGCAGAGGTAGACTTCAAAATCTGTTCATATTCAAAGTCGGTCGGCTCATCTTGGTTAAAAATTTTACCTGAGCTACTAATGTGATGATTTAGGATCATTGAATATCTTATCAAATGAATATTACGTATCCGATGATTGAGTGCTCATATATGAAAGTGCAGCCAATCAAATGTTGTTATTTGTCCCCCCCCCCCAAAAAAAAAAAAAAAAGAAGAAGAAGAAAGAAAATCAAATAGTGTTGTTTCCATTTTAAATGTTTTTGACCGAAGGAATGAACAATGTTTGCCGCACTCTTGCGACCGTCCAGTGTTTTGATTTAAGAGAATGATATTTACTCTCTATGTTTCGTATATATTATCCAACTTTAAAAAAATGTTTCAAAATTTATAACTACTTATGGTTTTAATAAATATTAATTAAAAAAATCCTATTACGCCCTCAACAAAAATAAAATATCCACATAATAAATAATTAAAGTAAAGATTATTAATTTCTACCAATTAAAATATATTTAACAGAACTTTTAAATATATGTAATTTTTTCCACAAGACAATATATATATATATATATATATATATATATAATGAAAGGAGTATACCGAAAACCTAATATGAAAATTTATTTAATGTGTGTACTTAACTCAGTCAATGCATTGATGGTTGAACTACATAATCAGGATATTAAGTTTTTTTGTACTACCAATGCTTTGATGGTTAACTGTACAATTAGAATATTATGGGTATATTTAGTTTTGTTATCTAGTTAACTTTAATTTTGTAATTTTTTTTTTAATGATTGGAGATAAAGTAAGGGAGAAATAAAGAAAAAATTGGTGGGACCAAAAATAGACAAAGTTCAAAATTACGCAACCAATGTCTCAAATCGCGATAAGAAATAAACCCTTTTATTGTGTATTTATTATGAGAATCGCTATTCACACCCCCAAATTACTAAGTACACCCCTTTTCTAAGTAAACTCCCACCCTAATTTTAAACCCCTATAAATACTAAGTACATCACCCCTCAATTTCTCATTTTACCCCACCATGAAAATCAACTCCTTCCTCCTTCTCCTCTCTTACAATTTCACACACGCACACATACACACACACATATACAGACACATACACCACATACACCCTCTTCTCCCCCTCTCCTGCAACCCCCTTATTCACGCCCCCTCTTCTCCCCCTTTCCTGCAACTCTACCCCTCAACCCCCTTCTCCTTCCTGCAACCCGGCCCCCAATTCACACCCCTGTTTCTCCCCTCCCCCTCTACTACAACCCCCTCCATTAAAACACCTTCATTCTTTTTAATTTACTCCCTTCCAGTCCTTCGAACACTTTATGGGTGTTCGGCAATCGCTTACCAAACACCTTCAGGGTGTTCGGTCAGTACCAACTGAACAATTTTAGAGTTGTTCGGTTGGTACTGACCAACAACTTTAGAGTTGGGGGTGTTCGGTCAATACCAACCGAATATTTTAATGACATTTTTGTAATAATCGAATAAAGGGCAAATATGTCAAATTTTATAATGACATTTTTGTAATAATCGAAGGGGGTGTACTTAGTAATTTGGGGGGTGTGAATAGCGATTCTCATTTACTATAAGTATAATATTGTTTTTAAACTTTTTTCCCCTTGTATGTGGAACGGATCTTTAAGAAAAAAGTTCAGATGAAATGCACATCCCTATATTAATTATAGCTTAATTGCAATTTTGTTCATGCACGTTTGTTAGTGTGCTTTTTTCGTCCCTTAACACTTTTGAATGCCCTCGGAGAGTTTCTTCGTCCATTTTTTGTTAAATGACTATTATTTCATCCATGTGCCATCACGTGAGCTTTTACTAAAGGGTATTTTGTCCAATAATCTTTAAATTTGGCTTTTCATTTTTCGGTTTAAATCATTTAATTATCTTCTCTTCCAATTCTGGCGTGTTAATCATCCCCGACCAAGCCATTGCGGGTGCCGAACCATCAATCTCCACCATCATCTCTCTCTCTCTCTCTCTCGCACACACACACCATACAAACATATACTAACTAAAATTTTACTAACAAATTAATTAACTTCATAACCGAAATCAAAAATCAAAACCCATTTCAAAAATAAAACCATCTAACTATGACTAAGCTTTCTCTTGCTACAGAGTTTCCAATCAATTAGAGATAGATAGAGAACATTCACAGGCATAAACCTAGGAGCGATTTAATAGATCGCTGACAAACACTGAACAAATCAGAAACTAAACTAATTCTTTGGTCATTGTTTTGGCGAGTGTATCACATCTTAGCTTGGGAGCCGGAGCCTATGAAGCCAATTCCTCATTTGAAATCGTCTTTGAATAAAAGAGATGAAGAGGGGGGACTAAAAATTCTCCCAAAAAAGAGAAGGATTGAAATTAAGAGCAAATCAAAGAAGATTGAATGTTGATTTATCTCATCGAAACTTTTTAGAAAACTTTCTGGAAGCTTTTCGGTATGAGTGTTGGTGATTGTCTCGATAATATCTTTACAAGTTTATGCCATTCTCTAGATGAGTTGGTTGAGAAGACCTTTAGTGTTTGCTGACACTGATCTTGGTCATGCCTGGTTTCAGGAACGCCGTCTCCGTTGAGCTTGGTCGAAAAATGCCATTGTTGTTGCCCAAAAATCCTCTTGACATCACCTTTAATTGCGAGCAACCCTTTGACTTCCAGGCTTGGTGATGTCGGATATTGTATCCATAGAAGAACTATTGAAATTACTTGGGTTGATTTTGTCTTCTGGATGAGAATCTCAGTGGTGGTGAAGCCAGCAAAGACAATTATTGTAAGACCCCCTCGGTAACACTCGTACATATGTTTATTTGCATTGTTATATGTTTCTTTATGGTGTCATGGCTTGTAAATGATCAAGTCACGAAGGCGTTGTCTTGTTTTGTTAAATACTAACATGTCGGTTCTTGACACAAGTTTGGCCGAGAAATGAACAAGATTGAGTTGTGTTGGGCTGTGTACCTTTAAGAGGGTTGTTCTTGGTATTGTTTCCACTTGTACGGACTTTGATTTGACTTTATAATCATCCTTGGATGTTTATAAACCTCTTAGGATTGTCTTGGGTGAGTTTAAGGTGTTAAATTCCCAGGTTTTGGCACGCTTGCGTGGTAATTTGAGAATGGTCACATAGGAGAACAAAAATAAGACAAAATCAATGGACTAGACGCGCCCGCGCCTAGCCTGTGGCCCAGCCACGCAGCTTCAAAGTCAGCAATATGCAGCACCATAGTTGGTAGCCAATGACAATCTCCTAACTCATTTTGTTGACCCTTGACTACTTAAATAAGATATAAGTTGGGGAATTCAACCTTCTCTCCCGAGGAAACATATAACAAACATATTTTTCTCCTGTTCATGTCAAGCCGTGCGTTTCTCCTCTTATGCGACTCGATTGGTGTTCGGTTCTTCGTATTTTCGTGAGAATAATTCCGTGGGATCAATGTACGTGACTAGTAGACTAATTCTACTGGGGAAGCTCGAAGTTTAATCGGTGGAAATATTGTGAGGTAGTAAGTTACTAACCCCCTTTATTGTTGTTCACAACATCGCATGATAATTTAGCTAATTCTCATACTAGTGTTGTTGTTAACGAGTAGGAACTATACTACTTGTTGTTTATTCAAGATAATGGTTGTGTTAATATGTTTAGGTGAATAATCACACCGAATAGATGATACTAAAAATTAGTACTAATAGATAGGGTGATACTGCAAATAGCAATCATGATAACCCAAACATTAGCAACGACTCGAACGAGTTAAATAGGATGTAATAAAAATTACATCGAGTTATTTAGCAAGTTAAGTAGTAAATTTAATTGACTTGAAAGGAGTCGAATATGGTGTAATAAAATTACCCCGAGTTATGTATTGAGCTCTTACGATAACTAAAAGCTAGATAAATATGATTACAATATCTTAAGGATTGTGATGTGTGTTATATGAGTTGACATGGAACAATCAACATGACACAAAATATGACGTGAATTGTATTTTTCCTACTTGCAAATATATGCGTGTTATGTGGAGATGAATGGGTACTATTGACCAGCTGTTAGTATTGTGTAGTGGGTGACCTTAGATGACTCATAGAGTTGAATAAGACGTAATTAAATGAGGCCGAGTTGGAAAGTAGATTCCTAAGATGCTAGGAAACTAGTTAAGTATAGTTATAACTTAATAATGATACGTTTGTTGACTAACGAAGTTAAACACTAATTAACCATTGATAAAGTCAGACTATTAAGTTGTATCCTATGTGAATACAAGAGTTATTGGGATTATGATATGTAGAATAAGATTGATATTGTATAATTACATACCCAGTACGTGATATGAGCACGACGTATAGTTAATCGCAAATAGCTGCATTGGATGTGAGATAGGCACAATTGACCTGTCCTTGTTGTGGTTATAGTAAATGACATGAGATGAATATGGAATAGCTATGAAACATAATATGTGACATAGAACAGTGTTGTGTATTGTTTCGCAAGTAGATGCGAAAGAACGTCCTATGAACTAAGCAGTGGTGATTTCATTATACTGTCAACTATGACATGTGTGACGAGATTATTATTAAATAGTTACGTACCTAGTACGTGACATAAAATAGGTGCGTACAAACTTATAACTGGTTACATGGTAATGGGGTGTGTAGCAAACATTATTGACCTGCCTTGTAGTTATGTGTGAGCTATATGATTAAGTGTACCTTGAGTTGTTATGAGACATAGTATGTGTCATGAGTGATTCGTAGTAGTTGCGCGAAGTCTTCTAAGGTAGTAAGTACGAGCTGACTTACTCCTGCTGTTATCTTGATGTCTAGTATAAATAGACTCAGTCCTTAACTAAGGTGACGTTTAGGTACTCGCAAATAATTATGAGTAGGAATGATTAACCTATTCTTGTGATTGTGTATATGGTCAGTACTTATGGACGCAGTAGGATTATCTTGATATGTAATAGGTAAGATTAACCTGCTCGTGTGGTTGTTTATGTGTTCAGCATTTATGGACATGATGTGATTGAAATGTGATTCAATATGGATATATCATAATTTGTTTAGCATGACAAATAAATGTCTACTTGTGCATTGTATCGAGTTGAGCTGATATATGTGTTAGATTTGGGGGTATGCTGACGGGCGGTTATTGAGGGGGGTAGGGGGCACGTAATAACCGTGGGCCTTTATGCTGAGTCCGACTCCTCCTGTGGCTACAGGAGGGGGTAATTGTGCCATTGTTGTGGCATTACGCATGACCTTAGTTAGCTATGTTGGGGGCATTCCAGGTTGTAGGGGCTGAAGTTTCCCTGGCTTGACTGGGTACGTTTATCGACTCATTATTGTGTACTGTATCAGCAATACTTAATTTTACATGTGTATCTAAACAGCAACACAGACATCAATAAGAGTTGCACTGATATGTTATGAAGTGATGTGGTCGGAAGTGATTGTGATGGTCGGAGGTATACCTTGAAACTGTATCCTTCACTATATGTTTATTTCAGTTATTATGTGATGCATGATGTGTTGATCACGGTTTTTAACTGGTATGGGGCGGTTGGCGGCAACTGAGCCTCTCGTATGTTATTCTATGTGTGTGTTGGTTATCGCATTACTTATTGAGAATGCTATACTATTTTTATTTGTTATATGCATGATAGCATACCATATAGTTGTATTAGTAAATTACTGAGTCTTTCGACTCACCTCGTTACTTTGTTTTTCCTTAGGCTCTAACAGGCAGGAAGATTTGGCGCAGTGAGGCCAACTTAGCTGAGGAGGCTTTAGCAGGTTGTATGATTCGAAGAGTGCTCTGTTAGAGCTTTGTATATATTGTTCTCTTATGAGGTCGTTGGTTGATACCAAGTTATGTAAACTCAATATATTGGGTAGTACTGTACTGTATTTTGTTAGATATGTTCTTTTGGTGCCGACCTATGAGGTCGAGCTTGTTGGCTTGTGGGTGTGTTATTGTGTGTTCTCCGGCTTGAGTTACAGCCGTTGAGGTTGATATTATTGATAAGCTAGTTTGGCTCGTGTTTTAAGCGGGTGTTTACTGCTTAGTTGTTATTGTTCCACACTTTGACTTAGGGTTCCATATCAGACTTTGGGTTTAGGGCATTATAATTATGCTCAATATGACATGGCAATAGTGCTGTAGCAGTTTGTCGTTTTTGAAATATTGCCTAAATGAGGCAAGTGCTTCTCAGTTTACATAGCTCACATTGAAGATTGTCAAAAAGCTCTATGCATTTAATACATTCAAATTTCTATTCAAGAGTGGTTAAATCATTTGTCCTTTACGACATCTAAGATCTAAGTATAAATAAGAACACTTGGGAGCATTAAAGATAACCCTGAACATTCACGAGAAGGTTGGCCGAATACACAGAAGCTCTATCAAATTTATATTTAGGATGAAAATAACAAAGATGGTTTAAGGCACCATTAGTCCCTATACTTTACTCTTTTTGCCTTTTACTTAGATTTTGCATGTGGTTGGTCTAATTATGCCTTTTTTGCACGTCGGTGGTCCCTGAAATGGATGCCGTTAGATGCATAGCCGTCAAGTAACTTTTGGAGAGTGACAATGCAAAAACACTTTCTTTATTCCTCAAATTTCTTACTATAAAGACAGGGGTGACATTGTCTCAAAATTAATGAAACAAAGATAATTTTTATATTTGGAGGGCTAACCGCACACTATAATCTTTTTCTCTCTATCTCTAGTTATATCATCAATGGAGTATATACATGTTTCTAGAGTTGTACTCAATTCCCAAATCACCTAAAAGGAAATGCATAATATTTATTACTTTGATTAATTAGGCGAACGAACGAGAAGTTATGCCTAAAAAGCCTTCAGGATAGTGAGTAGAATGACCGAAATTTACAGTGAATTAGTACAATCTTGTTCTTGAAATGAGTTTTGTTTCTTTAAGAGAGAGAAATAAAAACTGAATGAGTTTTGATATTTTAAATTTAAAAATAACAATCTGACCCCCTATTTTTTTATATAAGAAGTTTAAGGACTAAAGTAAGTGTTTTTGCATTTTCACCCTCAAAAAATTAATTAATGACCAAGCATCTAGCCTGAAATATCTCATGGTTCCCGGCGTGCAAAAATGTCATACTTAGACCAATCACGTGCAATGTCTAAGTACAAGAATGAGTGACACAAAAAGGTAAAGTAAAGGGACTAATGGTGCACATATCCCTATAAAAAAATACGTGGTGCACGAAGATGGTATACAACATACTTTATTTGTATTGTTGTACAATTTTTACTTAATTGATGCAACACAAAATAAAAAAACAGAAATGAAAAGAAAAAGAAAATCTACTAGTAACAAAAAGAGACAAAAAAACTAAACAAAAATTAAAGAAAAAAAACTCAAGTGAATTAATGCAGCTCAAGTAACACTAAATTGCAACCCCCCCCACCTTACACTGGTGATTAATTTTGTAATTTGTAGGATTAATATATAATTTGGTCCTTGAACTTTACATTTTCTGGTGATTCGGTCATTGATGTTTAAAATTTCCTAATTTGGTTCTTAAACTCAACATTTGAAGCCTTATTAGTCCCTAAAACCGTTATCATAAACAACAAGTTAAATAAACTTGAATAGACAAAATTGCCCTCCGTTAAAAATAAAAACCTCAGAATGAAATTCAAAAGAGAAAATAAAAATTTGAAGCCAATGTGGCACTCTATTAGTTGCAAGTTGGCCCTACTAACTTAATGAGTGTTATTGGGACGTAGTAAATCTTCACGCGTCATTCAATAATTTTATTTTCACGCGTCGTCCTCATGTCGAAATGCTTCCGCCTCCATTCTTTCAATTTTTGCTCTAGGACCTATCTTTTTTTTTTACAATATCACGCCCCTTCCTTCAAAAGTCAAAAGTCACAACCCTTGTTGCTTATCTAATCACAGTAACCTCCATGTGCATCGATTACCTTTCTCACCTCTTTAGTTGAAGACAATCAACAACAACAATACCCACAACCCAAAAATTCAAATTCTTGTTCACATTCGCCGTATCATTGTTACTCTGATTCATCTTCAACCCCAGTTTCCCGAACACTCTCTCTTCTAACCCTACTAGTCCATCACCCGGCCCAACGCAAAGGCGACACCAATCATTTGGTCTCCCTCACCTCCACCACTTATGGCTCTCTGATCCTTGTTGACCCGATCCAAATCCCAAACACTAACGCAAAATCCCAAATTGGAGCCGACCCAGATTACCCATCTTCGTCGGACTCCGTTATTAATACCTGGGAGCTCTTGGAAGGCCTCGACAACTTCAAATTTGACTAAATTGAAAAACCCAGTTTGTAACGTACAAATTTTGTAAAAGGTCTATGAAGAAAGTTTGCGATTCTTTAGATTCGTTCGAGATGGAAGGCGTGGATTGAAGTAGAGAAAAAGAGAGGGTGAGAGAGAGAGAGAGGGGGGGAGGGGGAATGTGGTGAAGGATGAGAGAGAGAGAGAGAAAGGTTGTTATCCTTTTTCGTCAAAAATTATTACACCTAGGTCTCCTACTCAGATTCAAGTGAGGGCAATTGTGTCATTTTTACAAAATTTTAACGGTTCTGCTTGAGATAATGGCAGGAGGAATTAATACGACTTCAAATGTTGAGGTCAAGGACCAAATTAGGAAACTTTAAATATCAATGACCGAATCACCAGAAAATGTAAAGTTCAGGGACCAAATTATATATTAATCCTAATTTGTAATCCTCACTTTTTTTTCATATCAATTGTACAACTTAAAAAAATAATTGGAAAATTTGTTTTTTTGACCATCACATTATTTCAAGAATATCAATTTGACCACAATAGTATTTAATTAGGCAGTATGACCACTGTACTAACAAACACAATATAAATTGAACCTAATTCGTTAGTATTCGTTAAAAACTTATCGGTGGGGGTGTCCAATTATGCTTATGTAGATATAGCGAAACCCACTCATTGCCAAAAAATTACTAAGTTAGAATTTTCATTTGTTCAGCTGGATCTCAAGAGAGATATGGTGCTCATTTACTTGTTTTTAGACTGCCAAAACTAGAAAAAAGAGAATGTGTGTGTGCGTGATTGTTTGAGGGATTGAGTATTTGATTGACTTTTATTTTGCGTTGAAGGATCTAAATTACAACAACAAAGTTTGATTACTCCATCTTCTACTTCTGTTAGGAGTTTAGGGTTCTTTCAGATATGAAAATGGAGTTTTCAAAATTTAGGGTTCTTTTGTGCTAGACTGTCTGAAAAAAACCCTAAACTCATAATTGAACCCTTGTTGATGTGATTATGATCCTTCGACACAAAATAAAAGTAGATCGAAACCTCAATCCCACAATGATCACACATAAGCAAGTAATGGAGCGTTATATCCCCCCAAAATCTTGTTGGACATTAAAAATTCTAACTCAATTTTTTTACAATGAGTGAAACCCAATAGGTCCACATAATCACGAGTGGTTGCCCCATTAAGTTTTTAAGGAAGACTAATGATATATGAACAATTTATAAGCGTGTTTGTTAGTAAAGTGGTTACATTAAAAATTAAATATTACGATAGTCAAATTAATATATATATATAGGCAACTGAGTCCTTGTACCAACTATTTATAGTAATTTCTCGCCTAAATTACATTGCCAAAAATAGAAACTCTTATTTTTATTGAAAAATTAATGTATTGGTTAAGTAACTCACAAATTTTTTTTATCAAAACCTAGCTAGAAACTTGCACAAAATTTAATCCGGCTCTGTAAACCGAGTCTTGTGTATTTTCTGTGAATTTGGACCATTTTCTTCTATACATTTTATCCTTGAACTTAGACCATTTTCTGTTCATGAGGCCAGTCAGGCGACTAGTTTTTGCTGCTAGGGAGAAAGAAGTAGGAGGATGGACCGGTGAGAAGAGGAACCCTTTGTATTCACTCGAAAACTATTGTCTATGACTAGATGACATTGTTTGAATAGCTTATATATTTCAGAGCAAAAATGGCTTTGTCTACGTAAAAGAAAAAGTGGTGGCTGGATGAAAGTGCTTTCCTCGCGATCTTACATGCCAAATGGTAGAAATTTTATTCATTCTTCCCCTCTTTATAACCATCTTTTCCTATGATACTACCTAATTTATATTATGTGCGAGTACAGGGAAAGACAGGTCATAAAAGATAGATGGTTGGGAAAATATGAATTTTTCATGCATGAATCATGGCTAGATTAGGTTTATTGTAGTTTGATTATCGACGGGAAGTTGTAAAGATTGTACTATCCGGCCTCAAATATATCTCTCCCATTATAACACCAAAGATCTTCCAAATCATGCAAAGCGAAAAAGAGTTCAGACCGTAATCTCTGGTTTATTCACTGTTTTGGGTCCTAACAACACCAAGACCTGGATCACCAAACATGTTTTTCTATTGAGACATCATAAGTTGTTTCTAAACATGTCATATCCTTTCTCATAAGTCTTAACATATTACCTTCCTATTTTTGCTATGTTTCATGAATATGCTTATGGCGTTTGATGCATGTATCTGTATTTTTATGTTGCATTAGCATTAGTGTCACACCCCAATTCAAGCTACCAAACATAGCCTAAATTTGGGCATGACCCGGCTAAACATAATCAAGATAACCACCTGATAAACAATATAACGGCAGAAATAAAAGTATGGTGATAAGTCATCCAACCTCATAACTGAATATACAACTGAGTGTTCACAACTCAACCAACCAATATACAGACCAACATAGAAGACATTCAACCTTTATATACAATACAACAGAACAGTATTTAAAACCTAGACAGCATAACAACTACTGTCTAACATATACACAATAAAGTCTACCCCAAAAAAATAACCCCCTTCTAATCTCATGACGAGCTGCACAGCCTCACGCACGTGAACCCTTCGTCTTGCTTCGATCTAAGAAAAAACAATAATGAAAGGGTGAGTCACCTATGACCTGGTAAGATTTCACTAAACTTATGCATGTATGCAACAGTAATAGAATGCTAACACAAGCAGCATATAATCAGCATAAGTTATAACCAAATAAGTCCCATTACCAGCGCAAGAAGGATCCCGACTGCCAACTGTCCCATACCAATTGGAATTAATGACCAACCTACAAAGTAATGAGCTAACCACAGTTCATATCACATATTAAACAAGTATTAACATCATAAGATCACATGTAACAGGATATAATAGTCGAGGTATACCTCCGACTAACCAGCTCCCCTTATACACCATTCAACTTTGAAGTTCATATCAGATCATCGTAATCATATAATTCATATATCAAATATTTCGCGGAACAAGTCAACATGCCCCAAGTCCCTACAACCATGGCATCCATGTGACAACACCGTACTCTTGTCCAACAATCTACGTGGTGTAAACCCTACTTTAGCCAAAAATAGGGAGACAGGCCGGATTAAGGTCGCCACAACCCGACTATCACTGCACTCCGTCCCATGACAATCGGTAGTCAACCAAAACCCCCTAAAAGTTAGTATTCGAATATGCACATCCGGTTAGTCAAATTCACGTTTACACTTTATTCCATATTCGGTTACAAATTCGGTATTTCGGTTATCCTCTAAGGATCAATTCGAGTTCTAGATTCACAAATCAACATAATGAACACTTTAACCATCTCAAATCATTCGATATCAAGTCACAAACCCTAAATCACAGCCATGTCACATACTTTGTTCAAGCCAATTTCTTGTCGGTTTTACAAATTTAAGGATGTAATCGAATTACAACGGTTTTAAGCCTCATATAACAACCAACACACCTTGTGAGCACATACCCATAACCATTTCAGCATATTAAAGTACTTAGCATGGCTGAAAATTTCAAGTTTAACAACATAACATCATACTAATAAAAATAACCGAAATTAACCAAGCAAACAACATGAACAAGCTAGAGGTCCCTTACCAAATCAAAGAGCAAAACCCTTAATTCACCCCTGTATTTCAATGTTAGAACTAGCCACAAACTCCTTTAAACAAGTCCCTTGTTGCTGCCTTGGTGGAAGAACAAAAGCTCATGCAAGAAACCCTAGGTTAAAAAGTGGAATTTTGGGAGAATTTTGGAGGATTTGAGAGATAGATTTGAGTGTTTTTAGTGTTTAGAAGGCTGAGATATACTCTTCCCCTGTTTTCCCATGGTTTAGACCAGATAAGGAAGGCCAAGCATGAGGTGGAAATCAAAGAAAAATCAAAAAACACAAAACTGGACATTCTGTCCGTACCAGGCGCGCTAGGGCGCAGCCTGGCGCGCTAAGGCGCGCACTGTTCATCAGCAATGCGCAATTTTTTTGTTTTGCTCCATTTTCTCGATTCGATCGCTCGTACACCCCTAGGTATGATTGTACAACACTTATAACACATCAAAGGATGTCCCCAAATGTTCGATATCATCCTAGGATCGATTTAAAGTCACAAGAAAGTTCACGAAATCGAAAACAATGTCGACGACTTCTTCGTTTTGTAACTTCAAATTAACACAACATATTCACTTTTTTTAAAGCACGATTTAACAACATGAAACCTATATAACATCAAGTATATCTAGGTTCAAAGTATTATGGTTCATCTATTTCATTTCGGATCAGTTTACGCTACGAAACAATGCAAGAAAGTAAAGTACCGAAACATGAAATCATGAGTTTACGACTGATTAAACCAATACCATGAACCACGATAATCACATTAACAATGCATGCACATAATTATATGATTAACATGCTAATGATATGCTCGGTTATTACAATTACTATATATGAAGTCCTCCTTACATTTTTACCTGCTCTCCTTGAATCTAGAAATTTATTGGGAGCTCACAAAATAGGATGCACTCGATCACTGGAGTCACAAGTTCATGGTCTAGAACTAGCATTGGATAAGATCTGATCATTTGATTTGGCTAGGTCAACTCGGAGGATGGCAGCTACTTACGCCACACAAGCCGTGTGTTGCAAGCTACGGCCTGGTGTAGATTTTTTAAGCTCAAAGCTCTGGAGAAAGCCAGAGGGTCAATATCCAGATTCACAGTTCTCTTCTTCTGGTACAACTCCACCAATGCGTAACATGGCCAACAAGAATGTCAAACACTGATGCATTTCAGCAGGAGAATAGGCTATTTCGATCGGTTTCATGGTGGGTTGATTGTGAATCCATTAGCTGAGGTCCACAGTGATTCCCATGGGTTATCAGAGGTTTCATATAGTGGAGTGTCAAAGAATTTCCACCGAGCCGTATGATATGCCACCTCTGCCATGAAGATATATAGGGATGGATTTGAAGCTTATATAAATTTGCCAGTATAACATAAAAACAATTCCTCTTCTATTAGCTATGCTGATTTAGGTTGGCATTTACTATTGAATTGACATGGTCATGGACAAGGAGAAAGGGTAGTCCAAAAGTCTCAAATGCCCGACTTCATTGCGAAATTTTAATGTGCGAGTTAAGGGTATGAATGGTGTATTTGTATAGAGGAAAAAAAGTATTTTCTTGCACTTTCCAAATTTCATTTCATTTTTTTTTTTGGTTTAAGTATTACTGTAGTTAGAATGATGTGAAGATTTATCAACAATGCTCCTCATAATTGTACCCTGTCGATAGTTGACTCTCAGATGATGTACATGTACTCTAACTTACCTATATATCCTTTAAATTGTAAAATTACATCTTCCTTTGGATGAGACTTTAGTGCAAAATTATGGTTTTGAAAACTCAAGTAAAAAGTTGAAAGTAGGACTATGGAATGGAGTAATACACACACACACACATACACACACACACACACAGATATATATATATATATATATATATAAAGACAACTAGTCTTGGCTATTTATAGAAATTTTTTGCCTAAATTATATTTCCAAAAATAGAAACCATTATTTATATTGAAAAATTAATGTATTGGTCAAGTAACTCACAAAAAAAATTATCAAAACCTAGAAACTTGCACCAAAATTTACTCCGGCTCTCTAAACTGGGTCTTGTGTATTTTCCGGGAATTTGGACCATTTTCTTCTATACATTTTATCTTTGAACTTGGACTATTTTCTGTTCACGAGGCCAATCATTTTCTGTTCACAAAGCATATCATTTCCATTCACTTCTATATATAGTCTTTGTGGATCGTCAGTTATTTTCTGCAAAGTTCAATAGAAACAGTCACAAAATTTGGTATCAAAAAATTCTGCTAAAACAAAACATATATAGAAAATATTATGATTTTCCTACCAACTTTCCTTAAAGACATCCATAAAATAAGATCTGGGTTATCAAAGTCTAACTCACAAGAAAATGGACCGTCCCATCAGAAAATCATTTGAAAATTTCACCAACTATATAATTAGTCTTTGTGGACGCAGAGGTAAGTACAAAAATAATCTTTTATGTAATTATTTGTTGTATAAACTGTAAATATTATCTTTCTATTGATGTGATAGAAAAAAAATGATGGGAGAAGGGATTCAAGCTTCAAATATGATTTTTAGTTATTTTTTCTTCTAAATTGTGATTTTTCTATATTTTTTGTCTAATTTCTGTTTTTCTATATTCTAGATTTTAATTTTTCTATTTTTTCCTTGGAACTCTCCAACCTTCAAGGATTTAATTGCAATTACAGGAAATGTAATTAAAATATATATATATATATATATATGTGCATGGATGTAAAACTAGTTATTGAAATAGTACGATGGTAAATAAAAATAGGGCCAAAATATGAAAATCACCCTTAAGTATCCACCAAATCCCATAATTCACCCCAATGTTAAAAATGTCCCAAGTTCATACATGACGTTGTCATTTGTCCCATTTTGCCCCCTGGCCGTGACGGGCGTTAGAAAATTAACATTTTCCATCATGTGCCTTGCACGAGGGGAGGGCAATTGGGTCTTTTCCCAACATATGCAGAACACAAAATAAAAGGGGTCAAAGTATCAAAAATGATATTACTTAATTTCTTAAATTAAATTTTTTCTTCCTTCCTCATTCTGCATACCCAATTCAAATCAAACTCACCACCACCCACTTCGCAAATCACCACCATCACCCATTATTCAAATCACCATCACCACCCACTACCCAAATTAACAACTCACACACACACACACACTCACGACACATACATATACACATTGAATTCAGGTGCTCTGTAAATCCACACCCACTTGCATAGACTCCAAATTTGTGTTAATACCATTCATTAGAAAATTCCTATGCCTACACGATGTCAACAACGAGTTGAAATTGACTAAGTACCAAGGATGATGATGTTGTGGGGAAAGTTGTTGACGTTGAAGACTTGAAGTTGGAAAAGGAAAAGAAGTGGGAAATTGTTTTGTGTTTGAAGAGCGCTTTGTATTTTCCGGCTACTATAAATCAACCTATTTTGGGATATTAAGAAGTGTTGTTTGAATCATATCTGGGGCATTTCAAGTATTCATGCCAACCCAACATTTACAGATTTACCAGCAAATTTCTTGAGTGTTCCGAGGAAATTTTTCAATCTTTCTCTCGTGATCCAATCAGGTTTAGCCGCTGGGTTTTTAAGAAAATTGCAGGGGCATGCGGTGTTAACGGGGTTTAAGTTAGAATGCTGTGTCAACTAGGTCTTAAATCAATGTCAACCCAGATTAATAAGAATATCCAATCAAGACCCTAGAACCCGAATAAGGTTAGATCAAGAAGACGCATGTATGTATAATCAAGCCCTTCATCAATTGAGAAACCCACACCACAGATTGAAAGAAAAGATGAGAGTTTTGACCCAATTTTATGAGTAGCAAAAGAAAGCCTCCATACGTGTCAAGAACCCATCTCCTAAACCCGAAGACAGATGATTTTTGACTCACCCAAGTGCAGACCTTCTTCTCCGGCGGCGTTACCCATCGCCGACAAGAACAACAACACTAATTTTTCTTTGGCGAAGAAGCATCATTTTTGCTCACACACACACACACACAGAGAGAGAGAGAGAGAGAGAGAGAGAGAGAGAGAGAGAGAGAGAGAGAGAGAGAGAGAGAGAGAAGAAGAAGAAGAAGAAGAAGAAGAAGAATAAGAAAAAGAGAGGGGGCAAAGTTGCAAATTTGGGTAGTAGGTGGTGGTGGTAATTTGAGCAATGGGTGGTGGTGGTGATTTGAGAAGTAAGTGGTGGTGTGTTTAATTTGAATTAGGTTTGTAGAAGGAAAAAAGAAGTGAAAATTTAATTTAAGAAAATAAGTAATATCGTTTTTGATACTTTAACCCCTCTTATTTTGTGTTCTGCATATATTGGGAAAAGACCAAATTGCCCTCCCCTCATGTAAGACACGTGACGAAAAATGTTAATTTTCTAACGTCTGTCACGGCCAAGGGGCAAAGTGGAACAAATGACAACGTCATGTATGAACTTGAGATATTTTTAATATTAGGGTGCATTATGGGATTTGGTAAATACTTAAGTAATTTTCACATTTTGGCTAAAAATAGATTTTCCATTTGATATCCGAAAAATAAAATGAACCCAACCGGAACCGGCCGGCTTTGGTACACCGCCTTTTGGTTTAAGCGAAAAATCTCACTGCAAACCCAGCACAAACCCACCCCCCCCACCCCCTCCATTTTTGTCCGTGGGGTTTATATCTGAAACTCATTTCGAACCCTGAAACAAACCCGCCATTTCCCTCCATTTATACATAGATTGATCATATTCAAAAACTCAAATCCCCAACACTCCTCTTCCTACTTCATCTCTGAAAAACCTAGTTCCTCCTTAAATTTCAGCTCAAATTTGGGGGTGAACGATGACAAAAGTCTACGGCACTGGCGTCTACGACTTTCGCCGCCACCGGGTGGCAGAGTATCCCGTCGAGTCAGTTTCTCAACAACAACAAAGCATCCCGGAGAGGCCTCCGGAGTCAAAACCCGGTTCCAATGTACCAAGTTCGATAACCCTCGTTGAGATTCAGCGTGACCGGCTGACCAAAATTGCGGAGTCGAATTGGTCGAAAACGGGGTCTAACAAGAAGCCGTTTAGTGCGGAGCTGGTGAAGGAGATATACGAGACGGAGTTGTTGGTTAAAGGCGGGAGGAAGACGGTGCCGTTGCAGAGGGTGATGATTCTGGAGGTCAGTCAGTACTTGGAGAATTACCTTTGGCCTAATTTCGATCCCGAGAGCTCGAGTTTCGAGCACGTCATGTCCATGATACTCATGATTAATGAGAAGGTTGGTTAGTTGAATTTTGTTCTTTTCATTACTACTACTTCGTGTGTGTTTGGTAGTGTTGCTGTTTCGTTGCTGATGCCTGGTTTAGGTTGATATAAATGACCATGGAATTGGTGTAGAGACCCTTCCTGGTGTAGGTTCTAGTACTTGATTTGATGTTGTAGACTTGTAGTTGTGTATTAAGAAAGAATAGAGTAGAAGAAACCAATTAGTGCTCGTTTGGTATGCAACAATCACCATTCGTTTCCATGCAATTTGAATTATTATGGATTGTACTAAAATGACATGGAATGGAATGAGCATTTTTGTGAACCAAACTAGCACTTATTTTATTACTTATATGCGGTAAGGCAGAATTAGTTACTAAGAGAAGGGGAAAAATGAAGACGACATTCTATCAAACTTTATACTATATGATTTCTTGACCCTTGTGAAAAACATAAGCACTGTAATATAGAAAAGCTAGTTGTGGTTTTGACTGAAAGAAAATAAAGAAAGAAAGAAGAAACATGAGGTTGTGTTATTACATCACCATGTTTACTTGGTTGTCTCGTAGATACTATTTGTTTTATTGGTAATTTGACTTTAATTTGAAGTATTTTCTTTTCACTATTATTAGTAAATTAAATAGAATTACCAATCATGAGGTTTGTTGGTGTCTTACATATATATATATATATATATATATATATATATATATATATAACTTTTGGGGCCCTATATTTAGGATTCTTAGAACTGTTTGTTCTTTTTGATCTCCATCTTTGTATTTTACTTTGGAAAATCTGCTAATGTATGGCACTTGTTTTTATCATTTTGAAAAACTTTTTAAAGACAATAATGTTTAAAATTAGCCCCCCAAAAGATTATTCTTTGTCAAATATTCACAATACTATTGCTATTTCTGTGTACATAAACAAAAAACAGTGCTGAGAATGCTACATCAACATGACTTCTATGAAGTCAAGTACTTATGAAGCCCTCGTTGGAATGGCTTTACTTGGTATTTTACCAAAGCTGTACGTAAAGGAGCTTGAAATTGAATGTGTAATGAGACTAATGGTGGAATATATTCTTGGAAATTGCAGTTTCGAGAGAATGTAGCTGCATGGATATGCTTTTATGATAGGAAAGATATGTTCAAGGCGTTTCTTGAGAGGGTTATTCGCCTGAAGGAGGTATGTTCCCATTATCAGACATACTTAGTATGAGAATTTTTACTTACTTTCACATTGTGGTGGAATATCAAGTGGGACTCTTACTTGGTTGCTTATTTCGGAGCTATCTTGTTATTCTTAATTATTGCATCACGAATCATGAGAGTGTACAGCGAACTATATCACAAGAGTTATGTACACTATTTACATTTTGACCTCAAGGATACTCCCCTTCAAGGATATTTACCCATCATCCGCTCGTGCTTTGTGTGTAAAGCAGTAGCCAACTGGCCCTTTTGCCTAAGGCAAGACCATAGTTATGAAAGGCGCTCGCCTTGGCCGCCGAGGCGAGGCGAGAGGTGAGGCCTTGCCGCCTCAAACTTGGTCAGGCGAGGCATTTTTAGAGAAGCGGAGTCGAGGCGGAGCAAGGCGAGAGGCGATCTGAAGCGATGCCTTTGTGATAGCCAGAATTCAGACTTTTTTTCTTTTTAGATCTCAACCTATTTTCTTAGATCTAGATAAATCAACATAATATTTGCACAATCCAAGGCCAGATCTGTCATACTGGTGGAGGTGAACACAACCATACCATTTCTAATGCCGGATCTCATTGGAAAAGGTGGCGACATTGGCACCGGTGCTGAAAAATCTCGCCGGAGACCACAGACTTGGTCGCCTACACCTGCAGAGGCTTTGTTTAATGTTAGTTGGCTGGTTTGGAGAGGATTTGGAAGGTTATTGTCCATACATTTGAATATCCACCTTTTATTTTTTGATTTTCAAGAAAAAAAGTTGTTTTTGGTTGAAATATGGAACTTAAAGGTTGAGAATAGTGTTATTATTTTCTTCTGTGGACTAAGTAATAAGAATTACTTTTATTTATAACTAGTTTATGAAAAAAATTACAACATATAATATTTTAAAATTATTTTTTCTTAATTGTCACTTTGTACGCCTTTCGGTCGCCCGCCTCTCGCCCCAAAAATGTACGTCTCGCCCGCCTCTCGCCTTCCACCTTTAATAACTATAGGCAAGACCATTGATCCTTGAGGATGCTAAATGAACGTCACTAAATAGAGTATGAATGAAATATACTCTCTCCATCCACTTGAATAGTCGAGCATTTAAAGTATTAAAGTGCTTTTTCTACAAATAACTGATTATACTAGTCTTCCTAATATTAAGTTTGATGTAAGTTGTAACATTGATAAATTTGAAGCTCATAGTATTAGCTTAGTTTTTCAAACAAAACGTTGAGTGGAACGTCATAAATTGACAGTTGCAGTTGATTGCTATATTTCGAAGGGGAAAAAAATGCTGGAATGAAACCCCCTTTGTGATTAGTCCTGATAGTTCTTCCCTATTCCAGTTCTGTTTGGTTATGCTCTCCACATATGGTCCTATTGAACATGGTTTAGAGTAGGATGGATGATAGATAGAAATCTTATTCTTCATTTCAAATACATCTTTAGATGCAGTTTGCTTCATGAATGAAGATGCACATATGCATGTGTATATTGGTAGAAATGTTAATTTTATCGATGCAAGATTGGAGAATTCCCAAGAAACAATGTAGAAGAAGTCCACCTAGAATAAGTGGATATGAAGGAAAGAGAAAGAAGAGAAGTAGGAAAAAACACAAACCGACTAATTAAGCACCATTTTTCACTCGCTCGCTAGGCCTGCGACAGGCTATACTAGCCTCAAAAGTTCCCATTGATGTGGCCTGGGTTGATCTCGGAAAATATGTGCATTCCTCCCTACCCATAGTACCTCGTTGCCTTCACTCGACAAGTAAAACCCTGAAATGCCCCAGAATATCAAACAACGTTCACCATAATCCGAAGTGGAGAAAAAGGTGATCATGGACCTCGCTTTGCCTCCTTGAAATTGCCTCATGTGGCCCGTGCCTTTTTGTCGAGTCATCCGTTATTCAATCAATCTGCTAAGCATGAGAGACCAAGGAAATGGCCCAAGGTAATATGGAACCGTAGATTTCCAATACAAATAGACAACCAAAAAAGTGGAAGGGTAACCTACAAGTAAAGCGTACTCAGCCAAAGTCTGAGACCCCACATTTATCCCAGCCAACTGCACTTGGATAAGTTAATATTATCGCTGGGTCATCGCATTCTTAAAACCCTTAAGCCCATATATGAAAAATGATTAGTATCATGAGACACTAAGCTCCTCTCAACCTACCGGGTACTGCTCTAAGAAAACCCTATCGTTGCTCCTAAAAGGTAACCTAATCAGAACATCGTCAATCAAAGAAATAAAGTGGGAGAGTGGGTTGGCCTGCCTGATACCGCTAGAAGGCTTAAACCAAGTCTTGGACCAATCGATTACAACTGAAAGATAAGCCAAGGAAAGACAACTTCATAGCCAATGCCTAACGCCTCTTGTCTGCTGCCAAACCCTTTCTATCCATCACTAAATGTTAAAAGTGTCAATTCACTCTATTGTAGGCGTTTCAAAGTCTAGCTGAAGGACACATCCTTTACAACCTCTAGGGTTCAAGATTCTCTGCTACTTCTTTGGCTACTTGAGCAACTTCAAGTAGCTGTCATATCTTGACAAACTTGCACTGTGGCCCAGAGATAGTATCCTCTAGTATGACAATTAGTCTCCTAGAAGCACCTTGGTGATATTCCTATAGACATTATCATGCTGATGGGCTGAAAATCCTTTGTCCTAAAGGATCTATCTTTCTTGGGGAGAAGAGTCATAAATTGGAGCTAATGCTTTGAGAATCGGTGTCATTCACCGATTCACGTGAAATTCAGATAAAATTCTCCTAACCTCATTTTTAAGAACATCACAACAAGAACAGAAAAAAGCCAACGCAAAACCATCTGCCCGGGCACCTTGTCCTCGACATAATTTGCCCTATACAGCTGTCTAAAGCTCTAGCTCATCAAAAGGCCCCTCTTACCACAACAATCTTAGCTAACCTAAGGGCACTATTGTATTTTCTCCTTGATATGTACAATTTCTTCTTTTATCAATAATAAAAATAAATAAATAACCTATTCTAACCCTATAATCACAGGTCTAAAATTACCCTCCTTAGTCCTTATACAAATATAAAGATCAAACAGATCCCCAAACTTTCCTCCACAATTGCACTAGGGTCCCGCAGATCTACACTTGAATCCAACTAAATCTCCTTACCGTTGCTACATTTGCGCTTCTCGGTGGCCCTCCTAAGGAAAATTTTGAAATTAATCCCCCTCACTACCCACTCATGTAGATCTGGATTTTCTAACACCAGCACACATCCTCCTCTTAAAAGGAATTCTTTGTAGCTTGTTTCTTAACTCGGCCCTTATAAGACTCTCATATGCTGAAAGCTGAAATGGATCAATGATGCCTCTGTCCTCAAGTCTCTCTGATTCTTATCTCATATATCACCCAAACACCATAGCTGTATTCTAAACCTTACTACGTCCTTTAAAGAATCTCCGTTTTTGCATTATCACTAATCATAACCAGCACGAGAGACCCTCTGCCTCCCCCACCTCAAGCACCCAATCCTTGAATACCAGATGATAGAGCATGTTCTCGAGACGGAATGGAGTGAAACCCCATTCAATGGGATTAGACTCTAAGAAGACGGGAAAATGATTAGAACATCCTCAAGAGTAGATATACGTGCTCGTATTCACATGAATAAATATATCTAGTTCTGTTTAGAGTATCTTTTGGCCAGTGCTACGCTGCTACCTAGACAACCATGAACCGCCCAACAATTGCCCTTTAACTGGTAACCTTGGATTGGGCCAGCCTTGAATCATGTTTCCACAGGTGGGGAATTACTGTAGCATAGTTACAATGACAAATCATCTTCCTCTAAATCTTTCGGAATGTTAGATAGATATTATGATAATATAGAAAATCATTTCTGACTTGTACGACAACCTGCTGCCCTTTTCCCTCACCTCTGTTACACACATTCATATACACGTGCTATGGATAAGAACAATGCATTGCTGCTTTAGGGAAGCTCTAGTCTATACAGTCATACTTTTAGCTTGTATAGTATATGCATGTGTTTACATATTGAGCCTTCATGTTTAAGATAATTGAATATTTTGCACCCCAACCCTTATATTCATGTCTCACTGGCTAGCAAAGCTAAACACTGAAGAACTCCGCAGATATGAGAGGGCTAAGAGATGGGTCTGATACTTCGAACAAGGCGGTAGATCTAGAAGACAAGGTGTTGGCAGATTGTTCAGAGAATACCCAGGGCCTGATGCGTCGGCGGCTTGCGATTTACCCCATGAGAATTCTTCGGACATACTAAGTGAAGATAGTGATGTTCCTTTGGAATGTACTCCATTAGCTGTGGTTCGGCCTTTTGAAACTCAAGGCTTCGGTTTGCTAACCCACGTGGAAACGATGGAGGATATTTCGGTTTGGGTGAAAAGAAGGGTGAATAAATTTGGCAAATTTATGGGTGTATCCTGTGTTGGGTTCAAGGACAAGATCGTAGAGCTTTTGCTGGATATTGAGAAGAAGAACAGGTTCTCACAAGCAGGTAGCAGCAAGAAAAAAGGTAATTTTCGGGTGAAGGGTGTGAGGGAATTAAAACAGTTATGCAGCAGCGTAAACTATGAGCAATCTAGGGGAAAGGAAAGTGAGGGGAGAAGGAGGAAACCAATTGGTGAGGGGAGAAGGAGGAAACCAATTGGTGATCATGCATCTTAAAATTGTATCATGGAATATATGGGTTTAAGTGAGAGTAGGAAACTTCAGTTAATCGGTACAGCTTTAAAAAGATGGACTCCACATGTTGTTTGTATTCAAGAAACGAAGATGGTGGAAGTGAACAGAAGTGTGATTATATAGGGGGAGGCTGATGGGCAGATTGGGTTACTTAGGAGCTTAAGGACATGGTGGTGGAATCCTCGTTATGTGGGAGAAGAGAGTCGTCGCGATAGTGGATTCGTTCATGGGTAAATTCTCAATTTCTTGTTTATTGTAGTGGTGGAAAATAATGAGTGGTTATTCTCAGGTATTTACGGACGATGCGAGGATGGGGTTCAGAGGAGTATGTGGGATATGTGGGATGAGTTAAGGTCAGTAAAATTGAGATGGGAGGTCCCTTGGTGTATTGGAGGGGATTTCAATGTAGTTTGTTTTCCTCATGAAAGGTCGGGTTCGCGAGCTTTTTCACGTGTTATTGCAGATTTTAATGATTTTATTAATGAAATGGAGCTACTTGACCTCCCTTTAGTTGGAGGAGACTTCACTTGGTTCAGAAACAATGACACTCAACAATTTTCGAGGATTGATAGATTTTTGGTCTCAGTATCTTGGGATGATCTTTTCGGTGGTCCGGTTCAATTTTGCCAGATTAGAGTGACATCCGACCATGTGCCTTTGCTTCTTGAATGTGGTGGGTTCAATAAGGGTAAATCTCCATTCAGATTCGAGAATATGTGGTTGAACACAGAGGGTTTTGTTCAGTGGGTAAAAGATAGGTGGAGTTCATATGTTACTTCGGGTGATCCGTGTTTTAAATTGGGTAAGAAGTTAAAATTCTTAAAGGTAAGATTTGAAGATGTGGAATAGAGAGATCTTTGGCAGGGTGGACATTAAGATTAATATGGCACTCGAGGAAATAATGGAGCTGGATGTAAGAGCAGACTTATGAGAGTTGAGTAGTGAGGAGGAATATCAAAGGGTGGAGCGAATACATGAGTTAGAGAGGCTATTATTACTTGAAGAGATTAGTTGGAGACAAAAAGCCAGGGTCTAGTGGCTCAAGGAGGGAGATAAAAACACCAAGTTTTTTCATAAGGTGGCAAATGCTTGCTATAGTGCGAATCAGATTCGGAAGGTTATGGTGGATGGGAATCTACCGGAAGGAAAAGATGATATTAAGGGTGGTATTGTGGGCTTCTACCGAAGACTTTATTCTGAACTTGGGGATTGGTGACCTAAGTTAGATGGAATTTGTTTAAATCTCTAGTTTAGGAGGATCAGTTGTTGGTGGTGGAGCTGCCGTTTACGGAAGAGGAGGTGTTGGATGCTTTAAAGTCTATGAAGAGTGACAAAGCTCTGGGCCCCGATGGATTTTCCGTGGCTCTGAGGTGTTGATGGGAGATATTATGGAGGTTTTCCAGTTTTTCCATACCAATATGAGATTCAAGAAAAGTTTTAATGCCTCATTCTTAGCCTTGTTTCCAAAAAAGGCCGGTGCTATTGATTTGAAAGATTTTAGACCAATTAGTCTTATTGGGAGCATTTATAAGTTGATTACTAAAGTACTTTCTCGGAGGTTGAAGAGGGTAGTTGCTAAAATTGTCTTGGACTCTTAGCATGCTGTTGTGGGGGACCTACAAATTCTTGATGCCTCATTTATAGCCAATGAATTGATGCCTCATTTATAGCCAATGAAGCAGTGGATTCAAGATTGAAAAGTGGAGCTCCAGGTTTACTGTGTAAGCTGGATATAGAAAAGGCCTATCACCATCTGAATTGGGATTTTTTGATGTACATGTTGGAGAGAATGGGCTTTGGGGTATAGTGGAGAAAGTGGATTTATTTTTGCATTTCCACTGTGAGGTTTTCAGTTTTGGTTAACGGGGAACCCGCTGGTTTTTTTGCTAGTTCGAGGAGTTTGCGTCAAGGTGATCTTTTGTCCCCTTTTCTTTTCATCCTTGTCATGGAGGCTTTGAGTAGATTGATGGAAAAGCTATGATGGGAGGTTACATTAGTGGTTTCAAGATTGGTAGGGTAGAAGATCTGGAGGTTGTGGTTTCCTCTCTTTTTGCGGATGATACTCTTGTTTTTTGCGGGGCGGATAGTTCTCTGGGTTACTTACGATTAATTTTATTATTCTTCCAGGCGGCTTCGGGGCTTAGAATTAATGTTTCGAAGTGCAAAATCATCCCAGTAGGTGAGGTGGAGAACGTTGGCTTCATTTTTTAGAAGAAAGGTCTCTAGACTCCCGTCTTCGTATCTTGGTTTGCCTATTGGTGCACCTTTTAAAAACAAAGCCATGTGGAACCTAGTGATTGAGAGGTTTGAATGTAGGTTGGCGGGTTGGAAAAAGTAGTTGCTTTCGAAAGGGGGAAGACTTGTGTTGGTCAAAAGCACTTTGTCGAGCTTACATACTTATTTCTTGTCACTCTTTGTGGTTCCGAGTTCGATTCAGGATAAGCTTGAGAAGTTGGAGAGGAATTTTTTGTGGGAAGGTAATTTGGAGAATCGCAAATATCACCTAGTCAATAGGGGGAAGGTCTGCGAGAGCATCAAGAATGGGGGCTTAGGTATAAAAAATCTCAAAGGAGCCGTTTGATAGTCGGGATTAAGGCCGGATAGGATTAATAAGCTGAATAGTCGGATGTTTGGTAAGTAATAGGCGGTTAGGACTAATAGCACGAGATATTTGGATAAAATTCTTATCCCCTCGCTAATAATACCAAGAAAGAGAGTGTTATTATTAGCGCCCTTACTAAAATAAATTGCGACTAACATTTTTAATTCCAAATTACTCTCAATTTATAAGTGAGGATTAATAGTGAGGGCGCTAATAGCACCGAGATTAATAATACTGCTTATCCCTACCCAACTACCAAACAAGCCCAAAGTGTTTAATTTGGCTTTGTTAGGGAAACGATTATGGAGGTACTTGACGGAGAGTGAGGCCTTTTGGAATAGGGTGGTTAGGAGTAAATATGGAGTAGGAAATCATATTTGGTTTTCAAATGGTATCTCTCTGTCTTTTGGGGTGGGGGTATGGAGAGGCATTTGCGAAGGTTGGGGTCTTTTTGAGAGGCATATGTCATTCGGAATCGGGAGAGGCTCTACAGTGAGATTTTGGTTGGATAGATGGTGTGATAATGTGGAATTATAGAGGTCTTTCCCTAATCTATTTCATATAGCTAGGGATAAAGACTATATGGTGAGTTCAGTTTTGAGGATAGAGGAGGGTAGAGTGTCTTGGAATCCAGTTTTTCATAGAAACTTGCAAGATTGGGAGTTGGATTCTTCCTTTCGTTTTTTTTGAGAAGTTGTACGAACAGTAGGTTGGTTCTCGGGTGGATCGGGTGGTGTGGCATGGCACAAAAAATAATATTTCTCGTTGAAGTCATATTATATTATGCTATCTCATAGGGAGAGGATTCAATTCCCTTGGAAAATTGTGTGGAAATTCTTAGCCCCTAATAGGGTGGCTTTTTTTGCGTGGGAAGCTGCCAATGAGGCTATTTTAACGGGTGATAATTTGAGGAGGAGACGTAAAATATTTATAAATTAGTGCTATATGTGTAAAAAAGATGGCGAGAGTGTGATTCATTTATTGCTTCATTGTTCAGTGGCAACAGAGTTATGGAACATGGTGTTTAGGTTGTTGGAGTTGGTATGGGTAATGCTTGAGTCAATGACAGATTTATTTTTGAGTTGGTCTTTGTACAAACGTAAAAGAAGAAATGGTTTTTGGGAGGCAGCCCCGTTGGGAGTGTGTAGGACCATTTGGAGGGAGAGGAATGACAGGGCATTTGAAAATGAAGAGAGATCCATTCAATCTTTGAAGAATACTCTGCGCAGATATTTATCTTTTTGGTGTGCAGGGGAGGAGGAGCTGAGTGTTGATATTGTTAACCCCGTAAATTCTTTTGTAGAGTTTGTGAATAGCAATTGACAATGTTTTTCTTTTGTTTCAGTATACATCTAGTGTACACATGACGCGTCACCTTTTTTGGCGCCGTTTGTTTTTATTGAAATATTTACTTATATAAAAAAAATAACATTCTTAAAACTTGATTTCAAATGCCAATTCTGGTAGTTCTAATACCAATCAGTTTTGTGATCATCTCTTCCGAAACAAGATAATAATGTGCTTCTTAAGGCTTTTTAGTTGATTTTTCATGCATGATGTTCTCTAAATTTGAAGACGGAGGCTTGTTGACGGGTGTAGAGTTGGGATAGAGGAGGTTTGTGTTTCACCATCTGTAGCATGATTATGCCTTTCTTTTCCTTTCGGAGGGTTTCAAGCCTTTAGGAACCTTCTAACTGCTCTTCAGATTTTATACCCTGTTTTGGGCTTAGTTGTCGCTTGCCAATTGTTATTTAGCCAGTATCAATATAGATGGGTGGTTTTGAGTAGTTATGGCTCCCTTGTGAGGCGTAGTGTTAAGAAGTGACCTTTTACTTATGTTGGTTTGCCTCTGGGGGGTCTCGGGTGCGGATGTGGAGGATCATTTGGTAGAAGTCGCTTCTTCGTTTGCTTCCTTTCCAAGTTAGTAAGCCAATCTTCCTTTCATGCATCATAATGTATCTATCTCTATGTTTCTTGGTCAGTGATGGTGCTTTCTTTTTTTAGAAACCTTAATGCCAGCCAGTGAGAGGAAGTAGCACCTTGTTTAATGTTCTTCTTTCTTATAATATCTGATTCTTTTTCATCAAGGATCTTGATTAGTTGTCTTTCACGGTTAGGTCTTTTTGAGGACTTTGGTTCATTATTACTCATCAAAAAAATGGCCTCCTCTCCTACCTTTCTTTTAATCCACTTCGTTTTGGAAAGCCAATGCCTTTTTTTCCTGGTCTTTTGTTAATATGTTGAACTAATGATTTGTAACTCGAGTCGTAGGCATTATATGATGTTGTTCATGGCATGTTTGTTAACTGCTGCTATCATTCTTCCACACTCTCCTTGGCGTGGAAATTATGGCGCGTCTCTGTTTGATACTGTTGGATAGTAGTGGGTATGTCCTCCATCTGTGTAAGGGGGACAACTGGTCTCTTTCGAGCCTACGGGTAGCTTGATATCTATAAATAGCCAACTGGTCTCTTTCGAGCCTAGGTAGCTTGAAATCTATAAATCTCGTATAAAGAGTCTTATTCGGTCTTGTCCCTGCTCTCTTCCCTTTGGCATCTTTCATTTAGAAGGCTAAGTTATCCTTAAAGCTAAAGGCTTTTGCATGACCTCTTGTGCTTAACTGGCTGAGCGTAAATGTGACGAAGGCGTAGGCCTTTCAAGGCACTCTCCCCATACATGTGTATCATGTGTTTTGGACCACAACTACGAAACCCTCAATCATCTTGTCCTTCATTGCTGAGTTTCTTGGAGGTTGTGGGATGAGCTGTTTAGTATCTTGGGCGGGCAATGGTTATGTCTGCCTTCAATTGAAGGATACCGCACGAATCCCAGTCATCTTGTCCTTCATTGTTGAGGTGCTTGGAGGTTGTGGGATGAGTTGTTTCATATCTTGGGCAGGCAATGGGTATGTTGCTTTCAATTGAAGGATACCTTGTATGTGCAGATTGTGTGTGGTGCAGTGGGGTGCTTGGGACTCTTTGGTGTATAAGGCTGGAGAGAAATGCTAGGATTTTTTGGGATTTCAGAAGGAAAGAGTTCTGTTTCTTTCATCCTTGAATCTTTTTGGAGGGATGCCACTTTACGAGGGGGGATGGGGAGTGGTGCTCCACTAGCAGTTCTTTTTGTTTCTTTTTCCACTTCCCTCTCCCCTCACCCCATTTTTTTCATTGTTGTCTTACTTTTCAGGGGGGATGGGCACTTGTTCTCCTGCTTTGCAATTCCTTTTCTAATATATGTCTTTTCTTATTAAAAAATACTTTGTATTTAATTAACAGTCCTATTGACACGTGTTCTATTGTTAGAGCTATAATGCTACATTGAAATTTCCCTTCAGAACTCAAAATTTAATGTATCTAACTGAATATCTGGCTTTCTGTATGTGGATGTTTGTAGGGGAGAAGCTTAAGTATTGCAGAGAAGACAAACTACCTCCTTTTCATGATTAATGCCTTCCAGGTACGGCATTTTCATATATGCTCTTGTTGCATGCTGTGATCCGGTTTTAGATATTTGCTTGTTGTCTGCCTTGCAATTGATGTTTGATTTGATTCTTGACCATCTTTTTTTATCATAGAAGGACTCCATAGCGTACTGTTGACGTTATTAGTTTAAGTTTGAAACTCATGATAATCATTCCAAATTGTACCCAGATATGACAATACATGCTATCTAATGTTGTGAATTCAGAGGTCTTCTTTTATTTTCTTCATTTTCTGTTGTGCTTTAAACATGATCAGTACTCCAAATTTTATTACTAGGTGCTTCTGGGGTTTATATAGTTGTCTGGACATTAGTACGAGTTGTCGTTTCTAGCCTCAATTACTTCATTAATCATTTCCTCTTGAAGCTAGATATCGCAGTTAATCCAACCTTTCTAATTGTCCCACTTCCTTAGTCCAGAAATCAAAAGAAGTTGATGTTCCTAGCAGTCGGAAGAGAATTGCCTAAACTTCCCAAGTCCTAGCTCACTTTAAGGTTATTTTATGTTTATTAGGAGTGAGGAGGCTAGGCTGGTTGAGGGTTGTGCTGTTGGTGAAAGACGCTTGCAACTTCTGGAAGATGCCATTCTTTTTCTCTTCAAGGGGTTCCGGGTTCTTTGTTGATGCCGTTGAAGCTTCTTGAGCGTATTTCGGAATTGAAGATCATATCTGAGTGTGGGTGGGTAGGGTTGCATACTACTGATTTTCTGTAAGTGGGTTTGCTGCTCTGTAGGATGTGAGGTATTCATTTGTTGTAATCGGGGGGGGGGGTGTGCATTTGTGGTTATCCTAGGCCTGTTAGTTCTTGGGATCCCGTCGTATTAAGGTCGGTGTCTTGATGGGTGGAAGCGTTCAACTTCTGGTTTTTGTGTGTGGGTGGGTGGGGGCGTATTCTCTCACCTAGTTTTTTCTTTTTACCATTTACCTCTGATTTCTTTCACATTTTAGGATCTCAATTAGTGTGGCTAACTGGACTGAGAGGATATCGAGGAGGCACTTTACTTGATACTGTTTAATAACTATGGGCCTTTGGGTTGTGAAGAGTTGATTCTTGAGCCTAAAGAGGAATTGAGTCTTGGTCATGGTTTTCATGAAAATTTGTTTGGTGGGTAAGTAGTTCTAGCATTTTCCTTAAGAACCTCATGCCTTTTGTGCTAGGGGTGATAGTAAGTTTGAAATAGATTGGATAGGTTGGGATTCTAATGTTTTACATGTCTTTTTATTTTGCCAGCGCTTTATATCACAAGGTTCTTAGGCATCGCCTATCCTCTTATGATATTTTTATTGTTGGTTTGTTTTAGATTCTAGGTGGCTTCGGGAAGATTGTTGGAATGCCAACTCATCTTTTGCAAATGCTTTTCCTGGATTGTCGCTCTTCTCATGAGGCTGATTTTTGTATGCTACCATATATTACAGAAAGTCTGAGGGGTTTGATGCTTTTATTAGAGAACATGACTCAGGACATTGTGCTAATTGCACTTTGCTTGGTCACTCAGAGCCACATGACTGTGTTTTTCTTTGCACAATTGAGTTGCCAATTTTTCTGGTCCAATTCATGAAGCTCTCCCGAGATTGTTCAAGATAACTACCTTATTACCCTTGATCAAATCTTATAAACTGGGGCCTTATGCCTTCTCCTTTGAGAATATGTAGGGTTTTCACCCCTAGAGTTCAGGTTTGATGCTTATGTGGGGTCTTAGATTTTTTTTTGGGGGGTGGGTGGGAGGGAGTTATCTATGATGAGGACATAACATACACGTTTTAAAAGAAACGTCGTAAGGTGCAGGAAGAGTTTGGGACATTCAGGTTAGGAAAGATGTGAGGTGAAGGAGATAAATAGGCTGGAGTATCTGATGGTGGAGAGTAGTGTAGAAGTGGAAGGAGACTTAGGAGAAGAAACAGAAAAGGATGAGAACCTACCCTTGGTGAGGGTTGGGTAGAATCTCACACGAAGTCACTAGCTTTATTCTCAAACTCGATTATCAACTCTAATAAGCTTTCTGCAACTACATCCTAAATTTGAGTCTACGTCAGTGTTTTTTTTTTTATTTAGTCTAAGCTCTTTTTTTTTTTGGGAATAAGAAATATATAGTCTATCCTTACTTCTCTAATACTACAAGGAGTAAAGCTAGCAACCAACTGTGGAATAAAATAAATATCATAACTCTTTAAGTACTACATTTTTTTTGACAAATGAAAGTATATATGGATATATTAGAAAGAGTACCAAGGAGGCGCAGTCTGCACGATCTTTGGTGCTCCTCAGATATACGAGTTCCTGACCAAGCCGAAAAGAGAACTTCAAAAGTTTTCTGCGTCAACCATGCAGACCCAAACAGCTCCATTACTGTGCCCTGTAACCCCTGGGCTACTGCACATTGTAAAAGAAGGTGATGAACATTTTGCCTAGAATTTTCCTTCGCCTCATTATAGGTTATTACAGGTGAGAATAGCTTCCCAAGCTGCAGTGCATCCAGAAAAAGCCACCTCGATCAAGGCATTTGACCTCCAAATCCTTTTCATGGAAAATCAGCTATTATCTTTCAAATAGCCTGTTAAATGATTTGACGAGAGCTTCAATTCTTCGTGAGTTTCCACTTCAAGACATCTTCGTTGCCATCTGGCATCTCTACAGTTTATTCATCAACTAAACTACTTCTACAAGTTCCCAATCCAGGAACTTCTCCCAAATAAAGGATTTCACAGAGGTCCAGCATTCCCACTTGACACATATTCCGCTATAGTGGTGTGCTTATTTACAGAAATTTCAGTCAAGTAGGAATAAGGAACTCAAGATCTATAAATAATGAATAACAATAATAATAACCTAAAGTCTACCAAGGACAACGGCACCTTCTGACATCTTTCATTGGGCCTAAAGAACTTCTTAGCATGCACTTGACCCATGGGCTTTGTTTTAGCCTTCTAAAGCCTATCATATCCATGTAGCTAATGTGTGCTTGATCAAATAGTTCTTAGAAGAGTCTAGTGTAGTTTTCATGAGAGTGTAGTTGAAGAATGATTTTAGGGCAGGGGCTTTAGAAGCACGAGGTGATGCTTTTGAAGGAAGATGTGAGTTGATAACATAAGGCTATGCTGAGGTTTGTCCGTCGAAATGGAGGTCAATTGTCGTTAGGATGTTTGTGTTATTATTTAGAAATGAATCAATAATAATTTGCTTATTAGTAGATCATTAGTTATTTCGGGATATTTTAGTCTATTAGTTGATTATGGTATTTTCAGTACTTAAAATTATCAAGCTAAGTCGAGAAGAATTAGGGATTTAGTTGGGACTATAAATATTGATGTAGTCCATTAATTACCAGAATGAAATACTGTTTGGGAATTAGCTTGTAAGCTTTTGTTGCTCCTTCCGATCCTTTTTGAGGGTAGGTTCCTCACCTTGTGCTCACAGTCACCGAACTAGTGGATACTTTGCACAGGTGACACAAATCATTACGTTTAGATTTTAACATGTTTCTTGTTTGTTGTGTGTTAAGCATGATACACACACACACACACACACACATATATATATATATATATATATAAATAAGCTTAAGCTGTTAGAGTCAGAGGCTCAACTTTGTTACCCGCAGTATTGTGAGTGCACATGTTGCCACCCTGTTTGGTTTGTGATTCACCTATTGAGGCTAAGTTTGTTTATATCTCCACCTGTGAGGTGTTCACATGTGAGGGGAAGTGTCAAGCTTGATATGCATGGTTGAACCCCATTGTTTAAACTTTTAGATGAGTTGGTAGCTTAACATTGTGCAAGAGCAGAACAGTAATCCCGTATCCTGTCATCATCAATGTACACTTTGTTTCATTCTCATGACCCTTTTAGTTTTTTCCATTTTGATTTTTTATCTACAAAGCTGCGGCATCTTATTAATTAAAGGCTTATCCCTTCCTTCATTTCTAATACTCCCTCCGTTCCGGCCGGAGAGTCCACTTTCTATTTTTAAAAGTCAACATGTGACTAAATCAAATCAAAATTTAACACACTTTAATTATTTTTTTAGAAATAAAATTTTATTCACTAAAAACTACATTAAGAATACTATGTATTTCAACTTTTATGACTGTAAAAACAAATAAATTTATGTAAATCCTCAGTCAAACTTTAATTAAGTTTACCCAAAAAAGTCAAAAGTAGACTCTTTGGTTGGAACAGGGAGGGAGTAATATATTTTTCCATAAAATAAAAATTAAAGGCTTATGCCTAGTCTCTTGCACTGAATCAGCTGAAGGATAACAACAAAGGAGCTAGCACAGGCCATGTATCTTAGTGTGGGATCCATGAGTTTTGTGTTCTCCGTTGCCATGTGGCTTGAAGTTCATTTTGTATGTTGTTTAGCACTGTAAAGGAATATTGGGTTTCTCCCCCTTTGGTTAGGCATTATTACTTTTGTTTACTTTAGAGGCTTTAGGAGGAGAGGGGATGGAGCTTGTTTATGTATTGTTCTCAAGTGTTTCAATGTTTCTACATATGAAGTCCACGTGACAATTGGAGCAACTTTACTACTGTGTTAGTGCTGAAGTACCCCACTAATGCAACTAGACTAAACGTCTCGTAATTCTTAAAATTGCTTTTAAGTTTTAAGTCCAAACCATTTTATCAATAACTGTTTGATACCGATTTACGGTGCATTATGCATCAGCTACCTATCCCGATTCCAATGGATGGGAGTAATGACGTTCAGCATCTGCCGACTGATCAGTGGATAGTACAAAAGTATGTAGATATGGTGTGCTCTAGTGTAAAATTTAGTGTACTTTTCCTTTCTTCACTTTTTATATTCGCTGATTATATTTGTTTTGCTCACTCTTTCTTTTTGATGTTTTTTATTTTGGTGTATCGTTAACATGGGATACTTATTGACTTATCTTTCACTTGATGTGATAGAGCTTGGAAGATGATATTGTGAGTAAAAAGATCATGCGATTAGCAAGTCTTCAGTGCTGGCATAGCCTATCATATGGTCGTTTTCAGGCAAGCCGTACATCCACGTTTTAGTTGGTACTTAAAAAATTATTTTGTTTCTTCAGAATAAGTGCAATTTCACTTCTGATCTGCATTATTTTAATGTAGATGGAGCTTTGTCTTAATCCAGATCTGGTTAAGAAATGGAAAAGAATTGCAAAAAGAGCCAAGGAGGCTCCAAAACAAGGGGAGCCTTTTGATATCTCAGGAGTGTTGGAAGTGAAGTTCTTGAGAAATCTCATTGAAGAATTTCTGGAGGTATGTTTAAACCGTATAGCTTGTAAATTCCGTAATATAAAGTAGTCAGTATATGGAAGCAACTTTTTCCCTTTCATCTTACCAGGTACTTGATTCCAAAGTATTCCTTGTTGAGAATGACCACGATGGACTTGCTGATGTAAATTTTGAACAAGTTAGTGGTGCTTCTATCTTGTACTGTGAGAGGTTTATGGAATTTCTCATTGATCTCCTGAGCCAGCTGCCAACCAGGAGGTATCTTCATCCCTGAAATTTGCTTTTCAGTTAACCTTTAGTGTATTCGATTAACCTTTTGCCTTATGAACAATAAACAATGTTTTGTTTATGTTCTTTCTTCGTTTTCTTGAATTTATCCATTTTGGCCGTGCGCTGTGCAAGTGGCAGATAGGCAGATACCCAGGATTAGTCTTGGTGGTTGTGTAACCGTGTGTGGGTGGGGACTAGACATGGGATGGACCGAATTCCTTTATGTACCAGAGGGGACAAAGCAAGTTCAATAGTTTTCTGCGAATCTAAATGCTGATAAGAAGTAAAATCAAAAGAACCACATGATCTAGAAAATCGCGTATGGCAACATTTTAGTCCATCATAAGAATGTTTTTATCTTCTTGCATCATTTTAATCTCCATTATTGAGACATGCCGCAATCTGAACATCAACACATTAAGGGTCATGTAGCTTTGGGATATATTCTGTTGTTCAGTGCTCTTCTAAGAACGATAAACTTTGCCACAATGATGATTTATGGAACCTGTAACCTTGTCGTTATTCCTTACCGCTCAGCCATTTATTCTTTTACCTCACAGCCATACTTGTTAAAAGTCATATTTTTTTTAAAGCAGTCATTCTAATTGCATATGCCAGTGCTTTCAAGTGCCATCTTCAGTGCATTTTTATGGTCGTAGTATTTGGAATTTCTTCCAGATATTCTAATCTCATGTTGTGTGTGGGTAATGTTGCTACAGATATTTTAAGGCCCTTGTTGCCGACATTGCTGTCGTTGCCAAATGTCATTTGAGTGCTCTTTATAGACATGAAAAGGGCAAACTTTTTGGGCAGCTCGTGGACTTGTTACAGTTCTACGAGAACTTTGAAATTGATGGCAATTTAGGGAGGCAAATGACTGATGATGAGGTGCTTCAAGCACATTACGATCGTGTTCAGTCTTTCCAGCTTCTTGCATTTAAGAAGATACCAAAGGTCTCTTGTCTTTTCATATAGTCTAAATTGATGCTACTCTCTTCATAGAGTTGTTTATGGTATTTTTGTGATGACCTAAATTCATCCCGATACTAAATATTTTTTCTTGGTGCTTGTAGTTGAGAGAACTTGCTCTGGCTAACGTGGGCACAATTCACAGGCGCGCTGATCTCTCAAAGAAACTTTCGGTGCTTTCTCATCAGGAGCTTAGGGATTTAGTCTGCTGTAAGGTCTGTAAAGTTCTTTGGTTATTTATAGGATGCATCATTCACATCAAGATAATTGGATGCCAAACCCATTAAAATATTTTTTTATCTTTGCCATTATATATACAGTAGAATGAGAAATGATTGTACTTTGTCGTTGAATGCACTTTTTAAAAATTTCACTTATTGAGCCACTGTTTCCACCACAAGAAAAATTCATTGTAAAAGTCGTAGTCTTTAGCATTTAAGTATTTAACTAATATACACAAAATATTGTAATTTTTTTCTTCATAATTCTATACTCCCAGTGTTCTTTATAGACATGAAAAGGGCAAACGACAGCAATGTCGGCAACAAGGGCCCAAAAGTATCTGCTGGGCTGTGGGCCCAAAAAGTATCTGCTGGGCTGTGGTTCTGTCACTGGCAAATTGCTTTTATAGACATGAAAAGGACATTTTATGGCAACATCCTGATGTTCCCACTAGTTATGTTCTTTTGGACGTATAATTTTTTTCTTAATTCTATACTTCTAGTGTACATGGGTTAGGCCCACATTGTAACGTTATTTGTTTATTAATCCAAAAACAGAAGTATCTGCATACACCGACCCCACAGATGCATGTTTCTGTTGTTCACATTTTTTTATTGATGATTGTTGATGTAAAAATTGAATGTCATAATTACAATGAGCTCTCCAACTACCCATCAACTATTTAAGGACTGTCCCTTCTCATCTTTTTCACTCTCTCATCTGCTGGGCTGTGGGTCTGTCACAGTAGCTTTTGAATCAGCACCGTGAAGCTCCACCTATTAACTTTCTTGATTATATAGTTTTATAGAAGAAAATGAAGACATTGTGGTTCAGTTTATTCAAGTTTCGTCATCAAGACGTACTTCATTTAACAAATTTATGGGGGGAGAAAGGTTATATAATATGTTTTGTAGTCATTAAATTCAATTAGATTGATATCCTGTTGGTAGGTGTGCTTGGTAAAACAGGCCCCACACTATCTTCTATGTTTAAATAGTATTGACTAAGGAGAGTGTTCTCATTACATTATACCGTTAAATCATGGTATGTTATAATAGAATGTTTAAAGGTATTACATCTTCACTATAAAGACATGTCCTATAGCGTTTGCCCAGGGCTGCTATGTAGGTCACGTCTCTGCACAGGAGAAGAGACGCAGCTGCTCAGGAATACATCAATTCAGTTATATGTTTGCGTGGCTTTACACAAATGCATTTTCTGGGGTTTTTTCTGCCCTGGCGTACATATAAGCCCACGTTTGTGATCCATGTGACATTATCTTTCGTGGATATCATATGCCTCTGTTTACCTAGAATGTCGCTGACTGACATTTTATGATCTTATTTCAGCTCAAATTGGTTTCAAAGAATGATCCATGGTCAGAAAGAGATGACTTTCTTATTGAAGTTATGGTTTCCTTTTTTGAGAAACAGCAATCTCAAAAGGAAGCCATAAATGCGCTTCCTCTATACCCTAATGAGCAGATAATGTGGGATGAAAGCCTCGTGCCTAGCATTAACTACTCTGGGGAAGGTTGCCTGGCACTTCCGAAACTTAATTTGCAGTTTTTGACACTTCATGATTATCTTCTTAGAAATTTCAACCTCTTTCGTCTTGAGTCGACGTATGAAATTCGCGAGGACATTCAGGAAGCCGTACCTCATCTCCTTGCTCATATCAATAATGAAGGAGAAACTGCTTTCCGTGGCTGGTCAAGAATGGCTGTGCCTATTAAAGAATTTAAAATTACTCAGGTCAAACAGCCAAATATTGGGGAAGTGAAGCCATCATCTGTGACTGCAGAAGTAACATTCAGCATTTCTAGTTATAGAGCACAAATAAGGTCTGAATGGAATGCCCTTAAAGAGCATGATGTTCTCTTTTTGCTTTCTATACGTCCGTCATTTGAGCCCCTAAGCGCAGATGAAGCAGCTAATGCAACTGTGCCGCAGAGGCTCGGTCTTCAATTTGTACGAGGATGTGAAATTATTGAGATGCGTGATGAGGAAGGAACTCTCATGAATGATTTCACTGGGAAAATCAAGCGGGATGAATGGAAGCCCCCAAAAGGTGAACTTAGAACTGTGACCGTTGCACTGGATACAGCACAATATCATATGGATGTCAGCACTATTGCAGAGAAAGGTGCCGAAGATGTATATCAAACTTTTAATATCTTGATGAGGAGGAAACCGAAGGAAAACAACTTTAAAGCAATATTGGAATCAATAAGGGATCTAATGAATGAAACTTGTATTGTTCCTGACTGGTTGCATGACATATTCTTGGGCTATGGTAATCCTTCTGCTGCTCAGTGGACCAATATGCCTGATCTTCTTGAAACAGTAGATTTTAAAGATACTTTCCTTGATGCTGATCACGTTAAAGAGTGCTTTTCAGATTATCAGGTTTGTCTCGTCTTTCTCTTTTCTTCATAAGATAGAATTTTTGGGGTTCCATGTAGCTTGCGCACTTCCATGCATTGTAAGAATTTCTTTTGGAGGTTCTGGAAACTGATTTTCTCTATTTTCAGGTTTCATTTATAAATTCAGATGGCACAGAGAACTTGAATCCAAGGCCCCCTTTTCGAATTAAACTTTCCAGAAATCTGAAAGGCAATGTTTATGCCCTTCCTGGAAATGAAAAGTCTACCGTAGCTTCAGTTGGTGATCTCACGAAGGTGGATGTTGGTTGTGAGAAAGAAAAACTAATTGTCGAGGCTTATATTCCTTCTGACCCTGGGCCATATCCCCAAGATCAGCCTAAACAGAACTCTGTTAGATTTACTCCCACACAGGTGAGCAGCGACTCGTAACGTAATTTTATATTCCTTGCAAAGTTTGGGTCGCACCTTTGCCATAGAAACTTTGCTTCTATTATAGCATTGTACTTTTGTGAAGGTGATTGTGCAGAGTTCAATTGCACTGCAAGTGGTAAGACTGACACCGTCTGCTTTGGCAGTAGTTCCACTCGTTTTACTTATCAAAAAAACAAGTGGGCAGCTAAATTTTAATTTTAATTTTTTACTTATAAAAAAAGTAGTTCCACTCGTTTAATTTTTACTCGTATTATTTCTTTTACATATTTGTTACCTTTTTGTCATAGGTGACCTATTTATGATTGCATTCTTTTGACTTGAACGGGGAAAGGAAGGGAATCACAGTTGGTTTATTCTTGAGCTGCTTTATCACCCTGCACCCTCCACGAAAGAGAATGTGTATGAACTGTGCCTGATTGATCTGCAGATCTAACACCAACTAAATTTGTGCAAACACTTTCAGGCTGTTAATTCTTTAGTTAATCATGCGCCTTCTTGCAGTAATTAGGATTTGATCTTAATTTTGATTGCTAATGGAGCAGTTGGTTGGTGTATCTTTGACAAATTAGTAAAATAATAGGTTGGACTTGGGAGTTGCAGCAGTTGTGTCCGTAGTCAGTTATTGCTGGACCTAGTTCTGCCAGCATGAATTGGGTTCTTCATTGAGCGCATGCGATGAAAGATATAATTTCATAACCATCGAATTTTTTTAACAGAAAGAGTGAGAAGTTCTTTAAGCATTAGACTGAACATCAAAAGTTGAGTGAGTGGATAATTTGTTGTAGTGCGTTAGCCTTCAAACATTCAACTTCTAACTGCATGCTTATAAGAGAAAGAGTGTTTTGTTTTTGGCTTTATTTGTGTTTTTCGTTTTTGCCTAAATATTTCTTTACTGTATTACGGATGCTAAAGAGTGCGAGCCTCATAACAGTGACAAGGTTATACATTGAGAGATGGAGGTCATAGGTTCAAACTAAGAAACAACCCCATTTGTTTTACCTACATACGACCTTTCTTAGACATCATATGATGGCAGGGGCTGCGTTGACTGGCCTGTTTGGATACTTACATTTGGGATGCTAGAAAAATTTGTATGCACAATTTCATCCTGTGACGGAAAATGGACCAAGAAGTGAGTGGAGGACAGTCAAGTATTAGAGCTTTCACCTTGCAGAAGGAGGTTCCTGTATTGGCTGGACGTCTTTCTTTAACAATGACCTTTAGTCACATGATCTTAACAAGAGAGTGCTCGTTTTTCAATATAATACTTTTAAGTGTCACAGTTCTCAAGCAACTGCAGACTCATGAACAGACATCTTACGGCAAAGAGAAGGCAAAGAAGTGAGTAGTATCACACACCCATCCGCATACGTACTAGGCCAAAAGAAGGAAAAGTTACTAGTATGTAACTTCAATAGTAAACACAGATTAGATTTGAAAATAATATATGCACCTATTATCCTACCCCCTTCAACAGAAAATGGACTGAAAGGGGGATGCAGGACCATTGAGTTAAGAGGTGTTTGCTGCGAACACGGAAGTTCTTGCATCTGTCAGACTTGTTTCTCTAATGATGACCTTGGTCACCTAAGAAGTGTTCAAGACCCCATCCACCCGCGTACCCATCCATGTACTAGCACAGGAAGGAGAAGTGATTGTTTGAAACTTGAAAAGTCAAATAATAAAGACAGGAAGATTTTCTATTGAAAATGAGCAGGCATACAATGTTCAAGTCTAGGATTTGCGGTGTTCTATATTGGTGAATGCGAAAGGTGCAAGTAATGCCGCATCTTGTAATGGATTTTCTTATTGAGTGAAGGAAGAGGCTGATTGTTTCACTACTGCAGAATGGATTTAGTCTGAGTACTCGAAAATAGCTAGAGTCCCTTTGTACATCTAAGCACTGGCAAATGTATGAGGGAGGTAGCTAGAGTATGCTTGTATCTGAAGTAAAATATGCAATTTCATTAGCAGACTTATACTTATTCGTAGCTTGTAGTGTGATGATTAATTTGCGTGACCACTGTGCTATGTGAGCCTCTGTTTACACACACATGTTAAATGAAATCTCACTCTTTCCTCTTTGTGTTCACTTCACTCTTTCCCACATACACCTGGATAATGTAGGAGTAATTCTAATGATATGCCAATGGTTATTTTATGTCCTAGACACCACAATTTGGATTCAGTGATTGACATAGCACTGTTCAGGGACATTCAAATTCTTGTGGTCTACTCCTTCCGTCCCCCAAAAATACACATTTGACAAGTCAAACTTATTAATATTGTAGCTTTATTTGCTTATTAATATTGTAGCTTTACTTGCTTGTACCTTCTTCAATTTGCACTAAAGTTACTACTATTTTAGAAATGGGACTACTTTTTTGGTACAAACCAAAGAGGAAAGAGGCACTGTTTTTGGGACGGAGGGAGTATATTATAGTGGTATAATGTAATATTTTACGGAACTTTCTGATGCTGCATAAATTAATTTTCATCTTTATTCAGCCGCAATGATTATGATCAACTGTATTTATTTTTTGGCTTCAGTAGTTTCCTATTACTCGGTCTCGGTTCGCTTTTGAGAGGATATTAGTTAACCCTATGTAGTCCTTTAAATTTTCATCAACTATTCTCGTTTCTTGGCTTCAGGAAGTTTCCTATTATTCTATCGGTTATCTTTTGCAAGAATGTCATTCATCAACCCTATGCAGTGCTTTTGTTTTTCATCAACTACTTTTATTTCTTGGCTTCAAGGAGTTTGCTGTTACTCTCTCTGCTAGCTTTTTTGAATGTCATTGGTTCTGGTTGTGTTGCACCCTTCAGCATCAGGGGTGGTAAATATGGCTTCCATGGAAAGTCAGCGTGCCTTTATTTACTTTTATTTCTGAAATATTGTCTGATTGCACATTGTCTCCTGGTTCTGCAGATTGGAGCAATCATCTCAGGTATACAGCCCGGATTAACAATGGTAGTGGGTCCACCTGGTACGGGAAAGACTGATACTGCTGTTCAAATCTTGAATGTACTCTATCATAATTGCCCGTCGCAGAGGACATTGATAATTACTCATTCAAATCAGGCTCTAAATGATCTTTTCGAGAAAATAATGCAGGTACGAGGTTCCCTTGAGATGCCACTTTCTCTTTTAGTAATTACCATGTACAAGCAAGGAAATGGGTGTGCCTTGGCGCCACCAGTAATTTACCATTGTGACCAGCATGCTATGGTTTTTATCCACCAGAGCGGCTTATTTATTACAAGAATGAAGGATCTTTTTCTTCTATTAATTAAATCTTTTTTAAATCTCTGTTTCTAGTCAAGAATTGCGAAGCATGCAATTGTTTAAGTTTACTCAATAACCATATTAAATGATGTTCCCTTGAGTACATATTATTTTAACTTGTCATTGTTTTTCTGTGACAGAGGGATGTGCCTGCTCGCTATCTTCTTCGACTTGGTCAAGGTGAACAAGAACTGGCAACCGATCTCGACTTTAGTCGCCAAGGGCGTGTGAATGCAATGCTTGTGCGTCGGTTAGAGTTACTTAGTGAAGTAGAGAGGTTAGCAAGATCTCTGCAACTGCCTGAGGATGTAGGTTATACTTGTGAAACTGCTGGATACTTTTGGCTGCTTCATGTTTACTCGCGCTGGGAACAGTTTTTAGCTTCTTGTGCTGAAAATCAAGATAAACCAGCGTTTGTCAGTGATCGGTTTCCTTTTAAGGAATTCTTCTCTAATAGCCCTCAGCCAGTATTCACTGGCCAATCATTTGAAAAAGACATGCGTGCGGCTAGAGGGTGTTTCCGTCATCTCAAAACCATGTTCCAGGAGCTTGAGGAGTGTAGAGCATTTGAATTACTCAAGTCGACAGTTGATCGAGCAAATTATCTGATGACCAAGCAGGCAAAGATTGTGGCCATGACTTGCACTCATGCAGCTTTGAAAAGAAAGGATTTTCTCCAGTTGGGGTTCAAGTATGATAACCTATTGATGGAAGAAAGTGCACAGATTTTGGAGATTGAAACTTTCATTCCAATGTTGCTGCAGAGACAGGAAGATGGCTATGCTCGCCTTAAACGCTGCATTTTGATTGGTGATCATCATCAGTTGCCTCCTGTTGTGAAGAATATGGCTTTCCAGAAGTATAGCCACATGGACCAAAGTCTATTTACGAGGTTTGTTCGATTAGGGATCCCTTACATTGAGCTGAATGCACAGGGTAGGGCCAGGCCAAGTTTAGCCATGCTTTATAACTGGAGGTATAGGGATCTTGGTGATCTTCCATACGTTAAGGAGAATGCTTTTTTCCAAAGAGCAAATTCTGGTTTCTCCTATGACTACCAGTTGGTGGATGTGCCGGATTACCATGGGAGAGGCGAGAGTGCTCCTTCTCCTTGGTTCTATCAAAATGAAGGGGAGGCTGAATATCTTGTCAGTGTTTACATGTATATGCGCTTATTAGGATACCCAGCAAATAAGATATCCATACTGACAACTTATAATGGACAGAAACTTTTGATTCGTGATGTAATTAATAGACGATGTACTCCTTATGACTTCATTGGTCCACCAAACAAGGTGAGTTGTTAACTTTCTGCATATATATTTTGCTTTGAATATTTCCGTCTTATCTTTATAAATGTTAAAGCATGTTAAAATCTACCAGCTTTAAGTGGACTAATTATCTCCCCATTGCAACTTTAAACCTGATTAAATAGGCCTCACATTAGTTCTTAGTCTCACAAGTCCGAAGGATAGCCCACTCTTTCTTATCATGCTACCAAATTAGTGACATTTCAAATTTTTACTTGTTCAGTGAAGCTTGATAATGATGTACAAAATACATCATGGGGTTTTTTAAGTGAAGTTTGATTATAGTTCGTACGTTAAATTGCCCAGCTGAAACTGAAATTTCAGGGGATTAATTTGGTGGTGGGGTACTTAAATTCTTTGAGGGTGTTATTAATAGACAACATTCAAGGTTGGCACTCTTCGTCAGACATTTTAGATAGCTTTAAGATCGATACTAGGGTTACCATATAGTGTCTGGATGATTTGGGGTTTGCTCCACAGGGATGGTGGGAGGTCGTGTTCTAAATCTGTCCGTTCTCTAATATTCATGCTTGATGTTTCCTTTGTAGGTTGCTACCGTTGACAAATTTCAAGGTCAGCAGAATGATTTTATTTTACTGTCTCTTGTGCGCACTCGCTTTGTGGGCCACCTTCGTGATGTTAGAAGATTGGTGGTCGCCATGTCACGTGCTCGACTGGGGCTTTATGTTTTTTGTCGACGTTCCCTGTTTGAGCAATGCTATGAACTACAACCTACATTTCAGCTTCTGCTCCAGAGGCCTGATCTCCTCGCCCTCAATGTGAATGAGGCTACACCTGTTACAGATCGTCATGTTGGAGACACTGGGCCTGTCCAACTTGTAAGTGGCATCGAGGAGATGGCCAGCATCGTCAACTTTAAGATGCATCAAGTGTATCAGGTATACTTTTAACTTGCGGGTTACTGAAAATAGTGTTGTTTTCATGTGCTCTGGTAAAATTTAGGCGATGACCGTCATATAATATGAAACTTTTGGCATCATTGATAGCTTCACTAGTTAGTTGAAAGCTAAATTTGCGTTTGGGGCTCTGTAAACAGCTTAAAGTTAGCATTAAACTACTTATCTTTATGGTAATTTGCTAATGCATTGACAAATAGGCGGGGGGATGTTACTAGTTCTTTCAGGGTTCATTGGGATGGGAACTACATTTTCTTTCATGAATGAGATTATATTGCATCAACTCAGCATTTATGTGTTAGTTTGCTTTTAGAAGCCTCTGTTTCTGCGATCTTTCTTGTTTTCAAAAAGCACTCTTATTCTGCCACCTTCACCTTTCCTTTCCTACCTTCTGGCTTTTGCCCGCCCCTTGATTCTTATCCACTTCCTCCTTTTCTTCAACAAATTCAGGATGCATCATACATCCAAATCTTCCAAGCTAGTGCAGTTTTTTTGCTTCGAGAATTGCATCTCTTCTTTGATTTGAGCTGTCATATTTTGCTTTACCATCTCTGCCGCAACTGATTCTGAGCTATTGAGTGATTCAGGACAAGTATCAAGAATGTCCCCTATATTATTGGATGTGGTCTCCTCTGAACTGAAAGTCCCACCTCGTTATTGGCCGATCCAACGGTATATTGTTTAGTGCACATCCTCCTAGATGCTATTTACCAAGCCTATTTCTCTTGTCAAACCCATTCTGTGCACATGAATATCTAGGGCCATGCTGTTCCCTATGGGTTTTAATGGTTCTGTTCAAATTATTGCCAAACCATGAACTGAACCGCTCAATGTTTGAATACTGGATTCAATGTTTGAATGCTGGAAATGGAGCAAACCGCTCAAGTTGAAATCCAATCAAACAGAATTGAATATGTCTGTTCACTTCGGTTTTTGGTTCAAGAAACTGGAGTAAACAAGAAACAGATGGATTTATTCTGGGGAGTGGAAGCACTTAAGAGTCCACAGTCACAAACCAAAATACATTACAATTATTAAGGAACACAAGAAGTTACCTAATATATTTATATCCACGCACGTGCAAAAAGAGTGAGAAATGTACAGACGGAAGATGTATTAGATGCTAATAAAGAGGGTATAAATGAAGAGAAGTATATTCTGTGCCCCAAAGTTGTTATGAGCCAAGCATTCAGTTTTCAACTAGAAAGGAAGGTAAAGGGGCCAAAGAAAACCTGCCAAAAACAAGCTTTGCATAAATTAGATGGTTAACCTCATTGCAAGGTTGCCCCATGGATCCAAGGTTTTGCAGTGTATCACGAAGGAGATCACCTGATCTAACAATTGCATGGCCATTTTTGAGAATATGTTTAGATTAGAGGATTTCGTTAATTAAGGTTTAGGGTTTTCCAGCAGCTAGGTTGTTAAGAGCGAGTTTCGCATGATTAAATCAAACGTAGCAGAAAAAGAGAGGAGGAACTTTGTGGGAGGGCCCAGGAAAGGGATGAATGATGGGGAGAAAGTGGTAGATAATGCTAGATTGTTTAGAGCGAGCTTCGCATGGTCAAATCAAAAGTAGCAGAAAAAGAGAGGAGGAACTTGTGGGAGGACCCAGGAGAGGGATGAATGATGGGGAGAAAGAGGTAGATAATTGACTGGCCTTTTGCAGAGGGGCTCGGATGCATGATCCTGCTTCAAATACAGCGTACATGAGAGAGGAGAGGGAGGATGCCCAGGGGCATTCTTTTTCTTTTTCCAACTTGATTGTTTAGGGCTAAATGTGATATAGTGGTCGAGATGAAAAGCAATGGATAGTTGGATAGAAAAATACCAACATGTAAATAAAGTGGTTTGGCTTAGTTTGGTTAACTGCCTTTTGGTCTATTAAACCATGAGCAGTGTCTAACCTAGCAGTTTACTTATATTTCGTACCTAACCCCATCCCACATGGTTTGGGTTTAGTTCACGTTGCCAGTTCACAACATCCCTGCTTTGTCCCCCGACCTCATTATTATTACTTCATCCAACCCGACCACATCACTATACAGGATGATCTGCCTAATTCAAACAAACCCAAATAGCCTTAGTTTCTTCTTCAGTCAGTCGCCATCATTTTCTATGGAGAGTTTCCATCAATACCTTATGGGTATCCCTCAAGACTCTCCCAGAAGTCACAACCCTCTAGCTAGTCATCTTCATTTCTGGCCAGTCAGAGTCTTCCTCGTGTTGATTGTTCGTTAAGGAATCACTTGCTCTTGATGGAAATTTTTCACCATAACCTCGAAGTTATAAATAATGATTCTAATCGATTCTTCTATGGTCTTCGCTGCTGTAGAAATAATAAAGATTTAAACCTTTCTGAAATCTATAATCCAATAGTCTATGTTACATGGACTCAGATACGAGGATCGGACATGGGTGTGGATCCAGGTGCGACATGCCAAAATTTTACAATTTTACACTAAATTTAGGTGTCCAAGTGTCACACCCACACCCATGTCATGTCGTGTCGACACGGGTACTTCGCAGAAAATGAAGAGTCCATGTAACAGAGTCACTAGTACCCTCATCAATAAGCAGGAAGTGCCTCCACAACTTGTGCTATATTTTGACATTTCTCTATAGGCCATGCTTAAATGGGTGTCCCTACTCATTCAGTCCACACTCATGGAATGGAAGAAGGAAGTGATGATCCACATCCACTTCTCTCCTCTATTTTCTTTATTGTCTAAACATCTTTTTAACATAAATACCAGCAAATTGAATTTCTTACCAAGGTCCCGAATCATCATCTCTTCTTCCCTTTTGCACTGCAATGCCATTGCTTATCACTGGTATATCTGCCATTCCATCTACACCTTGTTGCATTTATCCCTAACCTATGATGCATCGGGCCTTCTCCTCCACGAAGCTCACTTACCCAAAGAGTTGACCTTCCTATATACATTTGTCGGACTATGGGCTTCAAAGGCTGGTAAGCTAGCTTCTATAAGTTGAAAGTATGTAGAGATTGAAGGCCGGTCCTCCATTCGCCCCTTCTCTTTGGGTTCTTCAACCATGCTCGTGCCTATGGAAGTCTCTCCTAATTAGGCAGATGCTTGAAGTGAAACTTTGGTCTATCTAAAATGTCTTCCTGTAATTTGTCACTTTTTACCGGGATGAAAGTGTACCCTGTGTTACCTAAATTTTGGGGGTTGTTGCAGTTAATCAGGTATTGGAATGTAGTACGTTATCCAAAACGTGGAGTGGTAGGGGTAGCTTTATGTAGATGCTATGGTTTAAAGTTTGTTTCGAAAACAATTATGTAAAAATTTATAAGGTTCAAGAATCCTACATAAATTTAATGTAGTGATATATGTGCGACACTAGATAGAACTTTTGGAACCCTGAATCCCATGTTTGGAATGGAGGTGTACCATGTTTTGAAATATTTATGCCAAAAAGCAATTTGCTATCAGAATAGAGTTTTCTGGTAATATAGTGTTCCCCATAAGCATAGTTGTCAAAACGGGATACGTATCGTGTATCAAAATTCTATTTTTATGATACGTATCGGGATACGCATCGCGTATCGTAAGATACGCTATATATATGTGTGTGTGTATATATATATATATATATATATATATATAATGACTATTAAGCAATAATAATAAAAATATATTATCCAATGATTAAGTTTAAACTTCATATTATAACTTGTTATTATGAATCTAAAAAAATAAGTTTTAAACGACTGAACTATCTAAAAAAAAGCAAAGCAACTATAGGTAATAAACTCAATTTCAAGTTCTAACGAAGACTAAGAAGAGGAAGAAAAGTAAAGACTAGATATTTTGAAAGCTTGATATTAACCCAAAAAAAATTAGGAGAAAAAGAAAATAGATCAAAACAGAAAATTTTCACAATTAAGTAAACTTTTAAGCTTAAAAAACTATCAAATTCATACTTTTTTTGAAAAAATAAATAAATTCCAAGATGTATTTTCTTCCTTCAATTTTGTCTTCACTCTTTAGCATATATGGACTCAATTATTACTATCAACAAGGGTTTTCTTTTAATGGAGGATTAGGGAATTGGATAATGGACAAATTAGATTTGGCTTTAAAAAGGGAGGTAATAAGAATTGGTGATTTTCGTATCGTATTTTACGATACGTATCACGTATCGTGTGATACGCTAAGCGTATCGTACGATACAGAGCCCATTGCGATACGGTCATGCGATACGTATCTAAATAGGTGATTTTTGTATCGTATCGTACGATATGTATCGCGTATCGTATGATACTAACAACTATGCCCATAAGTATCATCTATGTCTGTTTGGTCAAGCCTTTTCTTCCTTGCTAATGCTGATGCTTCATTCTGCTATGATGTGAAGCGAGCTTTATTTGGTGTCTGCTTTGGATCGACAACTGTTTTTTGTCCTATGTTCGATCTCAAGCGACCACAATATCTAAGCTATTCTGTTTCTCAATTTTCAAGTTGAGCTAGTTCAAATCCTATATTACATACTCCCTCCGTTCCAGCAAAGAGTCTACTATACTATTTTGGGATGTTCCACTCAAAGAGTCCACTATAAAAAATTATGCCTATAATTTCCATAAAACTTTCAACTTTACCCTCCACATATGGTACAAACATATTAACTATGCTAAAATATTTTTGTAATTATGACCAACTTCAATACTACTTATATATCCCTTAATTATTAGACTTTTCAAACGTGGACTCTTTGGGTGGAACAGAGGGAGTATTACTTTGTTTACCATATACTTGGGAGTTGAAGGCGTTTATTATGTTTTTATCCTCTCAAATTGACTCTGTGTGTGTGTGTCAAAAGTACATAATGTTTTTAAATTCCGGTTCAGAAAATTCAAATTTATTTCTATTCACCATTAAGCCTTGATATCTGGTGGCTGTTAGAGGTTGTGTCTAGTGTGCTGTTAGGGGAAAAGATGGGACTGCTTGCTATCCCCAGTCTTGGCCCTTATCTAGCAGACTAGCACATTTCAATTAGCTTTGATGCTGCATTTGACTGAATTTTGATGGGTCAACTGTAGCTAATTTTTTCTGTTTTACTCTTAGGCTAGAATGATGAGCCAGCAGTTTTCAGCTTATCCTGGACAAGGTGCTCCAACAATGAGTAGACCACCCGAGCAAAACGGCCAGCAGATTTTGCCATCCGGGGAACTTGCCATGGACACTGAAACATCTCCCTCTGCAAATGGTGCACAAGAGGATATACAACTTGAAAGCAAGTCTGGTGAAATTGTTCTTGTTGAAATCCCTGCTAAACAAGATGGAGATGTGCCACTTGGGAGTGGTTCAAATATGGATATTACTATGGGAGTCGTTGATGATGACAAAAATGATGGGGTACTGGAAGACAAATCAAATGAGCAAAGCATGGAGGAGTGATCAATTTAGGAGCAAGTTATCTGGATTTCTTGATGAACCAAGGAACCTTTATGGGTCACCTTTTCGGTTGCATTTAAGTCTACTCAGGCAGTCGTGGCAAGGCTTGATTTGGGTTAAACCCGTAAACTGTGCTGTTGATCTAGCCAGATACAGTGCTTGGTATCTGGATTGTAAACCAACAATTTGATAACATGTGATGACCAAGTTCCACTGGCGTCAAGCTTATACGATAGCCCGCTGGTATGATAGTTTGCGGCTGTTATTTCTTCTATGTCGAAATCGGGACTGTAGTTTATGAAAGCACATATGTTGCTGATCTTGTATCGATGATACCCGTGTAATCCTTTATATGTACGTTGTTGACAGCACAAGAGAAATTGTTTGTAGTGTTGCATAGAGAAAGGCCCAGCACAAAGTTGGGAGTAGAAGTCGTTTGTAAGCAGCAATATTTCTCAACCTTTTTGGCGCTTTACTTGAAGAAGCAAGGCTTTGGTCTACTTATTATTCTTTTCATCTTTCATAAATCATGTTTATGTTTCTGATGACTTGCTCTAATCTCCGTCCCAAGAAAATAGACCCACTTTCCTCTTTGATATGTTCCAAACCGATAGTCTCATTTCTTAAAAAACATATGTCCTTATAGTTCGATTCAAAGGGTTACAGCCACATAAAGTTTGACTCGTTAAATGATAATTTTCTTCTTGATAAATTTATTTATCCAAAAATAGTCGCTCATTTTAAGATGAAAAGACTAAAGAGTATACCCTTTTCTTTTCTGTCATCTCTCCAAACGCCGTTAAGCATTACTTGTTTGCTTGCTTAACTCGTTTGCTCCAAAACGTTAGGTGTCTTGATTTTCTAGGTACGTAATCCATCTCCAAACCGTCAAAAACACAAAAACCTAATCCGGGCTATTTCATTTTCAACTTTTTCTTGCTTAATTTTTATTTGATTGGCTTAAAAAATAGAAGTAAATAGAATGCAAGCTTGATCAAATTCGATAAACACAATTTGAGCATGTTTAGGTTGCACGTTATCAAATTTTATTAGCCTATTAAGGAAGATCCCGAGAATATGCCAAATCAGTTATACGGCTATATCGGAGTAATTGATATAAATCTTGATGATTAAGGTCTCATAATTGAACTTTCTCAGATTACATGAAGTGTTCGTGTTTGGTCTTGGCGTCATTAAGAAATTAAGTAAACATATATAATAATAAGACGAGTGTTTATCAATGATCACAAGGGCTGGCCCAAGCATGAAGCTGTTGAAGCAAGGGCTTCAGGCCTCCCAAAAAATTAGGCTTCAAAAAAATTTTTTTTAGGGTCAATTACGGGCCGGTCCCTTTTTAAAAGTTTGTAATCGCTCCAGTCCAGTTATCTTTTTTTAAAACCGGAAAAATACATTTTTAGGGCGAAAAGACGATTATACCATTAATGAAACAAAAACGTGCGCAAATCAGTAACACTTTGCATCGCGATGTCCCAAAAAGATTATCGCGATGGCCATCATCCTGATACCTTTTTAATGCATCGTGATAACAATTTATGACATCGCGATGCATACATTTTCGCATCGCGATGCATAAATGGTTGCATCGCGATGCACAAATATTTGCATCGCGATGCACAAATGTTAGCATCGCGATGCACAATGTGAAGTTTATCTTTTTAGTCAAAACTACAAATATGTCCTTAATACAAAACAACAAAGTGAAATAAAAACATTAGTTTTAATCATTTCTAATGGGCATGCATCGCGATGCCCATGTGAAGTTTATCTTTTTTTTTTGTCAAAAATATGAATATGTACTTAATACAACAAAAAAACTAATATTTCAGTAAATTGATTTTGATTTATCTTTTGAATGCATCGCGATGCATAAATGTTGGCATCGCGATGCACAAATGTTGGCATCGCGATGCACAAATGTTGGCATCGCGATGCACAATGTGAAGTTTATCTTTTTAGTCAAAACTACAAATATGTCCTTAATACAAAACAACAAGTGAAATAAAAACATTAGTTTTAATCATTTCTAATGGGCATGCATTGCGATGCCCATGTGAAGTTTATCTTTTTTTTTTGTCAAAAATATGAATATGTACTTAATACAATAAAAAAACTAATATTTCAATAAATTGATTTTGATTTATCTTTTGAATGCATCGCGATGCCCTTAAAAGGCATCGCGATGCATAAATGTTAGCATCGCGATGCACAAATGTTGGCATCGCGATGGACAATGTGAAGTTTATCTTTTTAGTCAAAACTACAAATATGTCCTTAATACAAAACAACAAAGTGAAATAAAAACATTAGTTTTAATCATTTCTAATGGGCATGCATCGCGATGCCCATGTGAAGTTTATCTTTTTTTTGTCAAAAATATGAATATGTACTTAATACAACAAAAAAACTAATATTTCAGTAAATTGATTTTGATTTATCTTTTGAATTCAAAAGGCATCGCGATGCACAAATGTTGGCATCGCGATGCATAAATGTTAGCATCGCGATGCACAAATGTTGGCATCGCGATGCACAATGTGAAGTTTATCTTTTTTTGTCAAAACTACAAATATGTCCTTAATACAAACAACAAGTGAAATAAAAACATTAGTTTTAATCATTTCTAATGGACATGCATCGCGATTCCCATGTGAAATTTATCTGTTTTTGTCAAAAATATGAATATGTACTTAATACAACAAAAAAACTAATATTTCAGTAAATTGATTTTGATTTATCTTTTGAATGCATCGCGATGCACAAATGTTGGCATCGCGATGCATAAATGTTCGCATCGCGATGCACAATTGTTCGCATCGCGATGCACAAATGTTCACATCGCGATGCACAAATGTTTGTATCGCGATGCATTAATATTAGCATTACGATGAACTTATTAATCATCGCGATTGGGAAATTTTAAAAATGCGATGAACCAAACTAATTTAAGCCAGAAATAAAACAAGCGCGAAAGACAAAAACAGAACGTTTCATCTCACTTCCATTGTTTGCACAAAAAAAAAAAAATTTCATCTCACTTCCATTGTCTACACAAGCAAGAACTAAGTAAAAATTGCGAGCGGAAATCGACTGTTAACAAGAGAATTATTTCTTCTCCACGAACTGAATACACAAACAAAAATGGCCAAAACGACGAAGGAAACTCAGACAACAGGTGTGTATTTCTTCTACATTATTTGAAAAATTATGAAATGCTTTTATTCAATTTGTGAGTCTGTGTTAAAATACTTGGGAATCGTGATTCTAGGGTTCTTAAGACTCGAAAATCGCGATTCTAGGGTTCAATTTATTCTAGGGTTCTTAAGACTTGAAAATTATGTAATGCTTTAATCAATTCTAGGGTTCTTAAAACATAACTTTTAGGGTTCTAGCGTATAATATATGAATAATAATTCATAGTATGTGCATGGAAATACAACAAATTGGACATATAAAATTCATTTGGATTTCCTGTATTCAAGATGATTTCTATGCATATTGGTTTACTTTTTTCTGTTTCAATAAATTTACTCTTTGGTAATAAAATGGAATATCCATGTTGTTATGCAGCTTCAAACAAGAAACAAACCGCACCATTAAAATACAGATGCAGTCTCATACTCCTGAATAAACAGATGAAGACATTTGAATTCAGGGAAAATCACCTTCAAGCCCTGAAGAAAACACCATTTTGGAAACTGATTGAAGCCATTATCCAACACAAAATTATAGAAAAACATTGTACGGTGGATAGTTCCGTAATGGCAATGATTGTAGGATGTTACGTAAAGGATGACAAGTCTTTCTTGTTTGGAAAGAAAGACTTAGAGCTTAAAGCAAGGCATGCAAAGCTTCTACTTGGAATCAGTGACGGGGAGGAGGAAATCAAAATCAACTTTTACAACATTGAACGATCCGATTTCCTTCTAAGGCACTTCCCCGAAAAGGAATCAAGGAAATCAAAAGACTACAAGCTGAGCCCAACCCTTATATGTAGTCGGATTCAGGCCATTATGCCCAGTGAAGATCAAAGGGATATCAACGACGTTGCAATTTTGACGACATTGCTCGTTCTTGCAACCTTCCTTGTCCCAACAACTAGCAGCTACATACCATGGGCATATATCAACATAATATCGGACTTCGACAAAATTTCCACCTACAATTGGTCAGACCATATTGTCGACAGGTTGATAAATGCCATGGAAACTAGAAAGGATGACAACGTCGAGAAATGCGTACTGCTTCTACCGGTAACTTTTTTACACTCACTTCTAACTAATTTCAAATTTCCATATACAGTGCATATTGATTTGTTTGTACTAACAAGAGGGTTGAATTTGCACATGCAGTATTGGTTATGCGAGCGAACCAACATCATCAAACCAATTATAGAAGAGGATATCCCAAGGTTACTCAAATGGGATCTGTCAGGGATGTCAAACATTTTAAAAAAATCAGATTTCAATTCTGTCATGAAGAAAAAGGTAAGTGTATAAAATGTGCCTTTAGTATCTAATTACAAATAACAAACAATGCATTTTCGATGCATCTCCCCTAACATTGTATTACATTTACTTTCTTGCTTTTGCAGAAATTTCATCATTTCCCCAAGGCAACAACAACTGAAATAGAAACATTATGGGGAATCAAAACAAATGAAGACGAAGAAATGTGTGTTGATAAGGATGCTCAACTTCATATTGAGGGAGCAGAAAAAGATACAAATTTAATTGACACTGGCCTCTTTGACACTGAGATTGATGATACGCAACATGTTGAAAACAACTGTTGCAGGAATTTAAAAGAGGAGCTGATCAAGAAATTGTCCACCATTGAAGAAAAGGACAAAGAAATTCAAGAAAAGGACAATGAAATAGCATTGTTGAAAACTGAGTTGCTTGAAGAGCAAAATGTAAGCAAGTCGCTCAACGCCAAAATGGATGAAAGTTCCTCTCAACTAGATGCCAAGCACAACGAAATACGAGGATACAAACCGAGTTGATGAAAAGGAATTGACAATAGACGCTAAGGATCTTTGAAATAGAAGATCTCAAATCTGAATTAGCCAAGCTTCGGAAAAATCATCCGAAAAGCAACAAGCGACGCCGAAAATCTAACGTCGCATACGGATGAATTGAATTTGAAGCTACGTGAAGAAATTGAAAGCTTAAGAGTTGAATTCGGTGCCGCAAAGAACAAGCTGAGATGCTCCAAACCGAGTTGGTTGAAAAATCATCAACAATAGAAGCTAAGGCTAAAGTTGAAAATCGAAATATGAATTAGCAAAGCTTCAAGAAAAATCAACCGACCAGGCCCAAGAGCAACAAGCTGCAATGAATTTGAAACTTCTTCAAGTAACCGAGGTTCAAGCTCTAAGCAACAAACTATCAACAATGGCGAAGAGATGGAGATGCTAAGGGCACAACGACAACCCCAAAACCAAGCGAAACAGATGATACCATCCGATCGATTCGAAGGACGTACAAACCACGTCAATAAATGAATCAAGAAGATCGAACAGATGATGATTCGGATGATTTTGTTAATGCTGAGTCTAAAAAGAAAAGTGTCATGTCTCCTTCTTCATTGGCCAAAAGGGTAAAAGAACGAGTGGACCACAAGAGGAAAAATAAGGGTGATTCCTGCGGGGACAAAGGGGATGAATTAAACATTCAAGTTTATAAGAAAAGAAACATAGATCCCCAACTACCACTCAAAGATGATCTTGAGCCTGTTAAGATCATGAAGAAAGAAATCAGGGATGCAATGAACAATATTTACCAAAAATTTGGGGGAGAGGAGTAAGTGAAACTAATATTGTTGAATTTCAAAATATCAAATTATTCATGCTTCTGATAATACTTACGTAAATATGGTTTTGTCTTGAAATATTAATATGCTCCTCACATTATGCGTGGTTGTCTATCAAGTGGAGAGATTGTGCCAATAATGGACTGAGAAGTACAATGCCAATCTTACACAATGATAAACTAGAAAACTTTGTATGTATTGTACTTATTAAGCTTTGATATGTGATATTTTATTTTCGAAAGAATAACTAGTTTTCTTTGTTTACACACATCGACACACAGGCGTTCCTCGTACAACAAATACTACAAAAAAAAAAAAGAATTGGAGCTGTTTTTACATCGGATAGTGGGTAAGAATCATCCTAATTCCTTAACGTATAAGATTATTAATTGATTGCTGAAAACTAATATTGAAAATGTAATTTAGAATTTTGTTGTAAGAGGTGGGGAAGATTACAGACCAGTCGTGGCAGAAAAGATAGACAACGTGTTGAAAGAGGCCATGAAAACTGATGAGATATTCATCTTCCCAATCAACACACCTGGGGCAGGAAATGAACAGACTGGAATCTATGATCACTGGACACTAATCGTTTTCTCGGAAAGCGAAATGGCCTGGACCCTCTACAACTCTTACATCCACCCAAAGGCAAAGAAAGATTGGCATTTGGAAAGGGCAAAAAAACTAGTGAGTAATCTACGACTATTTAATCAAAATACAACAAAAAAAATCACGCATTAACTATTTTTTTTGTTTTTGTTTTTTTTTTTGTGTGAATATTTTACTTTACAGGTAAACCACGTTGAAGGAAAGATGCGTGAAATAATCAAAGAATTGCCCCTAGATAAAACATTCAAAAGATTCAAAGGATTAAGCCAGAAAAACTTTAAATGTGAGATAAAAACATGTGCAGAATCACCCCAACAAGTGCCAAACACTGAAGACTGCGGCATCATCGTCTGCATGCTAATTGAATATCTATTAAAAGGGTCATCAATACCCAAAAAATATGACATTCATCAATGCAACAAATACAGAGCGAGAATGGTTGAGGGGATGATGCTAGCAGGAGGGCACATGAAGAAATGAACTGGCGGACATCCAATTTTGTAATAATTGTAATTTTTGGAATTTTGTTATTTTTGTATATATATATATATATATATATATATGATGAGTACACAAGTCTTGTAATTTAATTTTTGAATGAAATTTGAATTCTGAAGGTGATTGTGGGGTAATGACTGGTTTAGTTACTGAATTGTCATAATTTAAGTCAATTGTACATGTAATTTTTTGTAAAGAATTAGGATGAGTACACAAGTCTTGTAATTTTGTAATTTTTGAATGAAATTTGAATTCTGAAGGTGATTGTGGGGTAATGACTGGTTTAGTTACTGAATTGTCATAATTTAAGTCAAGTGTACATGTAATTTTTTGTAAAGAATCAGGATGCAAAGTTTCAGAATCGCGATGCATGGGTTCTAAATCGCGATGCATGATGTTTGCATCGCGATGAATGATTTCTGCATCGCGATGAATGATTTCTGCATCGCGATCTCTGAAACCTTGCATCGCGATGAATTAATCAGGATGACAACACAAGTCTTGTACTTTTGTAATTTTTGAATGAAATTTGAATTCTGAAGGTGGTTGTGGGGTAATGACTGGTAAATTTACTAAATTTTCATAATTTTAAGTCAAGTGTACATGTAATTTTTGTAAAGAATCAGGATGCAAAGTTTCAGAATCGCGATGCATGGGTTCTAAATCGCGATGCATGATGTCTGCATCGCGATGAATGATTTCTGCATCGCGATGAATCACATCTGCATCGCGATCTCTGAAACCTTGCATCGCGATGAATTAATCAGGATGACTACACAAGTCTTGTACTTTTGTAATTTTTGAATGAAATTTGAATTCTGAAGGTGGTTGTGGGGTAATGACTGGTAAATTTACTAAATTTTCATAATTTTAAGTCAAGTGTACATGTAATTTTTGTAAAGAATCAGGATGCAAAGTTTCAGAATCGCGATGCATGATTTCTAAATCGCGATGCATGATGTCTGCATCGCGATGAATGATTTCTGCATCGCGATGAATCACATTTGCATCGCGATACCTGAAACCTTGCATCGCGATGACTACACAAAATTATGATGTATGTATATATGATGACTACACAAAAATAAAATATCACTAAAATAAAAATGAACAATTGATAAAAATGACAAAAAATATAACTAAAAAAATTTTTTCAAAAATATGAAAACACAATTTCATTGACACTAATAGTTCAGTAAATATTGAATAAAATAAAAATCAAGGTTGTATTGCCTCTCTACATGACCTAGAGTTGTGGTTACAAAGCTTTTTACATCTACTACATTTCATTTTCCTTTTGCTTGATGATTCACCAGTTGATGCAATCCTCTTCTTCTTCGGACGTCCGGCTAATCTGTTCATTATTGGTGGTAAAATGGTATCGCTTTCGGACAAATTGTTTAGCTCGTACCTCTCCGTAGTTGTAATTGACATTAATATTCCCTCGTAACACTTGGTGTAATAACTTGTCAGGAAGTAATTTTCAACAATATCATCAACCTTTTTTGAGCATCTCATTACCACAACTGCAGCATGGCAACATGGGAATCCTTGAATATGCCACTGATAGCACGAACATGTTCGATTCTCCAAATCAACCGTAACACTTGGATTGGACAGAACCTCATATATTACGTCACGTACCATCTGGACATGCCATGTGACGCCAATGGTTAAATACTCCCTCCACTTTTTATCCATCTTCCAACATAATAATCTATCCCATTTTCTTCCATTGCTAAGTCTCTCAGTAAACCATTTCATGATTTTTGATCTTATACAGTCAACCATGTGAGTAATGGGAAGAGCTCGAGCATCTAAAATCCAATTATTGAAAGATTCTGCAGCATTTGATGTCATCTCAGCATACCTGTTCTCACGAAAATGTGCAATAGACCACTTATCGTATGGAATATTGGACAAAAAATCACAAGCAACCTGTCCCCCTTCTTTTTTGAATACTTCAAGTTTCTCATTGAATATTCTAACAGTCGGGGCATACGCACAATCCTTCAATATTGAACACATTTTGCTGCGAAACACGCTTGAATAACGTTTACCACCAAACATTTCTTTCAAATTACGATATAAGTGCACCAAGCAGAAGAAATGTTTTGAACTATCAAAAACATCACCTATGGCTTCCATTAAACCTACATTTCTATCGGATACAAACAACACATCCCGATCTTCTGTTGCTTCTTTTATTTTTGAAAGAAACCAAGACCAATTTTCTCGATTTTCAGCACTTACAACCGCAAATGCAAATGGAAAAAACCCTGCATATAAACAATACAATCCTTAAGATAATGTTCAAACAAATATTTTTTTACAGTAACTGATTTTTTTTTAAGTACCTTGATTTCCATCTTTGGCAGTTGCAGACAAAAGCGTGCCTTTAAATCGAGATTTCATAAAGGTGCCATCTATAAACAATATAGGACGGCAATACTTAAAACTATCTACGCATGCCCGAAACGAAATGAACAAACGACTGAAACGATTCGTAATAGGGTCTGATTCAACTACTGCAAAACTGCCCGGATTACTCCTATGCAATGCTTTGATGTACCATTGCAGCTCCTGAAAAGAATCATCATAACCACAAAAAATTCTACTACGAGCCTTTTCAATGCTTCTCCATGCCTTACTGTAACTTACCTCAATGCCATACTGGGTCCTCATGTGATCAATTAGATCGGCTGGGGAATAGCTTGGTTGACTACGAACATTTTCAACAATCAAATCTGCAATTATACCACAACCCATCCTTTTTGAATAATCAATTGAATCAAACATGGTGACTTTACATCTGTGTGTAAGGTTGCACTTGTATATGGATGCTGAATTGCCAAGACTTGAAACAGATGCCTTGATAAACCAACTGCAATCATCATCGAAATTCCTTCCACATACAACACTAACCCTCTCATTGTTGTTCTTCACAAAAACATAATCAAAACCAATCTTGAAGGAATACTTTATCAGTTGCCTCCGAAATTCATCCAACCCACCTTTAAAAATTTGCCCAACACCAGTAATAGCAGATGCCCAACCAGCAGTTAAAAGATCCTTTTGTGATTGATTAGGACATATGTCATAACATGGAACACTTTCATCATCAGTTTTTCAAAAATACAGAATTGATATTGCTTTGATTCGATGATGATGCATCACGATTGGAATAACTTGAACTGCTATTACAGACTGAAGCATCCCAATGAACTCCTATTACAGACTGAAACATCCCTGCATCGCGATGAGAAACACTAGCATCGCGATAAGGCACTGTTGCATTGCGATGAACTCCTGCATCGCGATGAGCCATGTTTGCATCGCGATACAGATATAAGAAATATCTGCATCACGATGCGACATATCTGCATCGCGATGAGCCATATCTACATCGTGATTAGTAATCCCTAAATCATGATGCCCGCTAAATGAAACAGAATCAAATCAAACTCTATTCAATCCAATTCTATTCAATCCGTAACTTAAAGCATTTTGATTTTCAGAAACGTCTACTGATATAATGCTAACTGATAAAATTTTGGCCAACAATACCATATTTACGCAATCATCATCATTTGACAAAAAACAATTCGTATGAGATCCCAATGAATATTTCAAAGATAAATTATGAGCTTCAACATTGGAATACTTACCTGTTATTAATCGAATCAAATCAGCTATTCCAAAATTTTCAGAAACTTTATGAACGATAGTACAACTTCTGAATTTCACCATTAACATGATCGTATTCTCCATAATAGAAAAAAATAGGGTTTTCACTCGTGTTTACAACATCAATAGACGAAGTGTTTTAGGAAGAAGATAATATACAGCTTTTGGCGAGGCCTGATATGTGTTTACAATTGAGTTTCACGTTGCATGATGGACATTTTAGGAATAATATTTTGAAACTACCTTTTAGCGGTTTAAAAAAAAGGGTGGATTGTAGAGAAAAAATGTTTGAAAAAATGGACCGGCCAGCAATTTTGCCAAAATTATATTTATTAAGTTGACCATATTTTTAGGGAGAGATTTTAGGCCTTCAATTTTGAAATCTCCTTCTCCTATTAGCGTGAGATCTTCAGTAACGATTGCCTTCCGTTTTTCAATTTGGTGGCCTGTGATGCTAACCTTATTGGGCTGGTGGGCGTTATGGCCCAGACACTCAGAAATTAGAGTCAATATATGTAGTAAAAAAAAGGAGAAATTGCTGGCCGGTCCACTTTCTCAAACTTTTTTTCTCTCCAGTACACCCTTTTTTTTTTTTACCCGCTAAAAGGCATTTTGAAAATTTTCTTCCTAAAATACCCTCAACAACATCGTTGCATCAGATTTGAGATTCAAATTGATGTATAAATGATTTCATGTTGTTAATATAGTCTTTCCTCATGTTTGGGTATCAATTTTCATACATAAAACACGAATTTGATTAAATTTAAATTTTTTGAGTTCATCCTGTTTTTCTTTGTTCTTGAGCTGTTTTGGCCACTTAAATCTCTGTTTTAAGCTTCGAATTTGTTTAAAATCAATCTCATATTATTATCCTAATTTAGTACTATATTTGTGCACAATTTTTCTACCAAAAAACACTATTTTTGAGCTTCAAATCAAGCTTGACAGTGTGCTGCCCAAAAACAGAGGAAGATGTTCTTGGACTGATTTAATTTGCCAATCGCAGTATGCTGGGCAACGCAACAGGGTTCGACCTGAAGCGCGCTGAGATGATCGCGATGCACCAATTGTTGCATCGCGATTGCAAAAGTGGTGCATCGCGATGCAAAAGTGATGCATCGCGATTCCAAAAGTGGTGCATCTCGATTGCAAAAGTGGTGCATCGCGATTGCAAAAGTGGGATGCACCAATTGTTGCATCACGATTGCAAAAGTGGTGCATCGCGATTGCAAAAGTGGTGCATCGCGATTTGCAAGCGATTGCAAAAGTGGTGCATCACAATTTGCAAAAGTGGTGAATCGCGATGCAACAAATTGTTGCATCGCGATTGCAAAAGTGGTGCATTGCGATGCTTTGAGTCCCTAAAACGCGCTGCGATGATCGCGATGCCCCAATTTGTTGCATCGCGATGCAAAAAGTGGTGCATCGCGATGCCAAAGTGGTGCATCGCGTTGCCAAAGTAGTGCATCGCGATGCCTTGGGTTACTGAAGCGCGCGTGTTTTTCTTTCATTAATGGCATAATCGTCTTTTCGCCCCAAAAATACTTTTTTCCAGTTTTTAAAAAAGATGAGTGGACTGGAGCGATTACAAATGTTTGAAAATGGACTGACCTGTAATTCACCCAAATAAGAAACCCGATTATTAAATTTTGCTAACCCAAGGAAGCCCAATCACCCAGGCGTGGGATGCATCGCTCCCTTGTGACGGGCACGTGCTTCTCATGCCATTTCACGGCGCGTCAAAGGCCCCCCTATTACGATGGCCCCCACATGTCTTCAACTCTCTTTCTCTATCTCTCATTTTTTAAATTAATTTGAGTATTTTTTTTATACATCCATATTTGAAATATGTATATTAATGAAAATTGTAAATTAAAAATATAAATGATTTAATTTATTTATACATCCATATTTGAAATATGTAATATACTAATTAAAATTATAAATGAGTTAATTTATTTATACATCCAAATTTGAAATATGTAAAATATTAATTACAACTATAAATACATTAATTTGTTTTTACAAAATATTTAAAATATGCAATATATCAATTAAAACTATGAAGAAATTAATTGTTTGAAATGTATAAAAATAAACGAGTTATAGTTAAAAAGTACATGGGTTCCACCTAAAAACAAAGTGGAAGAACCAATCATTGGGACGGTTGATTATTAAACGAGTTGGTTATTGAAAATCCTAGGTGGCACCTAAAAACCAAGAACGAGTTCCCCACAATGGAGATGCCCTTCTACTATCACGAGGTACTATCGTCATTTTCTTCTAAACAATGGCTAGCTGTTAGAGAAGATGATATTAATCCGATGAAGAAGAATTAAGTATAGGAATTTGTTAATCTTTCATATGGCCATAGATCCATGGAAACAAATGAGTCCTAATCAATTGATAAGTATAAACTCTACTTTGTGACAGAGGATTACATCTCTCTTACGACGACCGAAGCGTCCTTAAAATAGATCCAACTTTCAACAACCAATCAAGAATGTTCAAACTTATCTAATCAGCATTCAACGAGATCTGGATATTTTAAACAACCTAATCAAGGATTTACGATACTCAAGGTGGGAACTTGAGCACCCGCATGACCGGGTGAGAATGTTCACCAAGTTAGCCCCACTGAGCAAGGGGGCTTGACGAACATGAGCACCATCATAAATCTCTCATCCCGCATCACGCCTACAAGTTATATACCTCCTTAGGGCACAACCAAGATTGATAAATCCCTAGATTCATGCCTTGATGCTAGGTAGTCAACCCCATCCTCATCCTTATAAAAACCCTACCCAAAGAGGACAAAGGCACCTCATTTTACACGCTCATACCTAATTGCTACATGTTTGATTCTAAGTCATCTTTACGCTAGAACTTTTTGGCAGGGAAAACCTTTTGCAGGTTAAAAGTCCAGATATCCAAAGTACGTTTACATTGTTACCCCGGTTGGTTTTTTTTTTGGCGTGGCTTGATTGGTTCTGTCACACCCCAATCCAAGCCACTACACGTAGCCTAAATTCGGGCATGACCTGGCTTAACATAATCAAAATAACCACCTGATAAACAATATAACAGCGAAAATAAGAGTATGACGATAAGCCATCCAACCTCGTAACTGAAAATATACAACTAAGTCTTCACAACTCATCCAACTGATGTACAGACCAACATAGAAGGCATCCAGCCTTTATATACAATACAACAGAAACAGTTTTTGAGACCTAGACAGCATAACAACCACTGTCCAACATATACATAATAAAGTCTACCCCAAAAGAATAACAACCTTCTAATCTCGCGACGAGCTGCATAGCCTCATGCACGTGAACCCTTCGCCTCGCTCCGATCTAAGGAAAAATAATAATGAAAGGGTGAGTCACCTATGACCCAGTAAGATTCCACTAAACTTATGCAGTTATGCATGTATGCGACAGTAATAGGATGATAACACAAGCAGCATGTAATCGAAAAAGTTATAACCAAGTAAGTCACAAGTATTCAGTATAGTCAACAGTCAACTAAGTCTCATTACCATCGTAAGAAGGATCACGACTGCCAACTATCCCATACTAGTTGGAAATAATGACCAACCTACAAAGTAATGAGCTAACAACAGTTCATATCACATATTAAATAAGTAAAGATAACATATATCAGGATATAAGAGTCGAGGTACACCTCCGACTCACCGGCTCCCCTTATACACCATTCAGCTTTGAAGTTCATATCAAATCATTGTAACCATGTAATTCATATATCAGATATTCTGCGGAACAAGTCAACATGCCCCAAGTCCCCACAACCTTGGTATCCATGTGACAACACCACTCTTGTCCAACAATCTACGTGGTATAAACCCTACTTTAGCCAGAAATAGGGAGATAGGCCGGATCAAGGTCGCCACAACCCGACTATCTCTGCACTCCGCCGCGTGACAATCGGTAGTCAACCAAAACCCCCTGAAAGTTAGTATTTGAATATGCACATTCGGTTAGTCAAGTTCACGTTCACACTTTATTCCATATTTGGTTACAAATTTGGCATTTTGGTTATCCTCCAAGGATCAATTCGAGTTCTAAATTTATAAATCAACATATTGAATACTTTAATCATCTCAAATCATACAATAACAAGTCATAAACCCTAAATCACAGCCATGTTACACACTTTGTTTAAGTCAATTCTTGTCGGTTTCGCCAATTCGAAGGTGCAATCAAATTTTAACCATTCTAAGGCTCATATATCATCTAACACATCTTATGAACACATACCCATGGTCAAATTCATATTTTAAAGCAATTCATATGGCTGAAATCTCATAATTTTAGCATGGTAACATTCTTACATTGAATATAACCGAAATCAACCGAAATAACAACAAACATGAACAAGCTAATGGTTCCTTACCAAATCAAAGAGCTAAACCCTTGTTTCACCCCTGTATTAGTACTAAAATCCAGCCCTTAAGCCAGCCAAGAACTTAGTTTAAACACCCCTAAGTTGCTGCCTCAGTTTAAGAATAAGAACCCATGCACAAACCCTAGGTTAAATTTGGTGTTTTTGGAGAGAATTTTGGGAAGAATTTGAGTATTTTTAGTGTTTAGAAGGCTGAAGTATGTTCTTCCAAGCCTTACCCACCTTCTAGACCAGATAAAGAAGGCCAAGCATGAGGTGGAATTCAACAAAAAAGCCAAAAACATAAAACTGTCCAAGCTGTCCGTACTAGGCGCGCTGGGGCGCAGGCTAGCGCGCCACTGTTCACAGCTTCGCGCGATTTTCTTGTTTCACTCCGTTTTCTCGATTTGATCGCTCGTACACCCCTAGGTATGATTGTACAACACTTATAACACATCAAAGGATGTCCCCAAGGGTTCGATATCATTCTTGGATCGATTTAAAGTCACGAGAAAGTTCACAAAATCGAACACGATGTCAACAACTTCTTCGTTTTGTAACTTCAAGTTAACACAACGTATTTCACTTTTTCAAGGCTCAATTTAACAACATGAAACCTCTATAACATCATGTATATCTAGGTATAAAGTAGTGACGTTGATGATCGAAGGCCCCTATGGGCAGATTTAATTGATCTTAGTCACCAATTTCGTGATGCCCCTTGGCTAGTCAGTGGTGATTTTAACTTAATTCTTCGGCCTTTTGAATAATCTGGTGGTAATGGGTGGGATCGCAGAGGTGCCTTGGATTTTCATGCCTGTCTGCCTGCCTCAGGCTTGACAGAGCTCGGGTTCTTGGGTCCAAGTTTTACTTGGTGGAATAAAAGAGAAGGCTCTCACACTATACATCAGTGCATCGACCGCCTTCTGGGTAATTCTATATGGCTTGACAGTTTTGCTTCGTTTAATGTTCTGCATTTGCCCCGAACCTGCTCAGACCACTCGCTGCTGCTACTCTCTTATGGCCGAGCTCAGTCTACTCATCCGGTTTCCTTTCGATTTCTAAATGTGTGGACCACCCATCCATCCTTCTTTGATATTGTTAGGACGGTATGGCAGTTACCTGTTATCGGGCGTCCTTTATATGCCTTCTCGCGCAAGCTTCGTAACGTCAAAGTCGCCATTCAAGTCTGGAACAAGGAAACTTTTAGCAATATCTTCTCTTTATTAAAAGAAGCTGAGGTGAATGTTGCTGAGCAAGAATTGTTTTTTGAATTAAATCCTTCTGAATCTAATAGAGCGAACTTACTTGAGTCCCAAGCAACTCATTGGCTTTATTTACGAAGGGAAGAGGCTTATTGGGCTCAAAAATCTCGTATCAAATGGCTAAAGGATAATACTAAGTTTTTTCATGCTTCCGTTCGTCAAGCTCGTCGTAGATTGCATCTTCATTCTATTGTTGATTCGAATGGTACTGTTCTTGATTCAGAAAATTTGATTAAGCAGGTTGCTATTAATTACTTCCAATCTCAACTTGTTGCTGAAGGTATTGGGGACGACTCTCTCATTGATGTTATTCCTTCTTTGGTTTCATTAGAGTGGAATAACAAGCTTATTGCCCCTCCGTCAATTGATGAAGTTAAAAGCATGGTTCTTGCTATGAGTGGGGATAGTGCTTCGGGTCCGGATGGGTTTTCTAGAAAGTTCTACTCTTCCTGCTGGGATATTATTGGTGGTGACCTTCTGCTGGCTATCTTGGAATTCTTTTCTGGGTTTTCTATGCCCCGATCCTGGACTAGCACCTTAGCTGCGCTCATTCCTAAAGTTGATGCCCCTGCCTCGTTTAAAGATCTGCAGCCCATTAGTCTTTGTAACCTTTGCAACAAGGTGATCTCCAAGATTTTATCTTCTCGGCTTGCTAAGATTCTTCCCCATATCATTTCTAATAATCAAAGTGCTTTCACCAAAGGTCGTTCCATTCATGATAACATCCTTCTTGCCCAAGAACTTATGAGCTATATGGGGAAAAAAGTCACTGGCTCTAACTTGATATGGCTAAAGCATTTGACAGGGTCTCTTGGCTATTTCTTATAAAAGTGCTTCGTCGGTTTGAATTCCGTGAAGTCTTCATTGACTTAGTCTAGCGCTTAATTTCAGATAATTAGATTTTTATCCTTATTAATGGTGCTCCTACAGGGTTCTTCTCTTCTTTGCGGGGTCTTCGCCAGGGTGATCCTTTATCTCCTAGTATGTTTATTATTGCGGCAGAAGTACTTAGTCGTAGCCTCAATCAACTTTATCTTGAAGACCCAAGGACTGCTTTCTCCACTTCTAGTGGCTGCCAGATTATTTTTCATTTAGCCTTTGCAGATGATGTGGTGCTCTTTTGTAACGGGCACTCTCGATCTCTCCGTAAGCATGTGATCTTACTTTCCGATTATGAACGCTCTTCGGGTCAGCTTATTAATTCTTCTAAAAGTAGTTTTTATGTTGCTCCTTCTTTGGATGCTAGCAGGGTGAAAAATATTGCAGGGCTATTGGGCTATCATATTGGCGCTTTCCCTATTATTTATTTGGGCTGTCCTTTGTACATGGGTCGTAAGAAAAAGCAATATTTTGGTCCTATTATAGCCAAGATACAAGATCGCATTGGCACATGGATGGGATCCTTTCTTTCGCAATCGGGCAGACTTACTCTTATTAAATATGTCTTGCACTCCATCTTCGCCTATCAAATGACTGCTTTAGATCCTCCTGTATCAGTTATTAAACTTCTCGAAAGAATGTTCGCGAATTTTTTTTGGGGCAGCATTGATGGTCGATACAAAGCTCATTGGGTCTCCTGGCACTCTTGTTGTCGTCCTAAATCTGAAGGTGGTGTCGGCCTCTCCTCCATCTCTGACTTGATTTCGGTTTTTTCTATCAAGCTTTGGTGGCGATTTCACGCTCAACATAGTATTTGGGTGGATTTCTTGCGTACTCGTTACTGTTTATCCAATCATCCGGCTGTGGTCCACTGTAAAGGCTCTCATGTATGGAATCGTCTATTACTAGCAAGGTCCCTAGCGGAACATTATATCCAGTGGATTGTTGGGAAAGGTACTTGTTCAATTCGGCATGACAAATGGCTCCCAATCTTTCCCATTTTGGCTATGGAGGATGTTTCCCTTACCACTGTTAGTGATCTTTTTCAGACCTTGACCACTCTTTCTCCTCAAGCTGCCACTGCTCTGACTCGGATCGCTGCTACATTCATTCTTGAACATTGTATTTCCCTTGACAACAGCGATGATCTTCCTTGCTGGACTGGCTCCGCAAGTGGTAAATTCTCTCTTAAGTCGGCTGCTGCTAACATTCGAGAAGCAGGCCCGTCTCTTCTTTCGTCTAAGTTCATCTGGTCTCGACTTATTCCAATGAACATCAGTCTTTTTATATGAAGTCTTTTCCTCTCTCGCCTCCCTATTAATGAAGCCATTCTTAAGAAAGGCTTCAGCCTTACTTCTAGATGCAGCTGCTGCCCTCATAACCCTCACATTGAAACTTTCGTCCATGTTTTCTTGACAAGCGATATTGCTCGATCGGTTTGGAATCTCTTTCATGAGTTCCTTGGTTTGGCTAGGTGTGAATTCTCTATTCAGCAGCTTTGCAATTTGTGGTGGACTCAGGCTGGATTGGTTCTATTCTCTGTCATTCCCTCCGTGGTTCTATGGCATCTATGGATATCAAGGAACAAGGCTGCTTTTGAGGGGTCTCATCCTTCCTCTCGGGGGATTATTCTTGTTGCCCAATCTGAGATAAATTACATCCTTTCAGCAGCTAACTTCTCGGTGGTTAACTGGTTCATGCGTGGCTCCAAGGTTGGTCATCCTCGGCAAGTTATTATTCGGGCAATTTCTTGGATGAAGCCTCCTATTGGGCTTGTTAAACTCAATACCGATGGTGGTAGTCGAGGTAATCCAGGCATTGGTGGTGGTGGTGGGGTTATCCGAGATACTAATGGATTCTTTATTTATGGTTTCTCCTCCTTTTATGGGTCTTGCTACAATTCAATCGCGGAAGTTCGAGCCCTTTTCCAAGGAGTTTGCTGGTTACTTTCTAATGGGTTTCACAACGCTATTGAATGGATTCGGCTTTTCTCTATGGGTGCCTCGCCAAGGGTCATTCTCCTCCTTGGCATTCTTATTATTATATTCGTGCTATTCTAGCGTGTCAGCGAGCTGGGGATTTTCACTTTCGTCACTGCTTCAGAGAAGTCAATACGGTGGCTGATGGCCTGGCCAATCTTGCTATGGACTCTACCTTGGATGCCACGTTTTCTTCTGTGTCTTCGCTCCCTCATTCCATTCGGGGTGCTATTATTTTGGACTCTCAAGGGCTTCCAAGGGTTCGGATTTCCTAACTTGGCTGTTGCTTGTTTTTTTATTTTTCTTCGCTTTGTATTTCCATTTCAAGGTTAGGCTCCTCTGTCCTCTCATTTATAAGGGCAAGGCTGGTTGTCCCCCTCAAGTTTGTATTTCCTTTATTTATTTTAATAAAATCTAGCAGGGTGCTGCCCCTCTTTCCTTAAAAAAAAAAAAAAAAGAATTGGAATGAAGACTTTTGGAGGTGGAAACCCTAAAAGATGAGAGGACTACATATGCGTAGTATATGTGGGGCTGAAACATTGCATAATTTTATTGAGGTTTAATATATAATTTGGTCCCTGAACTTTACACCATTTCCTGGTTCAGTTATAGAATTTTGACATTTCCTATTGTGGTCCTTGAACTGCCATTTAAGCCTTACAGTTCGTCCCTCAAGTGACAGCCGTCACTTTAAATGTTAATAAATACATGAAATGCCCCTACTCCATGCTGAGTGTGATTCCAAGGTGGACAAAACGTGCTTACTTGGATATTAATATATATATATTTTTGCTAACTAATTTACACCCTCTCTCCCTCTCTTTCTTTCTCGTTTAAACCATTTCCCCTCTCTTTCTTTCTTTCTCTCTCTCTCTCTCTCTCTCTCTCTCTCTCTCTCTCTCTCTCTCTCTCTCTCTTTCTTTCTTTCTTTCTTTCTTTCATTCTTTCTTTCTCTCTCACTCTATCCACTGGGATTATCAAATGGTACCTCCTCTTCGATACGAAGTGATGACTCCATCCTGAAACAGTCATTAAACCCTAACTTTAAACCCTACTATTCCCAAAATTCAATCCAAAAACTCAAAGAAAATATTGAATATATTTTTGATAGCCCATGTTGAATTTCCCAAAAACAAGTCCAAATTATAGAAAAAATTATTCAGTCCAGTCAAAATAAAACTGAGATTACAAAATAATTAACCCTAAAAGTCCCAAACTCAAAATCCAAAACTCATACCCAGATCAAACTTCCAGGAACTACTGAGATATCAAATGATACTTCATCTAAGACATAAAATGATGATTCTGTCTTAAAAAAATTACTCAATCCCAACATTAAAACCAAAACTCAAAACACATGTCGAATTTCTGAAAAAAATAATTAGAAATTAAAGAAGAATTATTTACTGAGATTATGAAATCAAACATTCTCTGTTACAAAAAACTATTACGCCAACCTGAAACAATGTTAATTAAACCTTAAAAATCCCAAAATTACATCCAAAAACTCCAAGTCCAAGCCCTAGGCTCGGATTTCTAGCTTGTAGAGGAGAGAGAGACGAAGAAGATTGGAGAAAAATTACCCCGAATTCTCAAACCCTAGCCTGATTTTTACTGTCGTAGAGGAGACGGATGGCTGGACTTCTTCGCGAAATTGAACGGAGCTAGAGATGAAGATGGGCGGCTTGAGGTTGGAGGCAGGGCAGGGTTGTTGCTACTGCGTTTTCATTGTGGCGTGTAGGTGATTGTTGGGGATGGATGCGGTGATGGCTTGGTGGAAAAGAAGGGGGAGTTGCCGGATTTTTTGAAGAAGACGACTGCAATGAAGTTTGTTGTTGCCGTTTTTACGATGAGAGAGAACGAAAGTGATGGTAGCAGATTGGGTGTGGTCTTGCTAGAGGCGATAGTTGGCTAGGGCCTGCTACGGGCTCGCTGGGAATTGAGAGAGAGAGGGAGTGTGCAGCGATGAGGAGGGGGAGAGACTTGAGTAAGGGATTTAGTTTTCATTTTTCTTTGCGAAAAGAGAGAGAGAAAGAGAGAAACCAGAAGAGAGAGAGGGAAAATGGTTTTGCTGAGAGTTTGCTTTACTTAGAAAAAAATATTAATTCCATATAATCACGTTTTGTCCACCGTGGAATCAAAGTCAGCAGCAGTAAGGGCATTTTGGTCATTACAGACATTAATTAACGTCAAAAGTGATGGCCGTCACTTGAGGGATGAACTGTAAGGCTTAAAGTGCGGTTCAGGGACCACAATAGGAAATGTCAAAGTTCTATAACTGAACCAGGAAAAGGTATAAAGTTCAGGGACCAAATTATATATTAAACCTTTTATTGAATTGGACTACATTCAATATTTTGTTTTTTGAATTGTTTGGCTCACATTTTATAAAAATAGAAAAATTGCGGGCCGATCTATTTTCAACAATTTTCAACCGCTTAAGTTCACTATAATTATTTTTAACTGCTTAAGTCCATTTTTAAGTGATGAATTGGATATTTGTTCCAAAACTACTCCGTAACAACAAATGACGTTTTTAAGTGTAAATTGTGCATCGTCATGTATGCGAATTGTGCATCGTCAATATAATTTGTGATTTTGTGTTAAGAAATGTGCATCGTCAGTATAAAATGTACATCATCAATGTATTTTTATGAATTTGTGTTAAGCAATGTGTATCGTCAATTATAACCGTACTATTTTCAATATATTTTGTGTTAAGAAATGTGCATCGTCAAGTATAATTTTGTGCATCGTCAATTATAACAGTACCATTTCAATATAATATGTGCATCGTGAAGTATTTTTTATGCATCGTCAACTGTAATAATTGTATTTTTTATTAATTCCTATTTTTATTAATTCATATCAATGACTGTTATCTCTTTTTTTAAAAAAACATGTTTGTATTTAAATGAGCCGCCTATTAGAATCTGATAGAGTTTTAAACGATGCACAAATTTTGTTAAGTTTAAAAAAGTTGTGCATTGGGAATATAAAATTTTGATAAGTACTTTTATAGTACAACCTTTGTGCATTGCAAGTGTAATTTTAAATAAAATAGAAATTACACAATGTTTATCATCATAGATTCATAAAAAGAGAGGAATAACACGAAAAATGTAATGCATATAAAAAGTATTGTTTCTTAAACAATTTCTCCGTACAAAATCATTGCATTAGCCATTTTTGCCATGTACTCTGCACATGTACTAGCGTCAGTTTTCGTCGGTAATTTCTTGACTGCCACCGGCCACAGAGCTAACAATAGAACATGACATCTTTCACATTATCCTGATACTTGGAAGCAGACGAACAATCGCATTTCTCTCCCTCAACGCAGCCCTTTCCACCGACTAAGAAATCAGTCTCAGATGCATTGCCCTCAATGTACTAGCGAGCCCTAAATGCAGTCAAATGCGCGTAGTAAGCAGATGGAACTGCAAAAGTCATCAACTCAAATGTGAATTAAAGTTGGTGTAAACAAGGTTCTTAGGATCTCAGCGTTACCATTTTTCCCAAAAGTTATAGCTGTTAGGAAGGCACAATCAATTTCCTTTAAACCTTCACACAAGTAGCGTCACGAGCTTGCTGTTCCATCCCCAATAATCTCCCCCCCCCCCACAAGTGCTGGGCACAGCTTTATCCACACAGTCAACTGCAGCGACACAAATTCCAGCTCTGAGAAAGGTCCTCCCCACCACCACTACCATTGCCACCCATAACCGGCGTAGCCTCCATTAACCATATATTCTTCCCACTAGACATTGTCCCTCCAACTGAACCTCCCTCCCCTCAACCCCCACCCCTAAAATCCCATTCTCCACCTTTACCACCTGATCACCAAATGAACAACCTTTCTTCCCCTCATTTTCGTCGCCCCCTCCCCCCTCCGCAATGTCCACCTCCTCCTTTCTCTCTTTCCCTGCCAATATCTCCTCTCTCCCTCCCTCAATCCCCCAAATCAATACGCCCTATAACGGCTTAAAGACCCTAACCTAGGTTTTCAAAACAAGATTATGAAAAAGTTTGTTGTCATTTCCTTACATAAATGCTCCCCCGTCGTTAAATTATTGTCATGTTTGATTCAGCCCACGAATTAAGAAAAATCAATTCACTTGATTATTAATATTGATATAGTGTGTAATTTTCTTTAATATCTATGTGCATGTGGCCCATAATTAAAGTAGAAAGAAAAAGTAAGGATAAAATTGTAAAAATGTTATCTTAAAAAGAAAACTTTTAAATAAGAATTATTTTGGAATAGATAAAAAAAGGAAAACAAGATAATAATTTAGTGACAAAGGGAGTATAAATTAATATCATCAGCAAGTTAATAGAGAGAGTGCCGACAAGAGAGTGACGGCCAAACTAGGTTGTGATTATCGGAACAACAGCCTTCCAATGAGCGTACGTCTCATCGACGGTGATCTTGTCAGCGCCTCTCTGTCTCATCCTGACTACTCTGTTGTTGGCCGTTGTTGCTTCCCTTTTTCTCTCTTCTTTGATGATCTTGTTGGAGGACCCTTCGGTCGTCCTCTCTTTTTCGGCTTTAAGACCCCTTCGGTCTTCCATTGTTAAAATCCCTCTGTTTTCTCAAGGCTTGCCTGAGTTGAAGTGGTTGGCTGTTCAAGATTTTCAAAGAAAATGACTGCTCTCCGTTGTTGCTCCACCACGTTCTTTTAAAGAAGTTAGCAAACAAGCGGATGATCGGAAGCTGTGAAAATGGCACTGTTCGAATGAATTTAAGTAGGGGTGTAAATATAAACCGCCGAACCGCGAAACCGAACCGAACCAAACCAAACCAAGCGGTTTGGTTTGGTTTTAGATTAGGGTGGTTCGGTCACGGTTTTGAAATTTTATAAACCAATCGGTTCGGTTTGGTTTGTGGTTATAGGGGTCAAACCGAACCAAACCAAACCGTTATATATATATATATATAATATTTTTATTATTAATAGTCATTGATTTGTCTTGAAAATTTTATACCGAGATCTAGAAAAATCTAAGAGTAAAGATGGTAATCGCATGCCTTGGTCTCTCAACTCTCTCTCTTTTTCTCTCACCTCAACGCAATGTCGCGCCTCACCATTAGTCCACCGTTGTCCCTCTCACCCCGCCAGCGCCTCTCCCTTTCACCTCTCTGACATTTTTTCTCACACCTCATAGAACTAAAATTTTCACTCAACCATCGTAAAATCTCTCTCGACCTTACAAAATTAGTCTCAACTTTCTTTTTCTTTTTCAATATTTGAAAATTGACCTTGTCTTCTTCTTTTTCAATATTTGAAAAATAAATTACTTTAAACCATAAAATCGAACCAAACCAAACCAAACCGAATGGTTCGGTTCGGTTCGGTTTCAAGCTTCATGCGGTTCGGTTCGGTTTTAAAAAAATGAAACCGTTAGGAGGCGGTTCGGTTCATAGTTTTGTCATAAACCGAACTAAACCGAACCATTTACACCCCTAAATTTAAGGCTTTGAATTTTGCCATGGCTCTGTTCTGGTTTTGTCCAAGTAATGTCTAACGGTGACAGAATCAATGTGACCAGCACATGGTAATAGTAAGGGTAGTTCCGGGTTTTAATAAATGTTTTAAGCTTTCCATCCACAAAACTAGATGGAGTGATTAATCTTGGGCTTAAATTGTAATTTGGTGACCCTACTTTGACAGAAAATTCATTACGCTCACCCTACAATTTTTTTTTCTCAATTTCATCACTATTCTTGGCATAAATTCCACGTTAATCACTCCATCCAAATTTTTGGATGAAAAACTTATTGTTTTTTTTAAATCCCGAAAATACTCTTACTAATAACTATCAATTTAATCACTGCACTTAGACATAAATACAAGTTCATCACTTCATCCTGATTTTTGAATAAAAAGTTTATAATTATCCTAAAAACCCGAAAATATCATTACCAAAATATCAAAATTCATTGCAACCAAGAACAAACAAAAACCCAAAAATTAAGCAACTAGGGAAAAAGATCAAACACCCAAATTAGCATATCTTCATTCCAAGCTCAATCTGCACGTACCCCCTAACTCTTTCAAGAACCCCAAATCGATCCAATTTTTTGAAATCCAAATGGACCAAAATTATGAAAGACCCACAACCCTTCTTGAAACACTCAGTCAAGAAATCATCAGAATCATAACACTAGGCTTAATTGCCACTAACACACATATAATTAGTTTAATGCATTAATATAATTAGTTTATTCTACAATAATAACTATCTTATATTAATTTAATGCATTTGTTTAATATAATTAGTTTTATATATAAAAAAAAGTCAAGCTAAAGAATTTATTGCTTTAGAAAAGACCAACATAATCTTTTATTAATTTAGATTAAGAATTCTGATAAGTTAACCTAATTTTTGTTTAATATTTTTAAGAATTAGTTTGAAATTATGTTATTTTATTATATTTGAAATAACTTATTTAACTGATTTGATTATTTTAAATATTTTATACAGAAAAATTTATACTATTAATCTTAATGCATTTTCTGTCAAAGTAGGGTGACTAAATAGCGATTTAAGGTAAAAGGCATTTTGGTCTTTTTGCAGTCCCCCATCCAACTAACGAAAGTCAAGCACGGTGAGTTTATTGACTCAACATGCCAAGTATAATGATGAAATTGAAAAAAAAAATTATAGAGTGAGCTTAATGAATTTTCTGTCAAAGTAGAGTGACCAAATTGCGATTTAAGTCTTAATCTTGTAATCAAGTACAGTTATTAAAGTTTAAAAAAAATTTGTAAAGTAAACTTATCGAAATCTTTGGCAAAGTAGGGTGAGAATTAAGTCAATCTAGAAATATAGAAAGTTTAATTAAAAAAAAGGGTTTCAGTGTTCTTAAAAAACATAAATAAACTCAAAGTCTAGTGCTTACAATTTATAATCTTAAATGTGCTTTAAATGTCTTGTTTATCATCATATAAGTCAAATCAAACATTTAAAAAATAATTTATAATAAATCGTAAGCTATAAACACAACCCAAAAAACCAAATCAAATAAGTCCTTGTAACTCGACAATTCCCGCCTTCCACAACTCAGGTTAAGTAGCCATTTTTGGTTTTCTTTTAGTAGTTGGCCAGTAAATTTCTATTGTTACTACCTTCGTCCTAAAATAATTGTCGTTTTAGTAATTAGCACACAGATTAAGAAAAATTTTAAAAATAATGATCTACCCTTATTTAAGTCTAGTTGTTGTAGGTAAGTTGTAGGATTACTTTTTCTCTTTTTTCTTACTGGTTCCCTCTATAATGAAAGTAATAAATAAGAACAAATTTGACAAAATATGAACAAATATTTCTTGAAATCCTATAACAACAATTATTTTGAGACAAAAAAACTTTGCTAAATCGATAATTATTTTGAGACGGAGGTAGCATAGTTCCTTCCGTTTACTTAAAAAGAAAAATACAAGAAATGATTGAAATTCGATTGCTATCTACTCCATCCATTCCACCCAAAGAACACATTTGAAAAGTATAATAATTAAGGGATATATAAGTATCATTAGAATTGATCATAATTACAAAAAAATGCTCAGAGTATAGTTAATATGTTTATACTACATGTGGAGAGTAAAATTATAAAATTATGAAGATTGTAGACATAATTTTTAAAAGTAGACTCTTTATGTAAAATATTTTAAAATAAAATAGTAGACTGTTTACCAGAAATGGAGAGACTATATATTTTAAAGAATAAGTTGGGTTTGTACCAAAAACGGAAGAGCATCATTCTATATATGGAAATTCCAACTAAAACCCCCAAATTTAGTAAATTTGGAGCTAGTGAAGAGGAAAAAGTTTCACACATGTTTTCCAAACGAGATGAACGGATTCCCCCTCTATATGTGGGAAAGGGAGAGAGCTTTACTCCTAGCCATAGACAACCCCAAACTAACGTCCGCTATCTCTGTCCCTACCCTCCTATATAAAGCACCTCAACCTCAATATGCCAAAACAAGTAGCAAGCAATAAGAATTAGGTAATAAGGAGCTTTGGTTGTTTTTGCTGGGCAAGCAATTCTGATAAGCAGCTTTGATCAGAAAGTTAACAAGCAGCAGAATCTTGATCACCAGCAAAATGACTCCCTCCGTTGGCTCCTCCTCCTCCGCCGCCGCTTCCCTCGTTGTCCTCTCTTGCCTTCTTCTCTTCTCGTCAGCCGCCACCGCCTTCAACATCACCAAGATCCTGAGTCAGTACCCTGACTACAGTGCTTTCAACAATCTTTTGACTCAGACTCACGTCGCCAAAGAAATCAACACTAAAAGCTCCATCACCGTGCTGGCGATAAAAGATTCCGATATGTCCGGACTCACCTCGAAGCCCATCGAGACCCAAACGATGATCATGAAAATCCACGTCATGCTCGACTACTACGACCATGAAAAGCTGTCCCGCGTCAAGGGAAGCTTGTCTGACGTCACCACCATGTTCCAAAGCACCGGTGTTGCAGCCTATGGCCAAGGCTTCTTGAACATCACCAACAAGAAATCCGAGGGTATCTTTTTCGGGTCCACTGCCAAAGGGGCCCCTCAGAATTCTCACCTTAACAAATATGTTTTTGCGATGCCCTTCAACATCTCTATTCTTGAAGTTTCAAGCATTATTATCCCTCCTGGGCTAGATGGTGCCCCCGTTGGCCCAGCATTGCCACCACCACCCGCTGCTCCCGTTGCACCTGCTCCCGCACCATCAAAGAAGAAGCAAGCACCGGCTTCCAGCCCAGCAGAGGCAGAGGTTCCTGTGGCAGAAGCTCCCATAGAAGATGAAAGTCCTGCTCCTGATACCCCAGCAAGCTCCCCATCTCCATCCTCTTCATCTCCCTCACCATCAGCAGCTGACGAGCCAGCTGACGACGATCTGCCAACACCCCCACCAAAATCCTCGGCTGGAAAGGCTTTCATTTCCAGCCTGGTTTTGCTGGTGTCTTTCGTTGCGACTTTGTGAATTTTGAAGAGGGATGAATGAAAGTAGGAACGAGGACGGAAGAAAAGAAAAAAAAAAAAAAAGAAAGATGGGCAATGGTAAAAGAAAAAAAAAAGAAATAGAAAAAAGAAATGCATTTGAAGATTGATGTAGGGTATGTCCTTTTGAATTCAAGAAAGTAGAAAATTTTCCATGCTACACAAATCTACTCTTATTCATGAATAATACATGGAGTATTGATATCTCAACCACGTGCATATATTTAAGTTACTTGATCAAACAAACCGTATAAATATCATGGGTATAAATCACAGGATGAATTCAACCACACTTTTTGCAGCTTTTGCAATATAATTTTCCAATGCGTAAAAGCCAACATCCTGCTTGATTTGGTTTACGATGAAATTAAGGTTGAAAGGTTAAGCACTAATTAAACCAGTTACCCAGTCTGCAGATTGCGACAGGAAAGATCTGTTACTCTCCATCTTTTACATTTTGTATGGAAGAATTTTGTAACCCTACTGGAATGTCCGAACTGACAATCAGATTTATAAGTTCTAAGAAAAGAAACATTCCACACAAGTTTTAAAATGTCAACGTTTGGCCAAATCCACTTTAATATTCTGCAGGCCATCATCTAGTTCTATGAAAGAGCACATAGTTAAAAGGTTGCCCCTTGTATATTCAAGTAGCATTTGAAAGATTCCATCACTTTTTGATGAGTTCTTTTACCTTTTCTTACTGGCGGCGTTCAAATAAGGTTAAATCCAAAGAAAATCTTGCAAATTAAAGTCAAAGTGGTCCAAGTCTTGCATTCTTTTATCAACCTCTCACATTCCAGATCTATTCTTTATTTTTATCATTTTTTCTTCCAAACAAGCATACAAGCAAAAGAAGCAAGCAGATATGAAGATGACTTTCTTCTTTCTTTATCCTCATTTGAGATTTTTACATTACCATATTTTAATCATGCAGGTTGAAGTGTCTCAAACTAATAGATCACGTTTTCCAAACATTTATGAAGTGTCTCAATTACTTAATATATGAATTTTATATTCACAAATTCAGAGGTTGAACATGTATTTATTAGTGTTTAAGGAGTCGTTTGATTTGAAAGGGCCCATAAATTCATATTAGAGGGTAGCTTAAATAATCAGGCTGTACAGTTTAACCACCAAATCAAGCCGCCATGTACTATCATAAGAATAGAGAAGAGAAGGAAGAAGATTCATTCATCACTATGCTCATGTATACATTTCTACGACAACCCGTACAATCAACACGTAATTTCACTTTTATATACATCTGTATTATGCAATCTGGTGATACATGCTCTTAACCATATATCATAGCAAGACACACATTTAAATTAAATAATTAACGGAAAACGAGAGCTGTGATAAAAGTATTGGGAAAGAAAAAGAATCCTTCTCCAGCTTACTTGATGTGGAATATCTCAAAAGTAGCTTGATTGAACTTGCAAGAGCTCAAGTTGCGCCAAGAGCTTTGCAACTGTTGGTTTCAACATCGGATCACCGTTCTGTGCAAGATCAATCAGCAGCACCTGAGCAGGTTCTCCGTACTGCACTCTGTGAGCCTCAACTCTAAAAACCCTCTCTAACATCCAAACTGCTTTTTCTTGAGCCTTCAATGTCCCGGATTTTAAAACTTTTAGGATGGCTTCAACCCCTGACATTTTTGCCAAGTGGTTGCTTCCATTCTCCCATATTTCGTCTTGCAAAAGAGTTGCAAGGGCATCAAGAACAGCTTCATCAGCCTTCCTTTCATTACTTTCCAATATTTGGATTAGGGGAGCAACAGCTCCTGCCTTGACCAAGCAGAAAGTGCTTTTGAGAAAGCAGTAACCATCGTGAATCTCACAGAAGGCATCTGCAGAGGGAGGTACACATAACCACCTTGTTTTTCTGGACTTCCGTTGGGATAAGGAATTCTGTGATAATTGCGCAAGTGAAATTGCAGCTCTACATTTAGCAAGGAAAGACCCGTTTGAGATTAACTTCACAAGAACTGGAAACACCCCATTTTTGGCAGAATAAAGTTGTAGCTTCTTATCAGAAGGGACCGTAAATCGTATCAGTATACCTGCAATACTCTCAGCCAAACTAGGTGTTAAGATTGCCTGGCTTGAACTCATTATGGACACAAGAATCGGCAATAGGTTTGCTTTCTTAAGTATGTCTGTCGCTTTCTTGTTACTGACAGGAAGATTACTTAGTATGCTAGCAGCCATGGCCTTTTCACCCTCGGTTGGTGACGAGGAGATGATATTTACAATAACATTAAGATGGGTTTCTCCCAGTTGTTCTGTCAACTCTTCTGATAACTCTTCAGAGAGGGTAGAAATCAAATTCAAGGCACCATTCCGGATTTTAGTGTTAGTTTCCGAGAGGAAAGGTAGGAGAAGTTGAATTGAACCGTTTTTCTTCATTTTCCTTCTAACTTTGGATGCACTAGAATGGGCTGCAATGCTATTTAAAGCTTGTAAGAGGTGCACCTGAATTTCTGGAGTAGACAGATTTAGAAGGGAGAGCATCTGAAGAGCAATGTCTTGGTTGACAAGAATAGATTCAGATTGGGCAATCCTTGCAAGAATAACTGAAGCAGGCTCGCGAAGAGTCATGAGAACGGACGTCACAGAGAAGAGGAGCTGAAGCAGCAATGGTACGATGCATGAAGTAATCAAGCGTTGCGCATTCTCCTTTAAGGAGGATAAGTTTTGCAGTGCACTTAAAGCAGATAACTTGGCTTCACATTTGCCCTCTTTAAACATTTGAACAAGGGGTTCGATTGCCCCGTCTTCCCCAATCGAAGCTCTGGTCTGATCTCTTAGCTCCATTCTTGAAAGTGCTGCTGCCATGAGAATCTTACTCATGTCAGAACCTACAAAAACATGAAACGGACATCGCTAATTATTAATTGCCGTTGCTTATATACAAGTATGTAAAAATGTAACATGTCATTCAATTAGGGGCCAATAATACAATGCTTCTTAAATTACCTTCCTTTAGGCACTGTACCAACGGCTTGAAGTAGCCAGCCTCCGCCATATGAAGAGCATTCTGAGTATTGCTAGACAAAGAAGTCAACAACTTTCCTGCATCAGATGAAGCCAATGCATCATCTCCATTGAAAATGGCAACTAACATAACAATGCAACCTTGTATTCTGCCAATCCTCCTCCTAACAGCTGAAATGTTGGATAGACTGAGCAACAACCCGACTGCCTCCTTCTGCTCCTCCTCATCCCGAGTCAAAGATTTCACCAATGCTGACAAATACGCCTCCTCTGTCATTTTTTCCTGAAAATCGCCAAACAATATAAAGCACAAACATATAAACACAATCACACTTAATAAACATTGTAAAGTTTAGTAGTCCCTCCATCCCCAAATTGTGTCATTTTTTAAGTGTTTTGCAAAAATTAAGAAAGTTAACTTTTTGGCTATTTTAGTGGTATATATACATGAATGCCCTTAGTATTCACACATTACACCATATTATTGCAAGTACATTGGGACATAAATAGATAGGAAAGGCGAATTTAATAACTTCATACAAAAAGCACTCATTTTAGGATAATTTTCTTCAATAAAATGACACTCAATTTGCGATGGAGGGAATAACATATAAACACACTGATAAACAGGGCAAAAGCACACAAACTTACACCGAGCCACAACCAACCATCCAAACACAAATACCAAAACCACCGACTGCTAAAAAATGTAAAACACACTTCACAACTTGTATGAGACAACTACGCAAACAAAGCACACACTAGAAAAAACTGAAACTCAAACTCTTTTAAACACACCAAGTAACAGACATGTGCATAAAGGCAAGCACAAAGAAAACTTAATGCAGCCATAATGAAAATAACTACTAGTACTCAACATACCTTGTTTCCATCATTCGATGCAGCGAGGCTTCTTAGTATTTGAATTATGGTCAACCGATTGATTGGCTTAGCCGAAGTCAACCGATTGAACAAGATCGGGATGATCCCTTCATCGTCCATCCATTCATTGGTAACAGAATTATCCCCAATCAAAGCTTCTAAGCACAGAAGTGCTCGTTTCAATTGATCATCATCTCCACACTTGAGATGCAAAACGACATCATCAATTTTCAAAGTAATTCCATCCTCCTCCTCCACTATTTCCCCCGCTATTTCCTCAACAATTTCACTCTCCATTTCCTCCACAGATTCCTCATCTGTTTCTTCCTCTGTTTCGACGTCATCAACAAACTCCGATTTGCTCTCTGAACTAGCAGTACTGAACCTCCCAACATTCATCATTTCTCTACGCAAAGCGTCGATTTCCTCTTTACCAGCTATTGACACATCATGACTAGCAAAGAGAACAAGGCCTAAAGACCTTCCCAGATTCTCAGTGATGTCCTCAATTCGTTTGATGGGTGAGGAACGATATTTGGGGCTTGTAATCAAGGCCTTGGCCCTTCCTAACTCGATCTCAAGGGACTCAATTGCCTTTCTGATGGGTGGTGTGTCCATGAGCTTGTTGCCCTTTAATTCACTGAGAATCATACTTAGTTTCTCAATAGACACCGAGAATTCAACCATGGTTTCGGAATCTTTTCCCACACAAACCACCTCATCAGGTGATGCTTCCAGCTCAGTAACAACCACAGACAAGCTATTATCCTCCATAGTTTCTCTAAGTTGAACTATCTAGTATATAATTCTAATACACAGTACCATAACAAGGCAAAACACACCCACACGGTATGAAATGAAAGAGTAAGCCAATTGAGAGGGGTTTAAGAAATCTTTGGCGTTTTCTGTATGTGGGTTGGTTACAGAAACGCAAGTTGGTCCAAACGAACCATCGTGATTAACAAGAGAGATTGAATAATAGGATAATTTATAGAGAACGAAGGGCAGGTGAAGCAAATTGAGAATGACCCAGATCAAATTCAAACCGAATTTCAAGTAATTTGAATCATTGATAGAAGAAAAAAATGCAAGAAAATCAAAGCGTAATAGAAAAGGGGGTGGAGAGAAGACCAAGAACTTTTAGCAAGACAAATTTCTTTGTATTTTCTTGTACGTCTTCTTCTTCTTCTTCTTCGTAATTTTAACGTTAAATACAAGGTAGTACAGAGAGAGACATTTGAAGGCCTGTTTGAGAGTGTGTGGGAATTGCCCGAGTCCAAAGAGAGAGAGAGAGAGTTGACTTGGTCTTGGGGTGTTTCATACAGGTTCATGTCATCTAGGTTTGAATGGAGACTGAGGAAAGCATTAAAGAAGTGATTTAGAAGATTTCATCACTGTTTACTCCGAAAGACTACAGAGATTGATGGAGACGTTTATACGGGAAAAATAGTCAAAATGATCCACCTACTATTCCGTCATCTCTTAATTATTATTTTGTTTAATTCGGCGCATAAATTAAAAAAAAATTAACTTAATTATTAATATTAATAAAATATGTAATTTTCTTTAATATTTATATGTATGTGATTTATAATTAAAGTAGAAGAAAAAGTAAGAATAAAATGATAAAAGTGATGTCCTAAAAAAAATTTCAAACAAAATAATATTTTAGAACGGACAAAAAATAAAAGAAAGACAATAATTTAGGAATGGAGGGAGTATAAAACAAAAGTTACGATTTGACTAATCAACTCCCAATATTTCAAACTTGACCAATGTACTCACCTCAATTAGCGAGTACATTGGTCACATTTGGCTTCAATCAACAAGTCCATTAAGTTTATGGATGAGCCGTTAGTCAGAAAGATCACATTGACCTCAGTTAGTAGGTACATTGGTCACATTTAATATATTAGGAGTTGGTTGGTCAAATCGATAATTTTTTTATAGTAACGTTGGTCATTTGGCTATCTACCCCACGTTTATACATAAAGATACTTATCTTGCCGATTTGGGAAAGAAAGTACATACACAGACTTTTCGAGAAAATTATATAAATGATCATCGTATATTATTGTTTGATAACCGATTTTACCATGTACTATCAATATCTTAAATCTAACCAATGTACTCACGAGTTGAATGCAATGTAGTCCTTTTGACTAACGATCCATTCATTTTTTTAACGGTCGTTAACTCTCCATCCTATTTTTAAAAATGACTGTTGATATGGTCTACGTGAGCCATTTTATGAAGGATATTTTTATCCATAAATTTTTCTCTCCAGTAAAATATTGTCCATAAATTTTTCTCTCCAGTAAAATATTGTCCATGTGCTTTTCGTCTCTTCCACACCTCTGAAAATGGTTGTCGCCGTACAAACACACACAAGAAATTAACTAAAAAAAATATCAAACTTAATGTTTACAGATTTGAAATGGTCAAACACAATTCCATCACCATGGCCCCACACACGTGAAATCATTGTTCCACTTACAAAAAGATCCTCTTGTTACTTCATATTCCCAACCAAACTAAAACCAACTCCCTCTTACCACAATACATAAATTCACTTTCCCTCTCACTCGTTATTAAATTGTCCAAAATTCTACCCACATTCCCCCTTCCACCCACCCAATCGAGCCAATCCTATCTCCTTCAAAACAAATTCACTGACCCTGTTATGCTAATTCGTTGGAATTTGGAGGCTTTGTTTGCTACCGCTCTTCGCTTCTTTCAGGAAAATTTGATCTCTAGCTATTCCATATGTTTATGGGTTGTTGAAGACGGTGGCGACGATGGCAGTGAAAGGACAGGACATTGGGGAAGAGTGGAGGCATTATTCATTTGGCTGACACCGAGCCAAGACCTTTATCGTCAATTTTTTTCTTTCGGGCCAAATCCCAGTATCTAAGACTCCAATAACTAGATCTGAATCGAAATCCAACTCCTTCAACAAGCGAGCACGGTCGGACGTCTTCAAGTCCAAAAACTCAAGGGAATGCATGGTGTGCACGTGACAGACTTGGATACCCCTCATAAAATGGCTCACGTAGACTATATCAACATCCCTGTTAAAAAATAGAATGGAGAGTTAACAACCGTTTAAAAAATGGATGGGTCGTTAGTCAGAAGGACTACATTGTACTCAATTCGTGAGTACATTGGCTAGATTTAGGATATTGAGAGTACGGAGTCAAATTGGTTACCAAATGATAATACGATGCTCATTTATATAATTTTCCCCAAACATTTCATACTCCCTCCATTGATGGTATCTTTTTTATTTGAGGTATGATATTACGATTTTGTGGTGTTATTATAAGTTTTAGTGTTAGTGTCGTTCAATTAAATTTACATATATTTATACATCGTCAGATCAAATTTGTCATTTTTAAAATAATATAATGTACATTCCAAAAATATTTGATCATCCAACTGCTATAACACTAAGGAGCTGTTTGATAGTCAGGATTAAGGCCAAATATGATTAATATGTCAAATAGTCAGATGTTTGGTACGCAATAGGCCGTCGGGACTAATAGCACGAACTATCCTGAAAAAGTCCTTATCCCCTCGCTAATAATACTAAGAAAGATGGTGGTATTATTAGCACCCTCACTATTAAACACTTAATAACATTTTTAATTTCAAAATTACCCCAAATGTATAAGTGAGGATTCATAGCGATGATGTTAATAGCATCTTGATTAATAATAATGCTTATTCCCGCCCAACTACCAAACAAGCCCTAAAACTTGTAATAATACAACAAGCTCGAGCTCGTAATATCATTTGACTTTTTATTTTCAACAAAAATTATAGTGGAAATAGCCTCTCCCTATTTATTATTTGTTAATTAAATTAGTCATTATCATAACATAATTGCCCTTCAAATACTTACTTTATTTAAGAAGTATTTGAAGCCGAGTATTTTTTTAATATTTCTTTCATAACTCAATATGTTTTTTATGTTCATATCTTCTCACTATTCGACGGAGTAAAACGTGCTAATAAGACTTCATGCAATGGTGTAAAAGCCTCGGAAAAATAAGTACCATATATAAAAAAAAAAAAGCACTACTCCCTTAGTCCCTAAGTGTGTCTCTTTTCGAAAAAATATATATTCTCCTTAATTGAGTGTATCTTTGTGCATGATGTTACTAAATTCACATTGCTATCTATCATGTCATGTTGTGCACCGGTAATTCTATATGTAAACCCTAAGGGTCCGTTTGGATACATCATTTTTTAATTCTATAAACATTCAAATTTCATGTGATTTAAATAGTGTGGAATTTGCTTTTGAAATCATAGCAATTCCATGGTTTGGATAATATGTGCAATTCAATTGTAACTCTAAATTATAGTTAAAATAAGATTTCAATAAAATATCAAATATCTAGTTTAGTCTAGTGATATTGGTGGTTAGTGATTTTAATTGGCGCCCTAGCTCCCTTGAGGTTTGGCCAAAATGCAATGCCCTCCCAAACGTTTGGATAATGGGCAAGGAGACCCCATAAATTAACTTCCGTGTGGAATATTCCATTTTGACTGTTTTGACTTTGCTTGAATGACGTTTTATCCATTCAAATTGTAACATCAAACTATCCCTAATTAAGCACCTTGAAATGTCACAAAGGAATATATATTCAGACTTTTTTGATGAAAGAGAGAGAGAGATCAAAGGAATATTAGGATTAACCGCTACTCTTTTGAATTACTTCGAGCCACGAGTTTCATCGTTGAAATCCCAATAAACCCATATTTCTTGTATCATTGTTGTACAAAGGCTATGATGGGATCCTAAATACCCTATCCACATGTCATCCATAACGGCTTTAGGTGGGTCCCGAAAGCCACGATGACAATTGTAGCCCGGACCTCGGAGTGGCTGAGGTCCTCAGCCAAGCTCGTAGCCAAGGATTTTTGGAAAGTTCCCCACTTGGGTTATCAGTCGAGGTCTTCGGCGGGGGGCAGGCCATGACCAAACTCATTGACTTCCTCGTCGAGGACGGGAATCACCTCGGCAGCAGTCTTCTTCATCCTCGGCAGATATCAACGTCAAGCATTGAATGTCTGCTTAAATGCAAACATTAAGTCTGGGGGAAGCAAGACATTCTCATTGGAAGAAGACGTTCCTTCCAGGGCAAGTTACGGCTGCATTTATGGGCTTCTCCTCTACCCAAGAAAGAAGCTTCTATTTTATCTCTTTGAACTGAAAGGAGAGATGGGTTCATTAATGAGCATTAACTCCCAAGCATCTAGGTGGCTGAATTCAGACTCTTCTGCATGCCATCTTCAGCTATAAATAAAAAGGTATCACTTTCATTTATGGCTAAGCCACATTTACTCTCAAGAACACACACAAATTCCTTCATTACCGGTTAGAGGTCAGTGAACACTAAACATAAACTACCACCATATTTACTTAGGCACTGACTCTCACATCTGAGGGCATAAGTCGGGTAAAACTCCCGGTAACCTCTGGCGGTATTTTCTTTATGAAACAATTGAAGGCCCAGCTCACTCCCGACAGTCAAGTCTCGACACAAGATGCCTTTTGAGAGCCGAGGCATCCTGACCGAAGATTAGCTATCTACGTGGATCCGACGTGATCACCAATATCTTTTTGGCATGATCAGGCTATACCATGTATCAATACGATGAAACTTAGATGGATATAATAGCTTAATTATGTTCTAGTGGGACTTGCAGTCTTGCACCGAGCAGCTATTGGATTACTGGGTTCAACTTTAATAGCAACTACAGGAACTGGTGTAATAAGCGGTGACAATTGGTGCAATACAGAGGGAGGGGCTCAGCCTCGATTATTTGCCAGAATCCCTCCATTGAAGGGCCATTATCAATCCAAATGTGAGTAGTCAATGTCTTTGTAAGGTTTACCTCAATACATATACGAGCAACATTGGGGAGGGAGAGATTGGCTGTTGGTGTGTCAATAGTGAGTGGTTTTCTAATCATATTGGCAATAGAGAACAAGGTCTACTTATGAAATAGGTAAAGAGCAAGATTTGGCAAGGCAAACCAGACTGGATACCCATAACAATACACATAACAATTGATTCTAAATTTTAAATTTTGAATTGATTGAAACCAACAATTAATTCAATACCTAACATATTGCTATTATTGAATTTATTTTTTAAAATAATATTTTTAAAATTAAATTAAAGTTTTTTATTTTAGTAATAAAATATCACATATTTTCTAAAATTTTGATCAATAAATGTTTTTAAATTTTTTTATATAATGTAACATGAAATGAGTCATAAGTATAATTGAGAAAACATATTTATTAACAATAAATATAAATAGAAAAAGCAAAACTATATTGTTTGTTGATATGTTAGAAATTAAAAGGTAATTTGAAAATAATATTAATCCACTTCAAAATGGTAAGTAATCAATTAAGGGGTATTTTTGTCCCAATATGTATTTATTTAATGTAATAATTAATAATATAGTGGATTAACAAAAATTATAGTGGAAATAGCCTCTCCTTATTTATTATTTATTAATTTAATTAGTCATTATCATAACATAATTGTCCTTCAATTAGTTACTTTATTTAATGAGTATTTACTTGAAGTGAGTATTTTTAATATTTCTTTCATAACTCAATATTTTTTTTCTGTTCATATCTTCTCACAATTCGACAGAGTAAAACGTGCTAATAAGACTTCATGCAATGGTGTAAAAGCCTCGAAAAAATAAGTACCATATATTAAAAAAAGCACTACTCCCTCCGTCCCTAAGTGTGTGTCTCTTTTCTGAAAAAAAAAAATTCTCCTTAATTGAGTCTCTTTGTGCATGAAGTTACTAAATTCACCTTGCTATCTATCATGTCATGCTGTGCACTGGTAATTCTATATGTAAACCCTAAGGGTCCGTTTGTATACACCATTTTTGAATTCTATAAATATTCATATTTCATGTAATTTAAATAGCGTGGAATTTGCTTTTAAAATCATAGCAAATTCCATGGTTCAGATAATGTGTGCAATTCAATTGTAATTCTAGATTATAGTAAAAATAAGATTTCAATAAAATGTCAAATATCTAGTTTAGTCTAGTGATATTGGTGGTAAGTTATTTTAATTGGCAAAGGTACAAACTTTGCTAACAACAAAATTACAAACTTTTTATTTTTAAAAAAATAAATAGCATATAGTTGTGGTGGTTAACGGCGGTGGTGGATGCCGAAATTGGCGGTAGAGGGGTGGCGGCTGAAATTGGTGGCGTCTGAAGGCGGTTTCTAGAGTTGGCTATTGATGGTGGCTGCGGATGTGGTGGCCACCGGCAGTGGTCGGTGGCGTTGGTAGGGGTGGTGACCGGGATTGGTGGCTGCTGGAGGTGGCGGTGGTTGTGGCAGTCAGTGGTGGTGGTCGGAGGTTGCGGTCGGTGGTGGAGGCCAACGGTGATGGTGGTGGTGGTGGTGAAAGAAGGCTGAGTTGTTATTATGTTAAGTAATAGAGGAAAAAAGGGTAACAAAATTTTGAATTTAAATTATTAGGTTTTAGCATAGAATTAGTTTTATGGAATTAAGACATTTATAATTGCAATTTAATTCTAATTCAAAATTTTAATTGTGTTCCCAAACGACGAAATTGATTTTGGAGGCTCCAATTCCAATTTCAAGCAATGGAATTGAGGTATCCAAGAGGACCCTAAGGACAATTATGGATATCTACTACTAAAATAACCTAAAAGCCAACTTGCTTAGTATTTGCGAAAAACTAGAACATGATGCTCAAGGTAAGTAGGGACAGAGGGAGTATTATTTTTGTCTTGAAAATTACATTATAAAACACTAAAAATACTAAGTTTGCTACGTTAAGTACTAAATTTGTTATGAAGAGTACTATTCTCCAAATTGACGAAATTGATAAAACTGTCATATTGACTGGTTCTGAGTCCTTAAATATCTAGGGAAATTTGATAACACTGAGCCTAAATTGGTTATTTTTTCAGAGCTTAAAACTAATTTTAGCAACCTTCTAAACTAATTTTAGAGCTTTTTTACCCCACGGTGGACACTCTACTCCCCCTTTTTATCTATAAAATTAAGTGAACTACCCTTTAAATATAGAGGGACTTTTAGATGAATAGTATCACTTGGTGATCTAAATTGGGCTATTTTTATTTTTGTTACTTCAAAAAAAAAAAAAAAAAGAACTTAAGATTTGAAAATTAATCATATCACCTCTTTTTTTTTTTTTTCCATAATGTTCATGTTGTTGCAAGCAACTGATATACATATTTTTTTGTTACGTTATCATCATAAACTTTATCAATCAATCAAATAGTAAGATACCTTTTTTATTATATGAGAGAACAAAAAAAATTAAAATGTTTTTTAAACATAAAGTACCCCTTGATTGACATATATTTTTAGATAGTAAAGTAATTAAAATTGTTATTACATAGAACATATTTTTCATAGAATATAATTAAAATATAAAATATTTCATTCCGATTGTTGTGGGAAAATATAAACAACTTTGTTAGGTTTACAACTTTTTCTACAACTATTATTACAATTAAGCCTTAATGAAGGGCAAAATTGTCTTTTTCCAAAACACATTTTGCCTTTCATCAAAGCTTAGTTGTAGCAATAGTTGTAAAAAGAGTTATAAACCTAACATTTTTCAAATACAAATGAAAAAGAAGGAAGATAGAATGATAGTTATGTTTGTTAGTTGAGATGTGAGAGATTCAATTTTTAGAGGGTTGTATAGAGGGTGCTTACTGGAGTGATTATTTTTTAGGGTGTTGAAAAAATGAAACTAGAACAGAAAACGAGGTGTTTAGAGTGTAGTATTGGGTGGCACCCCTGTGAATACTTAAGGAACTAATTTTAAACACTAAATCCCTAATATTTGGGTTAGTGAAGTAAAAAAGCACATAAAGTCCACGGCCCGCCTGAAGCCCGCTAGCTCTACCCAGGATTGAGCCTGGATCGGCCGCCTAAGACCCAGCTTGGCCCAAGCCCGAGAAAAAGCAGGGGCCAGGCTTGGGCTGAAGGTTTACAGCCTAAGCTCTGCCTAAGGCTCAGCATACCAGCCCGTCCATGTAGTAAATCTGCAAAAAAAAAAAAATAATAATAATAATAAATAAAAAAAAACAAAAAAATAACTAACAAGGCTCAAACTTTGAACATATTGTGCTGTAGTGGAGGAACCAAACCACTAAATTAGACAACTTTTATCACAAATGGCGCCCTAGCTCCCTTGAGGTTTGGCCAAAATGCAAATGCCCTCCCAAACGTTTGGATAATGGGCAAGGAGACCCCATAAATTAACTTCCGTGAGGAATATTCCATTTTGATTGTTTTGACTTTGCTTGAATGACGTTTTATCCATTCAAATTGTAACATCAAACTATCCCTAATTAAGCACCCTGAAATGTCACAAAAGAATATATATTCAGACTTTTTTTGATGAGAGAGGGAAAGATCAAAGGAATATTAGGATTGACCGCTACTCTTTTGAATTGCTTCGAGCCACCAGTTTCATCGTTGAAATCCCAACAGACCCATATTTCTCATATCATTGTTGTACAAAGGCTATGATGGTATCCTCCCAAATACCTTATCCACGTGTCATCCATAACGGCCCTAGGTGGGTCTTGAAAGCCACGATGACAATTGTAGCAAGGACCTCAGAGTGGCCGAGGTCCTCAGCCAAGCTCGTAGCCAAGGATTTTACGAAAGTTCCCCGCTTAGGTTATCAATTGAGGTCTTTGGCGGGGGGCAGACCTTGACCAAACTCATTGACTTCCTCGTCGAGGACGGGAATCACCTCGGCAGCGGTCATCTTCATCCTTAGCAGACGTCAACGTCAAGCATTGAATGTCTACTTAAATGCAAACATTAAGTCTGGGGGAAGCAAGACATTCTCATTGGACGAAGACGTTCCCTCTAGGGCAAGTTACGGCTGCATTTATGGGCTTCTCCTCTTCCCAAGAAAGAAGCTTCTATTTTATCTCTTTGAACTAAAATGAGAGATGGGTTCATTAATGAGCATTAACTCCCAAGCATCTAGGTGGCTGAAGTCAGACTCTTCTGCATGCCATCTTCAGCTATAAATAGCAAGGTATCACCTTCATTTATGACTAAGCCACATTTACTCTTAAAAACACACACAAATTCCTTCATTACCAGTTAGAGGTCAGTAAGCATTAAACATAAACTTCCTCCACATTTACTCAGTCGACTCCCATCGAGGGCATAAGTCGGGTAAAACCCCCGACAACCCCTGACAGTATTTTCATTGTGAAACAATTGAAGGCCCAACTCACTCCCAACAGTCAAGTCCAAACATAAAACGCCTTTTGAAAGTCGAGACATTCTGACTGAAGAATAGCTATCTACGTGGATCCGACGTGATCACCAATATATTTTTGGCGTGATCAGGCTATACCATGTATCAATACGATAAAACTTAGATGGATATAATAGCTTAATTATGTTCTAGTGGGACTTGCAGTTTTGCACAGAGCAGCTATTGGATTACTGGGTTCAACTTTAATAGCAACTGCAAGAACTTGGGTAATTTTGACAAGAAAAGAAGGTGTCACCCACTATCCATCACAGACTTTCCTCTAAATCAAAAGATGAGACTTTATCTGAAGATAATAGCTGAATTCAACTCCTTTTCGTAGCAAGTTATGTCGTAAACTACAATACAAAATGTTGATTTATCATCAATTATCCGGAAAAGTAGAAAATTTTCTATTTCTAGTTAACGCTCAGATTACCTTCATCAAAAATAAAATGGGAAAATGAAGCAAGTTAATTAAATCTAAGCAGAAACCCAAACCAATATCTCAATGTGCTACTTCAAATTAGTATAAACCCATGTCAAATTGGTGATGGGATCCCATTATTGAATTTAGAGTGAATTACAGGTGGGTTCCTTTTTCAACATTTGTAATAGCTCCAGTTCACTTATCTTTTTTTAAAACTAAAAAAGGCATTTTTGGAGCAAAAAGATGATTATGCCATTAATGAAAGAAAAACACGCGCGTATCAGTAACCCATGGCATCGCAATGCCCAATTTAAGTATTTATTTTTGTACATCGCGATGCACTACTTTTGCATCGCGATGCACCAAACATGGGCAAAATAAAAAATTGAAGCTGCCGCACCTCGCTAAGGCGGCGGGTCAAGCGAATTTTTTGCCGTTGCTCGCTAGGGTGAGCTCTACTCGTAATCCACTTTCACAACACGTAACTCCTTACTTTCCCACTTTTCCTTTTTCACACAGTAACACACACTTCTTTTCTTCTTCTTCTTCTTCTTCTTCTTTTTTCCTCTTTTCTTGAGTGAATCTCCGGCACAAGAAAACAGCAGAACAAGTCGCCGGTGAAACTCCCACACGCCGTATAACAATCTCCAGTCTTTGGCGAGTCCTTCTCCGATTCAATCTCGTGTACTCGGAGACCCCCATCTTCTCACCCCGTCTCCGTTCATCATCTCGAGGGGAGCCGTCCTCTCATTCGAAGTGAGTGCTGGGCGAAATAGAACAAGTCTTGCAACTCTAAAAACTCAAAATCTAATGTATGAGAATTTGGTTGACGTGATTGATGAAGATGGTGAGTAAGCGGAAATCCGGCAAGAGAAGAAGAAGAGTACGGAGGGGGAATAGAGAATCGAAAAGGGTTAAGGAAAATGACAAGCGAAATCGGGTACTCATCCTAATTTTATCTTTAAAAAATTTCTCATTTCTAAATTTTAACTTATAAACTTACATGATTTCTCACGTATCACTGACTTGTTCTAATTATATCTCCTCTTTTTCCCATGCAAAAGGTTAGGGCGGGGGTTCTTTTGGCAATGTTCCACTTTGTGCATCGCGATGCTCCACTGTATCGCGATGCTTCACTTTGTGCATTACGATACTTCACTTTGTGCATGGCGATGCCCAATTTCTCAATTTAAGGCATCCCGATGCTCAATTTAAGGCATCCCGATACCCAATTTAAGACATTTCGATATCCAATTTAAGGCATCCCGATGACCAATTTAATATAATATCAAAATTGATCAAAATATTTATTTTTGGTTGAGAAATTTACATAGAAACATGATATTGACTTTCTATAATAGTATGATATTGATATTATATAACATCCAAACTCAAATCATTGATTAAAGTCTCAAAATCGGTCAAGAACATCTCTCGTTTTCGGACAGCACCGCCAAGGTCGATTTGAATCTCGAAAATAGTATTTTTGGTAGAAAAATTATGCACAAATGTAGTACTAAGTTAGGATAATAGTATGAGATTGATTTTAAACAAATTTGAAGCTTAAAACAAAGATTAAAGTGACCAAAATAGTTCAAGAACAAGGAAAAACGAGATGAACTCAGAAAATTCAAATTTGATCAAATTGTGATCAAATTCGTATTTTATGCATGGAGATTGATCCCCAAATATGAGGAAAGACCATATTAACAACATGAAATCATTTATGTACATCAATTCGAACCTCAAATCTGAAGCAACAATGTTGTTGAGGGTATTTTAGGAAGAAAATTATCAAAGTGTCTTTTAGCTGTTAAGAAAAAAAAAGGTAAACTTTAAGGGTTAAACTTTTTAAAAAGGGGACCAACCAGCAATTTTCTGTTGAATTTTCCCAATACATATTGGCCCAGACAATGTCAAGAGATGATATCATCACAGGACTGACCCGAAGATCTCGGAGTGGTTGACCTCCAAAAGGCTTACCTGCCCTACCCACCAACCTGAGCAAAACATCAGGCATGAGCCAGCGCGAGGTCACCCAGCATCCTCCGAGCTAGAGCATTCGAGCTCGGGCATAGCTTGCGCATCAGAGATAAAGCCTCGACATGTGGACTCCTCTCAATTAGAAGCCCAAAACACGTATATCTGACACAACACGTGGTTCTACAACACCTGTGGGTGGATCCATGCCTTAAAGAGTGGGTCACGTGCCCCACTCGACTTTAAATTTTTTTTACTATTACTCCCTCTGTCCTGAATAAATATTTTTAGTGGATAAAATATAATTAATGATGTGCTGTAGAATATATTCTGACCATAATATTTATGAACATTAATTGAGTTCAACTACTTTAAATAATTGAGTTTGTTTGAAATGTGTTATATTAAATAAATTTTTAAAGATATATTAGGAATAATGGTAAAGAATAGTGACATCAAAGTATTTAGAACACTAGTTAGGATATTTCAAAATAAAAATAGAAAGATTTATCCGAAATGGAGGGCGGGGGGCTAATCTAATTTCGTTAACAATAACGCGGACTTATCTCTGTCTCTCTCTCTCTCTCTCTCTAACTGAAACGCCAAGTCTCATCTCACAGTCAGTGGTGGATGCGGATCCAGGCACCACCGCACCAGCCTACCACCAGTTCCACCACGCACGCTACACAACATAAACGCACCCAGCCACGCAGGCCGCACGCTGCACACACACTTCCTCCGGCGGGTTCGCCTTCGCCATTGCCCATTCGCCAATCGCAGCTGCACCCCGCATGTAGATCTCTCTCTCTCTCTCTCTTATTCTGATTTTTGATATGAAATTGAAAATAAAATAGCCCTAGTTTGAATTCACAAAAAGAAGCCATATTTTTCGATTTTGAAGTAATATTTTGGGTGTAACTTTGAATTTATTATTTAATTTATGTAATTGTTGTGACAATATTGTTTTATTTACTGAATTTGTACCGTGTGTGTGGTTTTGTGTGTTTTACAACTTGGTAGGAAATCTCTATTTGTTTGATCTAAAATTAGGGCATTTAATTTAGGGTTAAAGTGATTGATTTATGTGATATGTTTTGTTTATTTGTGTAGATTTTCACATGGATTAGACAAATTGAGGTGGACTTTGAAGGATTTTGGTTTTAGTGAATATGGAGAGATTTTTAAACGAAAACTATTAGAGGAAATTGGAACTGGTTTAAGGGAGGGTGCTTCTATTTAAACGACGGTCTTGTATGTTTTGTTGAAAAAGATTTGTTTTAGAGCATTACAAATGATGATGTAATTAAACGTTTTCAAAGTATGAAAATGCGAAAGGGACAATCATGATATATAAACTTTGTATTGTAAAAAAATATTGTAAAATATTGTTAAATTTGTGCCCCCACTTAAGAATTGTTCTGGATCCACCACAGCTCAGAAGTATGGGACACCTCCACTTCTCCACACCTCCACACCTCTTTCATCGTCTCAATTGAAGCAGTCCGCATCCCTAAATTGCAACAGTCCGCCGTCGCAACTGCAACCCTCCTTCGCGAGCATAGCTCCGGTCAGTACTTAGGTACGCCTCCCTCGTCCATTTCCCTTCCCCTCTCTTTTTCTCACTCGCTCAACACACAAACACGGCTAGGATTGACTACTTCTTTGTAGATCGCCTGTCGTAGTTATGAATTCAATCACTTTAGATTGGGAAAGTGTGTCGTAGATTCTTTTCCCTTCCTAGATAGAAGAAGCTCCAAGCGCATTCTTCTGTGTACATCTGCAAGCCTCTCTGGCCTCTTCTCCTTGGCATTGGCATTGGGAACTTCTCCACCTATGTGCGAATTCCTCACAGTCTAGTGTTAAGGCTTTTCTCAACACTCACACAGATGCATATAGATCATATTTGGGTGATTGGGGGTACGCTGCCCATTCTTAATTTCTCTCCATCTCTCTCACTCACTTTCTCTCTCTAAACTTTGTATTGTAAAATATTGTTAAATTTGTGCCCCCACTTAAGAATTGTTTTGGATCCACCACAGCTCAGAAGTATGGGACACCTCCACTTCTCCACCAACTTTAGACGATTAGGAGGAAAGGCCTCACCTGTGGCCTAGCAGTAAAACGACTACCTTCCCCTCATTCAATCTCCAGGCTCTTTGGCTATAAATACCAAGCAAGTAAGCCATTAATTTCTTTAGACACTTTTACCTCTCATTCTACTATCTAGCTTGTCTATCATTTAATTCCTCTGAACATGCACTACAAGAAAATGATGAATTTGCTACGATTTTTTGTTTACAAAATTAAATTCGTAGTAAAAATATGTGTTTTAACTACAAAATTTAAGTTTTGTAGTTAATACATAATTCTTGGGCGACAAAATTAATATCGTCGACAAATGTGGCCCATTAGCGATCGACCTTCTTTTTTTTGTTGCCAAATGAAGGCCAAAAATTTGGGCGCACGCGGCGATGGCAAAAATAATACTACCGACGAAATTATGCCCATTGTCGACGGAAAAGTCCATCGAAAATGGTTAGTGTTTAGCTACCGGTTGATTTCATCGCAAAACATATTTTCAAGAGAAAAACCGATCAAAAACTACTCAAAAGTCAAAACCCACTTGTCTCTTTTGCACTCAAAACCCAATCGATCACCTCTTTCATCGTCTCAATTGAAGCAGTCCGCATCCCTCAATTGCAACAGTCCGCCGTCGCAACTGCAGCCCTCCTTCGCGAGCATAGCTCCGGTCAGTACTTAGATACGCTTCCCTCGTCCATTTCTCTCCCCCTCTTTTTCTCACTCGCTCAACACACACAAACACGGCTAGGATTGACTACTTCTTTGTAGATCGCCTGTCGTAGTTATGAATTCAATCACTTTAGATTGGGAAAGTGTGCCGTAGATTCTTTTCCCTTCCTAGATAGAAGAAGCTCCAAGCGCATTCTTCTGTGTACATCCGCAAGCCTCTCTGGCCTCTTCTCCTAGGCATTGGCATTGGGAACTTCTCCACCTATGTGCTCCTCACAGTCTAGTGTTAAGGCTTTTCTCAACACACACACAGACATAGTTATGAAAGGCGCTCGCCTTGGCCGCCCGAGGCGAGGTGAGGCGAGAGGCGAGGACTTGCCGCCTCAAACTTGGTCAGGCGAGGCGTTTTAGAGAAGCGGAGTCGAGGCGGTCGCTTCTGTCGAGGCGGAGCAAGGCGAGAGGCGATCCGGCGACGCCTTTGTGACGCCGAATTCGACTTTTTTCTTTTTGGATCTCAACCTATTTTCTTAGATCTAGACAAATCAACATAATATTTGCACAATCCAAGGCCAGATCTGTCATCTACTGATGGAGGCGAACACGACCATGCCATTTATACTGCCGGATCTCGCCGGAAAAGGTGCCGGTGCCGGAAAATCTCGCCGGAGACCACAGACTTGGTCGCCGGCACCTGCAGAGGCTTTGTTTAATGTTAGTTGGCTGGTTTGGAGAGAATTTGGAAGTTTATTGTCCATACATTTGAATATCCACCTTTTATTTTTTGATTTTGAAGAAAAAAAAAGTTGTTTTTGGTTGAAATATGGAACTTAAAGGTTGAGAATGGTGTTATTATTTTCTTTTGTGGACTAAGTAATAAGAATTACTTTTATTTATAACTAGTTTATGAAAAAATTACAACATATAATATTTTAAAATTATTTTTCTTAATTGTCGCTTTGTACGCCTTTCGGTCGCCTGCTCTCGCCTCGCCTCTCGCCCCAAAATGTACCTCTCGCCTGCCTCTCGCCTTCTGCCTTTAATAACTATGCACACAGATGCATATAGATCATATTTGGGTGATTGGGGGTACGCTGCCCATTCGTAATTTCTCTCCATCTCTCTCACTCACTCTCTCTCTCTAACACAAGAATTTTGATCTTTTTAATTATTGTTGGCATTGTTCTATAATTCTAATTCCACAAGAACATAGTTAATTCTAGGGTTTTATTCGTCATTTGGTTGGTTGGTGCAATTCTTGTGCGAATAATTGTTAAATTGAAATACAATTACCTGCAGACATTTTGTTGATACTACCTCTCTCTCTCTCTCTCTCTCTCTCTCTCTCAATTAAATCATTCTAATTTGACTTTCAAATTCAACTTTGACCACTTTCGGGTTGATCTTGTTGGGTTCAATTAGGCATCCTAATTTGGTGCCTCTTTGTGCGTTTTATGCTGGGAGCAGGGGCGAAAAGCTTTTGGTTCATCCCTTTTATCGTTGTGGACGTTTGGCTAACTTCATTTCAGGTAATGCTCTTAAAGTTTGACTATATCTTGATTTTCTTCTATTTGTGTTTGTTTGCCTTTCTTTTGTTAATTTGTATTTGAAATTGATTATGGATTTACATGATTAATATTTTTTTGTGGGATGAGTAATTGATTATATAGTGGAGTGGTTTATAGATTAATAGGCAATTATAGAATGAGGGTGTGAAAAAGCTTGATTTTGATTGTATTGTAGTAGACTACTAGTATTTGATTGATTTTGACTTGCCTTGACCCAATTTGGAAGCAATTACACTTTGGAAAAGAAGAAAATTTATGATAGTACCTACAAAACAGATTCTGGAGTTTTAGTAGAAGTTCGTGCAGTGGGTGTGGAAATTTGAAGCAACCATTACTTCCAAGATTGGTAGTAATGTAACTTGCGACTGCTCATTCAATAACAACACTGTTTGCCATACTCTGGTCTTATTTAGATGTTTAAATTGTGTACAGATTTTCTTTTTACTGAACAGAATGCTGGTTTGAATGAAATTTAATTTTTATTAAATTATTTATTCCCTCTGCTTCAATGCTAATTACGCTGATTTAGCTAGTATTTCTTTTTGCCATTGGGCTGTCTTTGCTTTTGGTTAATTTCTTGAGCTAGAGAGGATGAATTACGTCTTTATAAATTAATGGAGCAGAAAACACCTAGGTCCTTAGTAGTTGTAAGTGATATTTGATAATTATTAGCGCATTTAGTGTAAACTTTCATTCCTACCCATTTTAGCTATTCAATTCACTTTTTTTTTTTTTTTTGTTGGGGGTCATGTCATTAGATTTGCATTTCGTACTCAAGGGCAGTTTGATCTATTTCTATAAGTTTACTATGATAATAACTTTGCCATAACTTTAGCAAACCAGTTGTACTTTTGAGAAGAGATTGAGGGACTAATGTTTGCCAGGCCAGTTAATTTTAGGCTTGATTATGTAATTCTGCCACTAACTTTTTATCATTTACTGACATTACAGCCAGCTAAAGGGACTCAATTTGACAGGAACTTTGCCTGAAGAATTTGCAAGTCTTAGTTTTCTGCAAGAACTGTAAGTAGATTCATTGTTTGTATTTGAACTAAATGATGGATTATCCTTTTAGGCTTTTTAGGACTTCTTTTCCCTTTTTTTCTTTTAATTTTCTACTTTTGGTTGCATTGCAATAAGCCTTCATTCGACTGTACGATTTTGGCTACAAATGTATCCTATTTTGGGATAATACTCTATAAAAGAATATAGGGTGATCTCAAAGAAGATTAAGCTTGGGCTTTTATTAACACAGAGATCTCTCTCGCAACTATATCAATGGTTCTATTCCCACCAGTTTCAGTCAGCTTCCTCTGAGCATTCTGTAAGTTATTTTCTTTTCATTATTTATTTATTATCTCATTGCAATTAATCAAATCTCTACTTCTAAATTAAGCCAGAATCCTTCCCTTTCGGCTTCTCTTCTCGCCATACCACTTTCTCCTTTTTCACGTCCACTCCACCTGTGTTATTAGAACCTGAAGCGGCATTGCATAGACCTGCATTTTGTTTTTGTGGTGTGGGAGCGAGCTATTTGGTGATGGCGGATCGGATCAGAAATTTGTTCAAAGGTGAAGTGCTAACCTACTCCTACATTCTTCTTTACATCGCCCTCTCCAGCGGTCAGATCTTCTTCAACAAGGTCAGCTCCCTCCCCTCAACACTCTCGCATTTCATCAAACATCTGCCATGCTTTGTCGTTTATCATGTTTCAATTTCAATGTTTTCAGATTATTACATTTATTTGCTGCAATTACTTGATTGATGACGAACTATTTGCATTGTCTGATTTAGGAAAACTTATTTCCTCTCCCATTTGGCACTTGCGTAAGCATTTAATTATAATTACATTAATTGGTTGAGTAGAATCTTGAATCAAATCTTTCTTTTTCTTTTCAATTCAATTGGCTGCAGGCAGTGTAAGAAATGTTAAGCAGATAATGGTTGACTTTTTTCCTCTCCCCCTCAGGATTTTAGAGGTGTTTTGTCTTTACAGAAGGAACTGTTGAAATTATGGATTGATATTTGGTTCTGGGTTTGTCAATAAGTCACTATAAGTTATATGCATTACTGAGATACAAATGGGTAGTTATATTTTTGTTGGTTTATGGCGGCCATGGCTGTATTCTGTCTCACGTTTGGATCTATTTGCTTGTATCATTTGTCCTACCACCCCCCACCACCCTCAAATGACTTCTCAAACAAGGAAAATAATCTCATAGTGCATTGATTTTACTAGGTAAAGAGCTACATTTACGAAGAGCTATCTCAAGCATGGTTTCACAGTTTGTTAGGGAGCCTCAGCCTCTAAGTAATATGTTAAGAAACTGGGAATGCGGTATATTAGGACTTTGTACTAACATAGATACGAACACTTTGGAACTTTCTGAGCAAGGTTGTATATTCAGAATGATAATCATTATTCATTACCTCATGTAACCATTCAATTCTGATTGGCTTTTTGCTATGCTGTTGTTGCAATATAAGTGATTGTGCTTTCTCTGTACTATTACCTCTGACGGCTAACATTATATTAAAAATTCTTAGATGCACTATTGCTTCAGATGGCTAATGTTATTCAAAAATTGTGAGTGCAGTGGGTTTTGTCATCAAAGGAAGTAAACTTTCCTTATCCTCTGGGCTTAACACTACTACACATGGTGTTCTCATCTGTGTTATGTTTTGTGGTCACCAAAGTCCTCAAGGTAATAGCTTATCGAAATTGTGGCGAGTGCTACCCATCTATCTATATATCTATATATATAAACATGTGTGTGCGCATACGTATGTATTCTGCTTGAACAAACTAACATCATTTGTGTTTGTTCATAGATTTTTAAATTGGAGGAAGGAATGACTGCAGAAATGTAAGTATTTCTGTATGGCGTCCATAATCAATACATTAGTCTTTTCCATGTTTGTTAGAAACGAACTGCCTTGCTGCCTTGGAAATATTAGAAACAAATTGTAAGTGAGGAAAAAGTAGAAGTATAATGTCAGATCTCAAGCTTTTTCCGGACTCTCTCTCTCTCTCTCTCCCTACCAAGACTTTCTTTTTCTTTGATAAAAACTCTCTTAATGTAAGTAGTTAAAATGAAAGAACTTATGATTGTTAACCACTGCAAATTCTTTCTTCTTTTATTGTTTCTTTTTTGGGTAACTCCCTTTGCTTTGATTTAATTTACAACCAATGTAAGTGACGTAGCTAAATCTGAACATGCAGATATGTCTCCTCAGTCATTCCAATTGGTGCTATGTTTGCAATGACTCTGTGGCTTGGGAACACTGCATACCTTTACATATCTGTTGCATTTGCACAAATGTTGAAAGCAATTAGTAAGTATCATTATTCATCCTTTTGATTTCTTTCCCGTCCTTTTGGGGACAACCTACTTAAACAAATTTAGTCTTCACGTCAGCTTTATGGCAATTCCAATCATTGTGTCCAAAGAGTCGAACCAGTCTCAGAGGTGACATCTGAGAGTCGTTAATCGTCAGGGCTCTCCCGCTCTTTGGAGGAGAGATCGGGATTGTTCAACAACCTGACTTTCAAGTGCTCGTATAAGTTATAAGATTTTATTAATAACAATGTCGATAACACGTGATATCTGTTTTACTTATGCAGTGCCAGTAGCTGTATTCATCCTGGGAGTAGCAGCTGGACTAGAAGCGATGAGCTTTAGGATGCTTCTCATAATGTCAGTGATAAGTTTCGAGTACTAGTCGCTTCATATGGTGAAATGAATATTAACTGGATCGGTGTTGTTTATCAAATGGGAGGTGTTGTTGGAGAAGCTTTGAGGCTTATATTTATGGAGATTTTAGTGAAAAGGAAGGGTCTTAAACTAAACCCCATATCCCTCATGTACTACGTTAGCCCCTGTAGGTATGTACTTTATCCTCAATGGCTAGAAGTTATAGTCATTTCTTGGCACCATTTTATGTTTATGTAGAGAAAATTTCTATCCGTGAGCAGAATCTTGGTTCGCTATGCAGCGCTCTTTGCCTGTTTATTCCGTGGCTTTTTCTGGAGAAGCCAAAGATGGATGATCGCTCGTGGAGCTTTCAACCTCTCGTGCTAATTCTGAACTCCCTGTGTACTTTTGCGCTCAATCTGTCAGTTTTCCTTGTGATCTCGCATACAAGTGCCCTAACCATTCGTGTGGCTGGAGTAGTCAAGGACTGGGTGGTTGTCTTACTGTCAGCCCTTCTCTTTGCAGATACGAAGCTCACTCTCATAAACCTGTTTGGTTATGCCATTGGTAAATTTATTTATTGAAGTATTTTTTAAAAGTTTATTGCGTTGACTGATATTGTCGAGCACTGGGCTTTTTTTCTCGGCTTGGTGCTTGTTAATGTCTCTATGATGCACATCAACATGCCAATCGTGGTCTACTTTATTTAGTTGTCTTTTCAGTTTGGACTTCTGTTAGTGTTTGCTCAATTGGTTAGATCTTCTTTTCCCATGGTATCTACCCAGATTTGTGTGCACTCATGCCGAAGCATGCAAACACTTCTAGCACTCTTCTTTCTAAGAACAAGTGTCTACCTTCTCATAATTCATTTTAGTGAAAGTAATGGGAACACTTTTAAGGTTTTTTTTTTTTTTGGGACCACGTGATGCATGCTAAAACTTGTGATTCTCAAAGCACAGTATTTTGTTCTTTGATTTTTTAAGCATATGTCTGTAATTGAATTTGTGTCAGTATTGCTTCTTCTACCACAGATATAGTTTTTGTAAAAATGGTAACTCTTAAGTGGTTCTATGAAATGAGTACATTTTAACATAGGGAAGAAACTTATCTTTTATGCAGCCATTGCTGGTGTAGCGTGGTACAATAACCAAAAGTTGGTAAAGGAAGTTTCTCGAGCCAGCCCTGATGGATCTGAACAAGCTCAATCTATAACAATGGCTTCTTCTTCAACAACTAACAAATAGACGCAAGAGTTCTCACACGTTACTCTCATGTACGGGCTTACAAAACTCTTAGTCCATCAACGACTTGTTAATAATGTTACTTAGGTTAAGCTACATCTTTCCCGTCTCCAGATGAAGCATCATGTGGCTGAAGAGGGTTACTGTTACATCAGTTCTACGTTGAGGATCTCTCAAAAATCTGGCGAAAAACAATTTGAGGGATTCGTCAGGGATGAGTAGCTTGAGTGTCCTCCTCTGTTTTAGCATGAGATGATTTGACATTCGTAAAAGGCTGTTCGCTGTTGAATTTATTCTTAGGAATAGGAAATTTTTTTGTATGTAAAGAATTGGTTTTACAGATTTATAGCGAACTCAATACTTTTTCCTTCATTTCATTTCAATTCTGTTCAAAACTGTCAAGTCTACAACTCTTGATGATGATGATGCTTGTGTAAACCCTTTAAAGATGTTGGAATTATGACAACATTGTTTATGCACAGGGTCTCTAATTGGGCCGTTTTTCTTATAACCTTACCGTGTGAGGGCTGATTTTCTTATAACCTTACCATGTGAGGTTGTACACTCTTTACATGTTGGTGGCAGCTAGAAAGCAAATGTCGATTCTTCAAGCACCTAATGTTCTTGTCATTCAACTATGTTAGTGGATATTGTTTTTGTTTGTTGTTAGTATTAAGTAGGTGTGGTGGTTTATTGATGCTGTTGTTTTGGTTGAGCAAAGGTTTGAGGGCATATTTGGTGGGAAGACAGACAAGGCAATTGCTTTTGAAGAAGTTTTGGTGCTTTCAAGCTTCATGTGCAAAGCAAGCAAGGTTTGTAGTGTTGTCCATATAAGTTGAAGCAAATTTTATAACTTCTCTTTTACTTAACCTTTTTCATCACTACTTGCTCAGAATACTAGCTTGTTAAAAGGTGTAATAAGTAGCCTTTTATATGGTAGTTGAAGAAGCGATTGATGTGTGCAGAGTGAGTGAGAGATATGTGCATCTCCAATTTTATAGATGTATTTGAAGATAATCTTCAAATGTTAAGAGTGTTTTAATTGTACAAATAAGCAATATCAGTCACCATCATTATTGTTTTCACATGGCAATGCCAGCCTTTTCCCTAGCTCGAATTCTATACTACCAAACACAACTTTAGAAACCCCTTCTTGTGTGTGATGCATTAGAACTAACTGACAACCTCATCAACTATTATTGCTTGTGCATTTCAGTTTATGGTGATTTAATACTGTCATCAAACAAGTGTTAGATTTAATTGCATGTATGTATTTGTGGATTCTGCTTTCTCTTTCCTTTTTCGCTCCCATGTTGCGGGGGCATGGGGACGTAAAAGGGGATCCTATCAACTTGTTCCGACCTGAGATAATAAGCTCATGAGCTTGGTCTTGCTTCACTGTCTAGAAACGAAAGAAGATTTCCATCTCCAAAAGGTTCTGTTACTAACATGTTTACTTCCATTGTGGGTAATGCGTTTGAATTTAAAGCACTGCGTGCTCTACGTCTAGAAGATTTGGCGAATCCCGTCTGCGTATGTGAAAACTTTCCAAGGCCCGCCTCATGGCATCCAAGTTGAAAGAGATAAATTGAACAAGTATTGTCGTCCCCTGTTGGGATGTACGATTAAACCCAAAATGAGTTTTTTTATTTTTTATTTTTTTTACCCAATGCTTGTATAGTATCAAATTCAAACAGCTGAGCATGAGTGTAGTAAGACAAACATATTTTGAAATACATCCTTGTGATGCATTGTAGTTATCCAAGTAGCTCTTCAACCATCATTGCTTTTGCATTTCTTATTGCTGGGATTTAGCTAGCAGTATCAAAATTGAACAGCTAAACGTGAGCATAATAAAAAAAGAGTGGTGCTAAATACAAAATTCCTTTTATGCTAAATACAACTCCCTAGCAAATTGACTATTTTGCCTATGTTATAAATGAAAAAAAAAGAAGACAAATCCGCCACCTCTAGGCGGACAAAATTCAAAAATCCACCTAGACTAGGCGGATCTCAATTCCATCCATTCTTCCGCCAAATTTTTTTTTAACACTTTCAGCCCCTAAAATTAACATTTCCTTTAAAAAGTTAACGGAATCGTTAAATATATTTAACAGAACTTGGTAGATCCGTATACACTAGGCGGACATATCCCAAAAATCCACTTACACTAGGCAGATCTATGATTCCGTCAGTTTGTATTTTTTTTTTTACACTTTCAACCCACAAAGTTAACATTTCCGTTAAAAAGTTAACGAAATCGTTAAAATTTTAACGGAATATGGTAGATCCGCCACCCCTAGGTAGATTTCTTCCTCGAGATCCACCACCCCGAGGTGGATTCTTCCTAGAGATCCGCCTCCTCAAGGTGGATTTCATTTTTTTTTTGTTTTTTTATAATTGAACGATGGGCAAATAGTATTTTCCCAAGGGGGGTGGTGGTATTTAGCATTTTTGGGGGGTGTCATTTAGCACCTATGTTTAAAAAAAAAACTCTTCACTGAAGTTCCATCTTTACATCTCCTGTATGATACTCCCTTTGTTCCAAGTAAAGAGTCCACTATACTATTTTGAGATGTTTTACTTAAAAGAGTCCACTTTTAAAAAATTATGCTTACAATTTTCATAATCTCTCATCTTTACCCTCCACTTGTGTTGTAATCATCTTGGTTGTATTTAAGTATTTTTATGACCAATTACAATGATGTTAATATATCCTTTAATAAGTAAAATTTTCAAACGTGGTCTCTTTGGGTGGAACGGAGGGAGTATAAGAGTAATGTTATGAGTACTTAAAGAGTACCAAATTTTTTGCACCAAATGATGTGTCACCTAATGTGGCAGCTGATGTGAAACAAAAAATAAAATTAAAAATCAAAATTAATGCATCACATCAACTGCCACATCAGGTGTAAAAAATTTAGTACTCTTTAGGTACCCATAGCATTACTCATAATATAAATAAGGTTGGATACAACATTGAGTGTTTTTATAATGTTCACCTTCATGGGTAGTTATATTCACATAATTGTTTTGACTTTCCAGGTTTAAACAGCTAAACATGAGCTTAGTTAGCTAGTAGCATGTGATTCCATTTGTAGCCACAACAATATTAAGGATGTTGTGTAGTTGAAACTAAGTTAAACTTGAATACGACGTCTCTACCTTATGGCATTTGTGGTATACTACCCATAGAGCAGAACACATTTGTAGGTGACTAAGAGTAGCAAACTAGCAATTACATGGATGAAGAATTAGTTATAGTTCATGTTAGAATAGGTTTATTTATGTAAATATATTTGATTATTATTAGCTTGTATAACAAGATAGTTATGAGTTGTAAATTGATAGGAATCCCTTAATGTAAGCGTGTACATCCCATAACTTTAGGATCTAGATTAGCAAGGAAGACTTTTGTATATATTGGACATTGATCAATAAAGACAGCACGGAGTATAATTCTTTCATGGTATCGTGTTAGTTCCGATCCTTCTTACGCTTCCGCATCTTCTTCTTTCTACGTCAATTTTTTTTAACAGACAGTCACTATGTCTTCTTCCAAACCAGGTTTCCACCTAGCATTCGCCGTCTCCAACGTTCGTAATGACGTTCCGGTTGTGCTTGAATTGGAGAACGTCCAGTACTCGACTTGGGCGGAACTCTTTCGCAATCATGCCAAGTCGAGCAGGGTTCTTCACCACATCATTCCTTGTGACAAGGGAAAGATTCAGGCCCCGTCCAATGACGACGAACAGGAGCTGTGGGATACTCTCGATGCAGTGGTGTTGAAATGGATTTATTCGACTATCTCGAATGATCTTCTCCAAACAATTCTCGTTCCCGGGGCTAAGGCGATGGAAGCTTGGGATAGACTACGAGATATTTTTGAAGACAACAAAAATTCTCGGGCAGTCTCTCTCGAGCAAGAATTTTCGTCCACTACCATGGATGAATTCACTAACGCCTTGAACTATTGCCAACGGTTAAAATCCTTGGCCGATCAACTGAAGAATGTGGGTGCTCCAATTTCGAATGGTCGAATGGTACTTCAGTTGGTGGCCGGCCTCACCGAGGCTTACAATGGTGTGGGCACACTGATTAGGCAACGAGATCCTCTTCCCACTTTCTCGCAGGCCAGATCGATGCTAATATTGGAGGAGTCCGGTCTCGCGAAAAAGGCAGCCACATCCGTTCACTCAGCTTTGGTCTCGTCCCAATCTAAGGTGGCTGAAGATTCTACTCCATCTTTTGATGTTGGTAATCAGCATCGTGGGAATGGTGGGGGACGAAAGGGGCAAGGAAAGAACGGTAACAAGAAGAATAGGGGTAGCAGAATGGAGGCGCCACAGTCCAGCCGACAACAACAAGAACACGGCTCCACTTCGCTTTTGGACACACCAAAGAATGGTCTAGACAATGGCCTTGGGCCATGCCTCCCTGCCCATACCCAACAATGAATTGGGCCAAACCAAGTTTTCAGCCCCAAGGCCCCATGCCTCAATTCCGGTCGGCTTGCTTGGTCCACGCCCGACTCAAAGTGGTCGTTCGCCTCAAGTATATGCAAAGATCTACAAGTTCGACTCCCACGGATATTGATTCCGCTATGCATACTCTCTCTCTCAATCCACCCGATGCTAGTTGGTATATGGATACCGGAGCGACCAATCATATGACGTCCGAACAAGGTACGCTCAAGTCTTATTTCAATACGAGCATTAAAAATAAAAGCATCATTGTGGGTAATGGTAGTAAAATACCTATTCAGGGGGTTGGTCATACTTGTCTGTCTTCTTCGTCTCCTCCTCTTCTCTTAGAAAATGTCCTTCATGCCCCCCTTATTGTTAAAAATCTTATTTCCGTTAGAAAATTTACTAGTGATAATTCGGTTAGTGTGGAATTTGACCCTTTTGGATTTTCTGTGAAGGATTTCCGGACGGGGACACTCATTATGAGATGTGATAGCCGAGGCGATCTCTACCCAATCACTTCCGCATTTTCAAATTTCACCACCTCTCCTTCGTCGTTTGCAGCTATTAGTTCTTCTTTATGGCATGACCGTTTAGGTCATCCCGGGGCACCTGTTTTTGCTTCCCTTAGAAATAAACATTTTATTAGTTGTAATAAAAGTGACAACTCCCATTTATGTCACTCTTGCATTCTTGGAAAGCAAATTAAATTGCCATTTAGTGATTCTACTTCATTTACTACTTTGCCTTTTGATATTGTTCATTGTGATTTATGGACATCTCCCGTCCAAAGCTCTATGGGACATAGATATTATCTCATTCTTTTAGATGATTATTCCAATTTTGTGTGGACATTTCCGTTATCTCACAAATCTCAAGTTTCTGCTACCTTTCTCCATTTTCGTGCCTTCGTTCGAACTCACTTTGAACGAGAGATAAAAACAATCCAATGTGAATGGGAGGGAATTTGTCAATAAACATTTTTGGGATTTTTGTAACACAAATGGGTTATCATTGAGATTATCATGTCCATATACTTCACCTCAAAACGGGAAGGCCGAAAGGAAAATTTTTACCACTAATAATATGGTCCGTACGTTGCTTGTTCATGCATCGCTACCTCCACATTTTTGGCACTATGGTCTCCAACTGTCATCTTACCTCCAAAATATTCTTCCAGTTAAGCATTTAGACTATCATACCCCGTTACAAGTCTTATATAATCGGGTTCCATCTTATATTCATCTTAAAATGTTCGGGTGTTTATGCTATCCCCTCTTTCCATCTTCTAATATACATAAACTCCAACCCCGTTCAACTCCTTATGTATTCTTGGGTTATCCGAAAAATCACCGGGGGTATATGTGCTATGATTTACTTACCAAGAAAATCATTCTAAGCCGACACGTTCTCTTTGACGAGTCGCGATTTCCTTTTTCTTCTCTACATAAATCACAGCCACATACATATGATTTCTTCAAGATCGACTCTCTCCAACACTTATACATCATTTTGCATCGGATAACCCCACCGACAACCCGATTCCACTGTTCGGCCTTCCCTGCGGTCCAAAGGCACCCTCGTGGACCTGACGACCCAACCCCGACCCCGAGATGGGAACGCGGGTCGAGCCGTCCAAATAAGGACTACAATCATGCAAGGACTCAATTATTAAAACTAACGTGACGCAACATTGGACACGAAATAAAACTCGGCATTTAAGAAGCCAAAATATTTAAAACCTCAAAACCTGATATAACAATTAATAACAAGTAACCAAGTCATCGGCGAAATTACCGGAACCCAACACTAACAAGTCATGCTAATATATAAACACCTCGACGGCTAAACATGCCGGAGAAACCACATCAATAAACAAGAGCTAAAGGGATGCTCACGGAAGTCTTAACAAGTGAACCATATACATGTAAACAAGGCTCGGCCAACAAGCCGGCAATATAACAAGAGACATAAGTAGAATATTCATTAAGTCTACAACAAGTACAAGTTACTATGATTACACATTCCCAAGCTAAGTCTAAATGACTTGCTTAACCCAACGTCCTTGCAAAAGAAGAAACCAAAAGCCAACGCTACCACCTCTAGGTAACCGATCACGAGCACGAGAAGACGATCAACCTCGAGAAGACGGACCGGACGACTAGGATCTAAAACAGAAAGGGAGGGTAAGTCATAAAGACTTTGTAAGTAACCAATATGCATGACAGATATAATGCAAGGCATACATAGCACGTATCAATCAAGATCATGTTAGCACGTAGTTCTCATGTCGCGATGCACATTGTTTTCACATAGGTGCGTAATTAAATCACATAGGATTAGGATATGTTATAGAACCGGTGCCGCTCGTAGTCCCCGAAATAGACAAGGTTATCACGATTGTATTTGTCGGATGCACGTGTATGATACATCGACCACGATTAGTATTATTCCAAGCGCCCTTTTGGTTACGACATGGTACTCTTCTCCACCGTGATCGTAGTGAAGGGTGTGTGCAAGTTATGGTATGGCGACCCATCATCATCATGAACCTCATGATTCATGACTATGATGCATCGTTAACCATCGATACAATTCACGTAATGCCACTGGACTAATGGTATGTCAAGTAGGTATTTACTTGTCATACAAATCAAGTAAGGAGCAAGTTCGACAAGAGCGAACTTGTCCGAGTCAAGTAGATGTTTACTCACGTAATAAATCAAGTAATGGAGCGAGGTCGACAAGAGCGACTCGTCCGATCAAGTAAGCATGTTATTCTATAATGTACAAGTCGAGCAATAGATCAATCATGTCAAGAATTCCCAAGAACTAATTTACAATTCTATTGAACTCTAAACGTCGTAGGGATTTATTTGTAGAGTCGGTATTGTTCAATGACTCTCTAACGCAACTCCAATGAGTTATTGCTAAAATATTCCTAAGTAGCGAATGAATGCTATGTGCAATTCATGGCTCTTTTCTAAGTTCTCGATTCATATGCAATTAGACTATATGTCATTCGTGACTTTTAGTCCATCAAGATTTAAGTTCCACACTTGTGAACCCTAACATGTCCATCAATTTTTGAAGTGATGAATTAGAACAAGTCCAAGAACAAAAGTTATTCCAAGTTCGTCCTAGAACATTATTCATACTTGACATAAGTCCAAATTATCAATTATGAGTCATTAACCCAAAATTTACAGAAATTTAACTTAAGGAATTTCAAGTTTTTAACATGATGCATGTCTTCTTAAACATGTAGGCTAAAACTATCATGAAGGGAGCATACTTGATATTGAGCATACAAAACAAGGGATTGGGTACTTACCTCAATTACACAAATCAAACCAACAAAAGAAGAATCAAAGCCTCCCAAGTTGTTTCTCTAGTCTCAAGGAACACAAATATAGCTTTGCATGCAAGAATCTATGGTTGGATGAGGAGGAAAGTGAAAACACACACTAATCTCACACTATTTCTCTCACACAAGCTTTCTCTCACACCATGGATGAAAGAAATGGAAGAGATGGTGTTTGTGAGGTGTATACTCAGTGTTTTAGGTGTAAAAATGGTGGTCAAACAGTCAAGGTACGTCTAGTTGGGTCAAAGGGGCAAAACTGTCACGTTTTTACAAAGCAGGAAAAACAGGGCAAGCATTCTGGATGAGGCGCGGCCGCCTAGGCGCCAGCCTAGGCGCTCGCTCAGGTTCCAGAAAGTTCGAACTCAAGTTTCTGTCTAATGCGCGCCGGCGCCCAACTTCCAAGACACTCTAAAAACATGAAATGTGGTCTAGAAAAGTCCCAAAAGTTGCCCAAAGGTTCCATGATGGTTCTAACACTTAAGTGAAGCTAGAACACTAAGCAAAGGCCTCTCGAAAAGTCTCAAAACCAAAGTAAACGAATAACATACCAAATCAAGTGCAATAATGTTGAAACTTCTAACACATATTCATACACTTAGAAAGCATATAACCATCTCAATTGCAAGTACATATGAAAAATATTTGCACATGAAATGACGATGTTAAAACATAAGACGAAATGTAGAACGAATGCAAATGATGCAATTAAGAGAACTAGGGTGTCACATCCTCCCCTCCTTAAAGGAATTTAGTCCCTAAATTCACTCACCATCTAATCAAACAGTATGGATACTTCTCACGCATCTCACTGAGTTTCCCAAGTGGCTTCTTCCAACAAGTGATTCTTCCACAAAACTTTCACTAACGGTATTCTCTTAGTCCTCAAGACTTGCTCTTTGGTATCAAGAATCTTCACCGGCTTCTCAACATAGGAAAGATCGGGTTCAAAGGAAATCTCTTCATAGGCAAGAACATGTGATTCATCCTTCATATATTTGCGGAGCATAGAAACGTGAAACACATCATGAATACCCGAAATAGACGGTGGCAATGCAATCCGGTAAGCTAAAGAACCAACCCTCTCAAGAATTTCGAACGGGCCAATATACCTTGGTGAAAGTTTCCCTTTCTTACCAAATCTCTTAGTACCTGCGGTGATATTTTCAAGAACACAAAATCTCCAACTTGAAACTCAAGATCGCGTCTCCGGTTATCCGCATAGCTTTTCTCGTCTACTCGAGCCGTACTCAATCTCTCTCTAATCAACTTGACATCCTCGGCCGATTGTTGTACCATTTCGAACCCCATAACTTAGCTTCTCCAACTTCGTCCCAACAAATTGGTGAACGACACTTACGCCCATACAAAGCCTCATAAGGAGCCATCTCAATGCTAGATTGGTAAGCGTTATTATATGCAAACTCGCCAACGGTAGATGTGAATCCCAATTGCCCTTGAAATCCATAGCACACGCACGAAGCATGTCCTCTAATATCTCGTATCAATCTCTCCGACCGTCCATCCGACCGGGATGAAAAGCGTACTCAAGTTAAGTTTGGTACCCAAGGCCTCCTGTAATGAATGCCAAAATCTCGAGGTGAATCTAGGATCTCTATCCGACACAATACTAACGGGGACACCATGTAGCCTCGATAATCTCCTGGATATACAATGCCGCCAACCGACTCAAACGTAAGTCATCGCAATAGGAATAAAATGGGACGACTTCGTCAACCTATCAACAATAACCCAAACAAGATCGAAGCCTCTACGAGTACGCGGCAACCCCGTGACAAAATCCATCGTGATATGTTCCCATTTCCACTCCGAATCTCAAGTGGTGAAGTAGACCGGCAGGTCTCGGTGCTGCCTTAACTCGCCGACATGTCAAACATCTAGAAACATATTCAGCTATCTCCCTCTTCATACCGTTCCACCAAAATCGCCTCTTCAAGTCACGGTACATCTTAGTACTACTGGATGTATCGTGTACTTGGCTTTGTGAGCCTCGTCAAGGACCATACGTTTCACTTCATCGGAAGAAGGAACACAAACCCTATTCGAAATGTCAAGATCCCATCATTGTTCATCGCAAACCCCGGTGTAGCATTCTCTCCCAATCTATCAATAACCTTCTTCAATTCAGATCGGTAACTTGAGCCTCCTTAATCAACCCAAATAAAGCGGCGTAGCACGGACATTAGCAAATAGAACACTACGCCCACTAATAATAGGACTCCATTCCCTGACATCCTCTAGCATCTTCCATTCCCTCATCATCATACAAGACATATAAGCCTTCCTACTCAAGGCATCCGCAACAACATTCGCTTTTCCCGGATGGTAAAGAATAGTAAGGTTGTGGTCCTTAAGCTTCTCCATCCAACGCCTGTCTCATATTCAACTCCTTCGCGAGAAGAGGTATTTCAAACTCTTATGATCCGTATACACTTCAAACTTCGCTCCATAAAGGTAATGTTTCCACTTGTGAAGCGAAAACAATTGCCGCCAACTCAAGGTCGTGAGTCGGGTAATTCTGTTCATATGGTGACAACTTCTTGAAGCATAGGCAATCACCTTCCCGTTTTGCATAAGCACGCAACCCAAGCCTTCTAACGAAGCGTCGCTATATATCACAAAGTTATCACATCCACTAGGCAATGCTAAAACAGAGCCGTGGTCAATCTCTTCTTCAATTCTGAAACCGGCCTCGCACTTATCACTCCAAATGAAAGTAGACTTTTTCGAGTCAAATTAGTCATGGGAGTAGCAATCTTGGAGAATCCTCAATGAACCTACGGTAGTAACCCGCCAAGCCCAAGAAACTACGAACTTCGGTTACCGTTCTAGGAGTCTTCCATTTAGTAATACCTCCACCTTAGAAGGATCCACCGCAATACCCTCACTAGAAACAACGTGCCCAAGAAAAGATACTTGTTCAAGCCAAAATGCACACTTGCTAAATTTCGCAAAAGTTTCTTTTCTCGCAACAAGGAAAGAACCACTCTCAAATGGTTAGCATGTTCCTCTCGTGACTTTGAGTACACTAAAATATCATCGATGAAAACCACAACAAAGCAATCCAAATAATCATGAAACACCCGATTCATCAAGTCCATGAAAATCGCAGCGCGTTTGTCAACCCAAACGGCATCACCACAAACTCATAGGCCATAACGTGTCCGAAAAGCTGTCTTTGGGACATCCTCCGCCCGAACTCTCAACCGGTGATAACCACTCCTCAAGTCTAGCTTGGAATACACCACGGATCCCGAAGTTGATCGAAGAGATCATCCATGTGAGGTAAAGGGTACCTATTCTTGATAGTAACTGATTCAACCGACGATAGTCAATGCACAACCGCAAACTACCATCCTTCTTCTTCACAAATAACACCGGTGCACCCCACGGAGACACACTCGGTTTAATGAACTCCTTATCGAGAAGTTCCGCAATTGGTCTTTCAACTCCTCAACTCATTTGGGGCCATTCTATAAGGTGCTCTAGAAATTGGTGAAGTTCCGCAATAGTTCAATGCAAAACTCTAACTCTCGGTCGGGAGGTAATGCAAAATCATTTGAAAAGACATCCGGAAATTCATTAACTACCGGTACATCTTCTATATTAACAGAGACATGCGAGTATCAAGCACACAAGCAATATACCCGTGCACCCCGAGATAGAAGTTTCCTAGCCCGCAGCGAAATGATATGTATACTATTCATGGCATGATCACCCGTAAACACAAATTTCGAATACCGGGCATGGCAAAGGTAACTCTTTACGACGACAATCAACTAGAGCATGATAAGTACACAACCAATCCATACCCAAGATCAAATCAAAATCCCGAATAGGCAAAACTACTAGATCCGCATGCAAGACCCGATCACATACAAGCACATCACAAGCTTTATAAACTTCCGACGCCAACAATTGATCACCCAACGGTGTAGACACTTCAAGCACATAAGGCAAGCGGAAGGTAACACGCACAAATGCTCAATGAAATGCGATGCAACATAGGAATGAGAAGACCCGGATCTATAAGAACTCGAGCCCTATGGCCGAAGGCGAGAGTATACCTCCAATAAGCGAGGTCGACTCGGAACACCACGCGGTCAAGCGCAAAACACGAGCTTGGGCCTTAGGACGCCCATCACTATCCCTCTTGGTGCCCGATCGAACCGAACCCACGATGAGTAGTCTTAAACTTGGGACAATCTTTCACTCGGTGATTTGTTTCTCCACAACCCAAACACTGCCCAAGTCCGCCCCTACACTCATTGTACGAATGCCCCGGTTGTGACAAAAGGAACACTCAACAGCTCACTTCCGGCCTTGCCCCTTGCGGCGGAGTACGATTATCACGACTATCGGAAGTACGCCTAGGCCGTCCATCCGATTGCCTAGATTGGCCACCGACGGTTGCCCGATGACGACCGATTACCCAAAACCGACCCCTTCCGAATCCGCGAGGTCACCCGAGATGACTAGCTGCGATCGCCGATGCGAGGATCGCACACAAGCTTCGCCTGCTCTCTATATCTCTCTCGATCTCATAGGCTCGATCAACTGCACCCTATAGTCTCAACCGCAATGACAAGAGCGCCTTCTATACTCGGTCTTGGACCCTTAACGAACTTGAGCACCCTCATGGGCTCATCCGGTACGAGATGTGCACAATAACGAGACAGTTCAGTGAACTTGGCTGAATACTGAGCCACTGTCATAGAACCCTGTTCTAGATCCTGGAACTCTTTCTCCCTCTTTCTCCTCACCACCATAGGTACATAGGAAGCCTTGAACTCCTCTCGAAATTAGCCCAAATCCTTGGAACCGGTTAAGCTCCCACTTGCCAACAACACTCTCCACCAATGGTTCGCCCCTCTCGGCTTATACACGGCTAAGACAACTTTCTCTTCCTCCGTGCGTCTAGAGCCGCAAAGATTTTCTCCAAGTCCTCCACCATAACTCTGCTTTACTAGCATCGGACTCTCCCTCGAAAGATGGAGGTTTCATCTTCAAGAACCTCTCCAAGGTAGCATTGTTTCTAGCTCTAGGTTCCGGCGGTGCCTCATTACGAGGTGGTGAAACTCTCGCCTCGGTTCAGTTCGGTGGTGGTGGTGGAGGTGGTACACCTCCGCTTGACCCTCTTGTGCCAACTCGGTCATAACAGTCATCATTCTACGAAACAAGCCCGCCATACGGGCATTCTCATCACCCTGATTCTGAGGTGGGGGTACCTCAACTTCAGGTTCTTCTGGAGCTCTAACCTCTGGCTCAGGAGGAACCCTCCTAGGCCTGCCTCTACCTCGACCAATACCCGCTCCACTGCTACTAGCCCCTGGTCTAGGTCGCACCATGATACACCTATAAGAAATCACTCGACGTTAGAACATCACACAAGAACTAACCCAACTAGGCCATGGAACCTATCCTGGCCGATAGCTAACCTATAAAGCTCGATACCAAGCTGACGACCCAACCCCGACCTCGAGATGGGAACGCGGGTCGAGCCGTCCAAATAAGGACTACAATCATGCAAGGACTCAATTATTAAAACTAACGTGACGCAACATTGGACACGAAATAAAACTCGGCATTTAAGAAGCCAAAATATTTAAAACCTCAAAACCTGATATAACAATTAATAACAAGTAACCAAGTCATCGGCGAAATTACAGCCGGAACCCAACACTAACAAGTCATGCTAATATATAAACACCTCGACGGCTAAACATGCCGGAGAAACCACATCAATAAACAAGAGCTAAAGGGATGCTCACGGAAGTCTTAACAAGTGAACCATATACATGTAAACAAGGCTCGCCAACAAGTGCCGCAATATAACAAGAGACATAAGTAGAATATTCATTAAGTCTACAACAAGTACAAGTTACTATGATTACACATTCCCAAGCTAAGTCTAAATGACTTGCTTAACCCAACGTCCTTGCAAAAGAAGAAACCAAAAGCCAACGCTACCACCTCTAGGTAACCGATCACGAGCACGAGAAGACGATCAACCTCGAGAAGACGGACTGGACGACTAGGATCTAAAACAAGAAAAGGGAGGGTAAGTCATAAAGACTTTGTAAGTAACCAATATGCATGACAGGATATAATGCAAGGCATACATAGCACGTATCAATCAAGATCATGTTAGCACGTAGTTCTCATGTCGCGATGCACATTGTTTTCACATAGGTGCGTAATTAAATCACATAGGATTAGGATATGTTATAGAACCGGTGCCGCTTCGTAGTCCCGAAATAGACAAGGTTATCACGATTGTATTTGTCGGATGCACGTGTATGATACATCGACCACGATTAGTATTATTCCAAGCGCCCTTTTGGTTACGACATGGTACTCTTCTCCACCGTGATCGTAGTGAAGGGTGTGTGCAAGTTATGGTATGGCGACCCATCATCATCATGAACCTCATGATTCATGACTATGATGCATCGTTAACCATCGATACAATTCACGTAATGCCTGGACTAATGGTATGTCAAGTAGGTATTTACTTGTCATACAAATCAAGTAAGGAGCAAGTTCGACAAGAGCGAACTTGTCCGAGTCAAGTAGATGTTTACTCACGTAATAAATCAAGTAATGGAGCGAGGTCGACAAGAGCGACTCGTCCGATCAAGTAAGCATGTTATTCTATAATGTACAAGTCGAGCAATAGATCAATCATGTCAAGAATTCCCAAGAACTAATTTACAATTCTATTGAACTCTAAACGTCGTAGGGATTTATTTGTAGAGTCGGTATTGTTCAATGACTCTCTAACGCAACTCCAATGAGTTATTGCTAAAATATTCCTAAGTAGCGAATGAATGCTATGTGCAATTCATGGCTCTTTTCTAAGTTCTCGATTCATATGCAATTAGACTATATGTCATTCGTGACTTTTAGTCCATCAAGATTTAAGTTCCACACTTGTGAACCCTAACATGTCCATCAATTTTTGAAGTGATGAATTAGAACAAGTCCAAGAACAAAAGTTATTCCAAGTTCATCCTAGAACATTATTCATACTTGACATAAGTCCAAATTATCAATTATGAGTCATTAACCCAAAATTTACAGAAATTTAACTTAAGGAATTTCAAGTTTTTAACATGATGCATGTCTTCTTAAACATGTAGGCTAAAACTATCATGAAGGGAGCATACTTGATATTGAGCATACAAAACAAGGGATTGGGTACTTACCTCAATTACACAAATCAAACCAACAAAAGAAGAATCAAAGCCTCCCAAGTTGTTTCTCTAGTCTCAAGGAACACAAATATAGCTTTGCATGCAAGAATCTATGGTTGGATGAGGAGGAAAGTGAAAACACACACTAATCTCACACTATTTCTCTCACACAAGCTTTCTCTCACACCATGGATGAAAGAAATGGAAGAGATGGTGTTTGTGAGGTGTATACTCGGTGTTTTAGGTGTAAAATGGTGGTCAAACAGTCAAGGTACGTCTAGTTGGGTCAAAGGGCAAAGCGTCACGTTTTACAAAGCAGAAAAAGGGCAAGCATTCGGATGAGGCGCGGCCGCCTAGGCGGCCGCCAGGCGCCTAGGCCGCCAGTTCCGAAAGTTCGAACTCAAGTTTTCGCGCGCCAGCTCGCCCAACTTCCAGTACACTCTAAAAACATGAAATGTGGTCTAGAAAAGTCCCAAAAAGTTGCCCAAAGGTTCCATGATGGTTCTAACACTTAAGTGAAGCTAGAACACTAAGCAAAGGCCTCCGAAAAGTCTCAAAACCAAAGTAAACGAATAACATACCAAATCAAGTGCAATAATGTTGAAACTTCTAACACATATTCATACACTTAGAAAGCATATAACCATCTCAATTGCAAGTACATATGAAAAATATTTGCACATGAAATGACGATGTTAAAACATAAGACGAAATGTAGAACGAATGCAAATGATGCAATTAAGAGAACTAGGGTGTCACAACCAGCCTACTGGGTCAGTGGCCCAACCATTGCCCACTTCAGCCCTTGAACCTTCCTCATTGGGCCGAACTCACACTGGCCCAGATAATACTCCTGTCGCTCCAAACAGTCCACCTTCTGTATTAATTCCCATTCCAGCCCAACCTCAAATGGGCCATCGTCCAATAACTCGTAGTGTGTCTGGAATTCATAAGCCCAATCCGAGATATTGTCTTCAGTCAAGTGTTTCTAAATCTCCTCTTCCTAGAAACCCTGTGATTGCACTTCGAGACCCAAATTGGAAATTGGCCATGGATGACGAATTTAATGCTCTTATTCCTAATAATACTTGGGTGTTAGTACCTCGTCCGTTAAATGTTAATATAATTCGCTGTATGTGGATATTTTCTCATAAATCTCGTTCTGATGGTTCTTTTGAGAGGCACAAAGCCCGTCTTGTAGGTGATGGAAAAACTCAACGGGTTGGTGTTGATTGTGGCGAAACTTTTAGCCCAGTGGTTAAACCGGCCACGATCTGTCTTGTACTCAGCATAGCTCTTTCGAAAAATTGGGCTTTTCATCAACTTGATGTAAAGAATGCGTTTCTCCATGGTGAACTTCGGGAAACAGTATATATGCATCAACCGGTTGGGTATCGAGATTCTAGATTTCCGGATCATGTTTGCTTGTTAAAAAAGTCCCTTATGGCCTTAAACAAGCTCCCCGGGCCTGGTACAAGAGGTTTGCGGATTTTGTTTCCTCTATTGGTTTTACTAATAGTCGGTCCGACAACTCTCTTTTTATACATCATCATAATGGTCAGACTGCGTATTTACTTCTCTATGTTGATGATATTATTCTCACTGCATCTACTGATAATCTCCGCAAGTCTATCATGTCTCTTCTCAGCTCAGAATTTGCTATGAAAGATTTGGGTCACTTAAGTTATTTTTTGGGCATAGCTGTGGTCCGTTCCAAGGAGGGACTCTTTCTATCCCAACGCAAATATACTGAGGAGATCATTCATCGTGCGGGTATGTCCACTTGCACGTCGGCATCTACTCCGGTTGATACGAAGTCTAAGTTAAGCTCCACTTCGTCCATTCTGTATGATGATCCGTTCTTGTATCGTAGTCTTGCTGGTGCACTGCAATATCTTATGTTTACACGGCCCGATATTTCATATGCAGTTCAACAGATTTGTTTATTTATGCACAATCCGATGGTAGCTCACATGAATGCCTTGAAACGTATTATCCGGTATCTTCAAGGTACTCTCACTCTTGGGTTAGATCTCACTCCGTCTTCTACTTCCACTCTTATATCTTATACCAATGCCGATTGGGGTGGGTGTCCGGATACTCGTCGTTCCACATCTGGTTATTGTGTATTTTTGGGTGACAACTTAATATCATGGTCCTTTAAACGGCAACCTACTCTTTCTCGGTCAAGTGCTGAAGCCGAATACCGTGGTGTTGCAAACGTTGTTTCTGAATCTTGCTGGTTACGAAACTTGCTTTTAGAACTTCATTGCCCAATTCACAAAGCTACGCTTGTGTATTGTGACAATGTAAGTGCCATCTATCTCTCCAGTAATCCAGTTCAACACCAGCGAACTAAGCACATAAAAATGGATATTCATTTTGTTCGTGAAAAAGTGGCTCGAGGTCAGGTTCGCGTTCTTCATGTTCCCTCTCGGTTTCAGATTGCTGACATTTTCACCAAGGAACTTCCACTGGTATTATTTGATGAGTTTCGGACCAGTCTAAACGTCCGCCTTCCCCCCATTTCGACTGTGGGGGAGTGTTAGAATAGGTTTATTTGTGTAAATATATTTGATTATTATTAGCTTGTATAACAAGATACTTATGAGTTGTAAATTGATAGGAATCCCTTAATGTAAGCGTGTACATCCCATAACTTTAGGATCTAGATTAGCAAGGAAGACTTTTGTATATATTGGACATTGATCAATAAAGACAGCACGGAGTATAATTCTTTCAGTTCACCTGATGAGGTTGTTTAGCATAAACTAATGGCTGAAGCTTGAAAGTAGAAATTACATGGATGAGGAGTTATTGCGGGCCATCGATGGGTTTGATTAATGGTTCAAAGTAGAAATTTCATGGATGCAGAATTATAACTCAATTAATGGTTGAGAATATCAATTACTGCAACCATACATGTAGAAATATCGTTAACTGCTATTACATCTTTATGATTCAGTGTTTTTTATTGAGCAAAGTGGATTTAGCTTAGTAGGATATAAGAATGTTATGTGAATTACTTTTTTGTCAACTCCATACGTTTTCTTTTGCTTACTGCTGTTATGTTTTTTTGTCTCAATTGCAAACTTGTTTATTTATTTTTTTTAACTTTTAAAGCGGGTTGTTAATTATCATATTTATCATGTTGTATGTCATCTTCACTACGCTATTTACTTTTGTAGGTCACTTTCAAGTGCGAGAGGACTTGGTACCGCCTATAAATGATGTTTGTGTTATAGCTAGTGACTTTCATCAATGAAGACTTATGAAGGAGGCTCATCACGATCACTAGCAAGTTGAGAGAGAAAGTTGTCATCTTTTGTTTTTGTGAATAAATGGTTCGCGTAAGTTTTGGAGGCAATGTTAGTTCCTCTTGTTTTTAGGCTAGTTGGTGTGTTTATGGTAGTAGAAGTTTGGTGTGTTTGAGACAGGTTAAGGCAGGCTCCATGAACTGGGTTTGTATATATGATTTTGGTTAAAATACGAAAAATTCCTGAAAGTACTATCAAATCCCACTTTGTCCTGCACGGGTATGACCACGTGCAACTTAACGTGGTTTTACAAATGGCAGATGGCGAGAGGGGGCAAAATGGGACAAATAGCAACATCAGGTACCAACTTGGGAAATTTTTAACATTGGGGAGGAAAGTGGGATTTGGTGGATACTTTGGGGGGTTTTTCGTATTTTGGCCTATGGTTTTCTATTTATGATATGATGTTTTAGGTTAAACAAATGAATTCTGTGAGTTATTTTCATAGTTAAACAACAACCTATCAATTACGAAACATTTTGTATTGGAATTGTGATTATCCTTTATGAAATATTCGTAGTGAAAAAGCAAAGCAACTACAATGAAACAAAATTCCTAGCAAAAAAGGAGGGCAATTGCGACGAAACAAATTTGTAGCAAAAGAGGAGGACAACAACCTATCAACTACGAAACATTTCGTAGTGGGATAGTGATGATTCTCTATGAAAAATATTTTCGTAGTGAAATAGCAAAACATTTGAAACAAAACCAATTTAGTAGCAAAAGAAGAGGCCAACTGCGACGAAATATTTTCGTAGCAAAAGAGGATGACAATTGCGGCGAATATTTTGTAGCTGTTCCTTCACGTTTTTGCCACGAATTATGTGATTTGCGACAAAACATTTCGTAGTTGTTCCTTCACGTTTTGCGACAAATTATGTGATTTGCGACGAAACATTTCGTAGCTGTTTCTTCACGTTTTAGCGACGAATTATGTAATTTGTGACGAAATTGACGCTTGATTTCGCGACGTTTTATTTTGTAGACAAAAGTGTTCATTTGCAACGAAAATAATTTTCGTAGCAAATACCCTTTAGCGACGTCACATATGCGATGGATGTGCGACGAAAAGGTTTTGTCGCAAAAGACTTTTAGCGACGAAAAATTTCGTAGCTAAATACCAAATTTCTTGTAGTGTTATGTTTGCAACCTCTCCAATCCAAGACTATTGAAGAGCATTCATTGGTTCTTTATTTCACTCTCACGTAAGAGGGTGTGAGTCGGTACAATCCCTGACTCCATTCACAGTGTTCTCTCTTATTTTCAGGTCGAAACCAAGCTAGATACTTGTTCATCATTACCAGTTTATTACATACCGGCAAGGTCACCAATTTTTTTCGTGATCACTTATGATGCTTATATCACCTGACATCAGTGGCGAAGGTGTGACATCTCATTTGACTAATTCAAATTAATAAAAAACCAAATCAACTTTTTTTTTTTAAATGAGGGGCAATACCCTTTAAATTTATTAATGATTAAAGGAAATAAAAGTGGGAGACTTAAAACCTAACCACTTAGAGTGCCTTTAGGCTACAACGAGAGAGACATAAGTATTTTATCCAATAAAAGAAAATTCCTTTTAAGCTAATCTATATGAAAAGATCAATAGTTGAAATGATAGACAAAGTTCTTTTTGCGACTACTTCAGCGGAACGGTATAGAGCTATCAACATGTAGAATTTCAAATATGTGCTCGTACTTGTCAAATTCGATATAAGCTTCAAGTTCTTCCTTATCCTCTTCGAATACCTCCGGAATGACAATTTATTGGGGGACAAATATGAATGCAGTGCACTAATAATGTGAATAGAGATGGGGTTCCCTCGTCAATGTCTTCCAGAACATTGCAATTCGGGGAGGCATTAATGGCTTCGGTGGTAGTGTTGATGTCACGCCCCAAACCCACAGTCGGACCAATGGGCCAGGGGTGACCGACCGCGGCCCACTAAAATGGTTTTGGGTTCCGCAAGGCCTTCCGACACAATTGCGCAGTTCAAATCTAACTACTCTTTAATAAAAACTAAACCACAAACAATGAGGCCCATAATCGTATTTAACCATTCAAGTCCAAATGAAGTTTCCAAAACCACAATTATTAAGGGAGTCAACAGCTCCTTACAAAAAACCAAGTCCAATTGCGCGAAACAGAAATCAAACTAAAACAGAAAACTCTCGAGCCATCCACTGAGTGGTCCTAAGCCGTCACTAACATTAACGATCTGCAAAATGATAAGGGGTGAGCTCACAACTCAGCAAGGTACTAACAACGCTATCTAGAGGATCAAGCACGTATTTTGAAAATAATAATTCCATAAAAAGTCATAAGAAGCATTTCAAATCACATTTTCATAAATGACATTTAAAATGTTGTTGTGCAAGCATTTACTTTGAAACAAGTCAATGACACTACCGTCCCATACCGGTAATATAACCAACCGTTTCGTCAAAAGAAATTCACTAAGTTCAAACAATAATTTTCAAAAGACTTTCGAAATCAAAAGTTGGTCGAAGCTAGTCGATTACACCACCGTCCCATACTAGTGGCATAACCCACTACTCCGCTAAACAATTTCAATAAAGTTTCATGGTCTTTGTTGACTACGGCTACAGTACAACCCTGTAACACGGTGTCGATAGTTGTCGCACTACAACCCTGTGACGCGGTTCGATAATGTCGCAGTACAACCCTGTGACGCGGTTCGATAATTGTCGCAGTGCAACCCTGTGACACAGTTTGATAATTTCAGAGTTCGATATGTCTACCTAGTTAGTAGAGTAGACGGTTCAGAAGTTTCGATACATAGTCAGACCATCGATTTCTAAAAGTTTCATAGTTCACAATTCTGTAACAAAATTCCAATGTCAATAAACAATAACAAAAATTCAGAAATCAAATTCATTTCAGAGGCTCATATGCTTGATCCTTATTTTGGGATATTTCAATACGTCACATTTTCGATAAAATATAAAATCAATTTTATAGGCTCATTTGAAACAAAACGATGTAACAAAGCATTTTATTTTTCGACAAAAACTAAGGGATTAAAAATGAACTAGATAGAGTGGAAAGTCCCTTACCTCGAATTCGACACAAGCTAGATAAAAGTCAAATTGGTACTTCCTCCCAACCGCTATCGACGGCACCTAGTTCCAAAGACAACAATATCCTCTTTTTAAAATTAAAACATAATACAATAAGGGTTTGCTAAACATTTTGAAACCTAGGAGGGCCTGTTCGTCAAATTCCAGAACCTTAGGGGTCGTCAAAATACTAGCAATAGTTATATACTTAGCTACCCTTGTACAACATGTAAACGAAAGGGCTGATTTTAAACTTATGAAACGAAAGGCGTCAATTGCAGTCAATAAAACAACAAGGGGATGATTGTAACTTATCTCCTACTTCCTGCAGGCCGTGCGCCATCCCTGTTCCAGCCAAACCCCAAATCCTTTTTTTTTTTTTAATCCTTTCAAGCACAAAACACACACACCACACAGTAGCCCATCAAACCCACATACTCCCATTAACACCCTTTGCTCCCTCTCTTGCCGCCCCCATTATTTCCTCTCCCTCTTTTCCTCCAAATTAGTTCTGTTTCTTTTTCTTAACAATAGCAGAGTAGCTTACTCACACACACATTCGTACCCAACTAAATTAGTTTTGTAATCAAAAGAACAAATAAAATTCAGTTCACATCCAAGAAAATTTGGCTTAAGCTCTGATGTGATTCCCAACGAGACCCTCAAGTTATAACGAACTTGGAACCACGCTTTCGGAATAACCTCGCGGAAACGTTCGCCTAGGATTTGAATAACAATGACAAGGATGATCGCAACCCTTAGTTTCGTAATGAACTAAGAACCTTGATCGATTCGAAACCCTTAATTATGGATTAATTAAGAACCACGAATTAGAAAGAAACACAAACTTAATCCAAAGTTTACAAAATACTAACAAAACTTAATTTGTCAAAAAGAGTTTTAAACTCACACTTTTAAATTAATCAAAATCTGATTTTTACAATGAAAATAAGAGACCTATTTATAGGCTTTTGAGAAACACTCCTAATAAACTAAGGACTAGAGTTTATATTTACCTAGAACTAAAAGACTAACTAAATAAAAACAACTAGGATTCTAATAATGAACTTTGGCCAGCCATGGACTCTTTGAAGACATGGTTTTGGAGAGTTTAGACCTTGTAGGACTCCTTCATAGCTTGGAACATGGCTGAAATTCGTTGGACAACTTGCACAATGATAAAACATGGTTTTAAGAGTCCATAGGACCTTGGAAACATGGCTGAAACTCTTGGGATAGTTTGTACACATTTTAGGGAGCTTATTCCTTCTAGAAAACACGGTTTTGGATGACTTTTGAAGACTCCAAATGGCCTTGGACATTGGAACACGTTTTTGACAACTTGCGTTCATACCATGCACACGGTTTGCCATCTTGTATTCACACCTATGCACACGGTTTCTTTTGGGCAGCAACAAAGGCTTCTGGAAGTCCACCTTTTGGGCTTGATTCGCTTGAACAACATTCACCAATTTGGGCTCCTCAATCATCTTCAATTGCAACTGATTTTGGGCTTGTGAAACAAGGATTGAGACTTTATTTATTCTTTTAATCCTTGGTCTTGTAATTGGACCATATTTTATCTTCAATGGATCATTGATGCTTAGTGGTCCTCCATCATTCCCTCCTTCTTTGAAAGGATTTGTCCTCAAATCAACCTCATCACCTACATCAAAAGGACGCAATTCAGAAATGGAGAAATAAGCACATATATTATCCTCACCATGTAACACTTTGAATGTCATTTTGTAGACTTGTTTATTTTTTTTCCATCCAAGCTTGAACTCCAATCACCGGGATCAAAAGTTAGTCGAACTTGACTTGCTCTAGCTTGTACAAGAAACACAACCAAATAACACAATACAAGATGATCAAAGTTGTTAGCATAAATTACATTATATAACAATTGAGTACACCTCAAAGACAAATATCCCTTATGCCTAACAATCTGATCATAATCAACATTCTTAATTCCCAAGCTATCAAATGTTAAAGCACTCTCAAATACATTCTTAACATGAAACACGCAACCCTCCCAAGTTTTAGCATGCTTAAGAAGAATTGCTTTTAATAAATATGATTTAGCCCTAAGAATGTCATGCAATCCATAAATCTTGTGAAAGAATATTGCAACATGGAAAATTTCATCTAATTTGTGACATGGAATATGATAAACCATTTTTAAGGGTTCATTTGCATTCACAAATATAGAGCTCTTAGATTCTCCTATTGCACAATTCAAAATTTTCAACCCAACTTTCAATGCACCATACATCCCCACCAAGTCAACCTCTAAAGTGCATCCCATAAATGGGTCAACATAAGAATGACTAGGTATAAGTGATGTTATGCATAATCCATTACCAATTAACTTACCAATTTTCAACCAATCACTCAATCCATTGTGACTAACCAAATTTTGCAATTCAAACTTCTTAGGCATGTCAAGTGGTCTAACAAGCTTTCTCGTGAATGAAGTACCCACATGACCAATCAAATTACCAATATCAATATCTTTACAAATTTTGAATTCCCTACTAAGGTCATATGACTTGCCATGATTGTCAAGTCCTAATAACTTAGTATCATAAGAAGAAGATAAGCCAAACCTATGAGAATGTATATATTCTACAATAATCTCATTTTACGGATCATATCCCCACTTGTATCTCACAACCTTCTTGCTTAATTCGGGAAACATATCAACAAAAATCTGTAGAGAAGAAGCAACACATGGAAGAGAAAATTGAGGTGACATATTAGTATAAAAATATTTCTCTTTGGAAAAGAGAACTATCTCACTATGCTTTTCCCACAACTCCCTCTTAATTTCACCACTCATTGCATAAAACCTCTCCTTTTTTTCCTCCACTCAGATTTTTCACTCAACTCATTTTTTCCACTCTTTATCTTTTCTCTCAATTCTATTTTGTCTCTCTTTTTATTTTCTTTCCCACTCTCACTCTCCTTTTTCCTCTCGGCCTCCTTCTCTCTCTCTCTCTCTCTCTCTCCTCTCTCTCAATCTCTCTTTTTTTACTCTCTTTCTCTTTCTCACTTTTCTTTCTTGATTCACTCAATCTCATTTGTTCTTCCCTCACCTTTTGTGGAGATAAGGGAGCAAGAGTACCAGTTTTTGCACCATATTTGAAAGAATATTTGTTGGAGTAACCATCAAAGGTAACCTTTCGGTCAAACTGCCATGGCCTACCCAACAAGAGATGACTAGCTAGGGACAACATCACATAATACCTCGTCCTTGTATGTTCCAATGGAGAAATTAACCATCACTTGCCTAGTGACCCTCATCTCACCACAATCACTAAGCCATTGTAATTTGTAGGGATTGGGGTGTTTAAAAGTGGTTAAATTTAGTTTCTCCACCATCTCCATGCTAGCCACATTGGTACAACTACCACCATCAATAATCACCATGCGCACCCTCCCATTCACTGTACATTTAGTGTAAAAAATATTCTCTCTTTGCAACCTATCATCATCCACCACTACATAGGTATTAAGAGAACGTTTTACTACTAATGCATATCCTTCATCACCATCAAATTCTATGTCACCATCATCATCATCATCATCTTTTTCACTTTCGGAAGTAACTTCCCCATCATTATGAATAATCATCACCCTCTTGTTTGGGCACTCATTGGCTTTATGGCCCAAACCTTGGCACTTGAAGCATTTTATGGTACGAGAAGGTGTAGAAATAGAAGAAGAAGTAGAAGAAGCACTTTTATTTTTGTCTTCATCCTTAGATTTTGGAACATTACCTTGGAACTTGGAAGGTGCGAAAGTGCTTGCCTTTGAATTGTCTCCTTTGAATTTGCTTTGGGTTGGATAGTTGGAAGCATAGGTTTTGGTGTAGGAAGTTGTCTTCTTCTTGAGTTGCCTTTCAATCTTTATGGCCATGTGGACCATTTCTTCCAACTCCATATAATGCTGTAAATCAACCATGTTAGCAATTTCTTTATTGAGACCATTCAAAGATCGAGCCATAACAGTTTCCTCATCTTCGTGAATATTAGCTCGAATCATGTACATCTCCATCTCCTTATGGTACTCATCAACAGATTTCGTTCCTTGTGTCAAAGCTTGGAGCTTTTGACAAGTTTCCCTATAGAAATAATTAGGAACAAATCGTTTTCTCATGATGGCTTTCATTTCACCCCATGTATCAACCTTTCTCTCACGGTTCCTCCTTCTAGAAAATTCACTAATTGATCCCACCAAATAAGAGCATAGTCGGTGAATTTAATTGCAGCCATCCTCACCTTATTTCTTTCGGTATAATTATTACAGTAAAAAATCATCTCCACTCCTTTTTCCCACTCTAGGTAACCTTCGGGGTCACTCTTCCCTTGAAAAGAAGGAATTTTGAGTTTTATGGTTCCCACCCCTCTATTCTCTTCTCTAAGTTCCCTCCTAGGTAACCTCCTTGGGGGTTCATCTTCCTCCTCCCATTCATCATCTCTCATGGGTGGTCTATTTCTACCCATTCTCACATTCTCATTAGGTGGTGGTTCTTGACGAACACATTCCATCCTATCCATCCTATCACTCACTTGCCCAATCTTTTCGGTCATCCTTCTCATCTCTCTCAACAAATCTGCCATAGACATGTTGTTAGGTTATTCCTCCTCCTCTACAATATTTTTCTCTTTATCTTGATTCATGATTTAAAAAGATCTCACACACTCCCTTATGTATATCTCTCAAAATATGACACTCGTGTATCACTCAAAATCTGACTTTTACCTCCCCTCTTATGTCCTTACCACTCTTGTCTTTTTCCACTCAAAACTCTTTGATGAAAACAAGTATAGTTAGAACAATGCAATTTTGGAAGTAAAGTTTGGAAAATTCTAAGATTCACAGAATTTAATTAAAACAAGGAAATAAGAGTTTTTAGAAAAGGGGGTAAGAAGGTTTATAGAAAAGAAGAAGAAAGATTCGATTTTTATTCTCGAATCAAGGATTGAGATCAATATACTTTGGAGAAGAAATTGGCTTAGCTCACGGCCCAAGTTTTTTTTTTTGTCTTCCTTTGTTTCCTTTTTTTTTTTGTCTCTAAGGCCGAATTGTTTGAGTAATAATTCTGCCTTTTTTTTTTTTTTTTGTATTTGGACCTACTTGGTACGGTTTTGAGCAAGAAGTTGAAGAAAAAATTCTGTGGCACAAAAATTGGTTAGAATAGATAGCTAGTGTATGGATTATCGAATGAAGACTTTAAGAACAATGAAATAAAAAAGGGATAGAAAGATTGTTACCAATAGCCTTTGCTCTGATACAAAATGATGTGATTCCCAACGAGACCCTCAAGTTATAACGAACTTGGAACCACGCTTTCGGAATAACCTCGCGAAAACGTACGCCTAGGACTTGAATAACAATCACAAGGATGATCGCAACCCTTAGTTTCGTAATGAACTAAGAACCTTGATCGATTCGAAACCCTTAATTATGGATTAATTAAGAACCACGAATTAGAAAGAAACATAAACTTAATCCAAAGTTTGCAAAATACTAACAAAACTTAATTTGTCAAAAAGAGTTTTAAACTCACACTTTTAAATTAATCAAAATCTGATTTTTATAGTGAAAATAAGAGAGTATTTATAGGCTTTTGAGAAACACTCCTAATAAACTAAGGACTAGAGTTTATATTTACCTAGAACTAAAAGACTAACTAAATAAAAACAACTAGGATTCTAATAATGAACTTTGGCCGGCCATGGACTCTTTGAAGACATGGTTTTGGAGAGTTTAGACCTTGTAGGACTCCTTCATAGCTTGGAACATGGCTGAAATTCGTTCGACAGCTTGCACAATGATAAAACATGGTTTTAAGAGTCCATAGGACCTTGGAAACATGGCTGAAACTCTTGGGACAGTTTGTACACGTTTTAGGGAGCTTATTCCTTCTAGAAAACACGGTTTTGGATGACTTTTAAGACTCCAAATGGCCTTGGACATTGGAACACGTTTTTGACAACTTGCGTTCACACCATGCACACGGTTTGCCATCTTGCATTCACACCTATGCACACGGTTTCTTTTGGACAACAACAAAGGCTTCTAGAAGTCCTCCTTTTGGGCTTGATTCGCTTGAAAAACATTCACCAATTTGGGCTCCTCAATCATCTTCAATTGCACTTGATTTTGGGCTTGTGAAACAAGGATTGAGACTTCATTTATTCTTTTAATCCTTGGTATTGTAATTGGACCATATTTTATCTTCAATGGATCATTGATGCTTAGTGGTCCTCCATCAAGCTCACCTCGATTCCTGCCTTCACAAGCTCCGCCTCTCCTCCGTTGTCTCTATCACAATCTCTCAAATCTCCCTCACTATTCTGGCTGAATAACCAAGACGCAAACCGAGCAATTCGCCAGCCCCTTTTTTTTTCTTCTTTTGTTCTCTCTCCCTAATTGTCCCTCCGTCGATCGGTATTTCCCGCAATTACTCAGTCGCTCTCCCTCCCTCAACGCAAGAAACGGTTGCCACACTGACTCTCTATATTTCCTTTCTTTTTTTTCCTAATAACTAAAAGCCAAATAATTCTAATGAGAGTCAAAAAAGCGGGCCAAATAATTCCAGTAACTAGTTGTCAAGTCCAACTCCAAAATATAGAACCAAAATTATTCCCAACCAAAGTTAAGCCCAAGGTAATCAAGTCAGCCCAATCCAAATTAAAATACAATATTATATATTATTATTATTATTATTATTATTATTATTATTATTATTATTATTATTACTACTATTCAAAAATTTTTTTTTCGGGTTGTCACAGTTGAAGTCATTGTGACAACTTTGGTTACCTTTGAAATCAACAAATATGTTGTTACCAATAGGTTCATTTGCCATAGTAGTGTTGGATTTTTCTTTTTTTCCTTCTCAACCTAAACCTGCATAAGATTGTTATTTTTCAAGTGTTGGGTGTCATCCCTCGAATCGACCCTTGGAACTTGTTCGATGTTCACGGTACCTTCCTTGATAGGTTTTCCTTTTTGATCACCATGAGATGAGTTTGACCCCAATTCAGTGTTATGATTTTCCTTTACATTACTAGGGCTGACAGTTTTGTTGGGTTTTACTTATTATGTTGCTGGAAACATCTTCAGCATTTGCAATGGTAGTGTTTGCTTTGGGCACCCATGTAAGATTCTTATTATGGTTACCTTTGGCAGCAACTAAGCTAGGGATTTTCTTTTCTTTTCCAATCAGCTTAGACTGATTGTGTTTGAACTTAGAAGACTCCTCTGTGTGACCTTGTCTAAAGCAAGGAGAGCAATATATGGGTAGGCATTCAGCCTGAATAACTTGCCAATATCCTTGGTACTTAGTGCCGCAATCAATTCATATTCTGTTTGGGAGAGGCTTAGTGAAATTAATTTCATACACACCCTAGCAACACTTGGCCAAGTCTATGCAATGCTAAGATTGTCAAGCATGATCATCTTGCATAACAGATTCACAATTGAGAAAAGAGTATGCTTATAAAATAAATAAATAGGGAGACTGGGAAGGGGGAACCAGACCTGAGCAATTGGAGTTTCAACATTCATCATAGGAAAGCTTCCTAGAAACCACTGATCTTTCATCTATAACCGTTGATAAACTGCTTCATGATTGCCTCGAATTAGGAGGCGCTTAGAATCAAGATGTCCAATGGTGAAATCTGCTTTTAAGCCAAGGTGTGCATGTGCTTTTTCATGGATTCCATTGTTGGTCTGCAAACCTTTTTTATTAATAATAGTTTAAAATCTAGAAGAAAAACAATACTCCATAGTCATAAACCTTTTAATCTTTATCCCTCCAACTACACATATGAGACTTTTAATTTGACTTCATTATTTAGAATTAAAAGTGGATAAGTACAATTGAAGACTTGGTGGATTAGTGGTTGGTTGGTTGTATCACCCTTTAATGGTTGGTGATTTAGTGGTTGGTTGGTTGTATCACCCTTTAATGATTAGGGTTTGAGACTTGGCATTTGCCTTAATAATTTTTGGACTTGACTTAATTCAACAAATTTCGTTAGAAATCTCAGGAATCTCGCTAAATTATCACAATAAATTGAGTTATTTGTGTTTAATACAAAAATTTATTGTTTTATGATAATGTTGCAAATTAATCGTGAGCAATTGCAATATTAACATAATTTTGTTACTATGATTGACACCCAATTGTGGATGAATTCTAGGCATAAATGAATGGATGGAAAAGAAATATCTCATTTAGTGGAAGAATTTCATTAATTAAGTCTGCCTTATCATCACTGTCTCTCTGTTCCAAAAAGGGGAAATCTCTCCCCCCAAGAGCCCCCACACCCCAGCCCCATGAGAATGTGAGAGAGAAAATCACGGTGACTCGGCGATTAAGTTGCTAGTCATTATTTAGGTAAGGTATACAACTTTGTATAAACTAGCAGACTTGTTATGAGTAGACTTTGGTTAAAAAATTATCCTCCTCACTGAAATGGTGGTTTTCTATTTGTACTTGACCACTTCATGAGTTGCTGATGTAGAAGGCTAGAACGAGTAAATATATTCTCCTACATGTCCATCTTTAAGGCCCCAGAAGGAGTCATTGCTCGATCAATGGATTGGGCAATAGAAAAGGCAAAGGCAAAGGCAAGCTTGGGGTGTTTTAGGTGCAACTGCTATGTGGTCAATTAGGTAGTCTAGAAATGAACAATTTTATGTTAAAAAGTGGGATCGTAAACATTAAAAAGATGAGATCTCTTCAATGGTGAAATGCTGCTAGCTTTCTCCTTCAAGGTCTCTAATGGAGTGGTACTCTAATCCAAGCAAATTGTGTAAGTCGAGCAAACAAGTGGGGTAACGACAAGGGGTAGCTGCGTTGTGGTTACAACCTTGGTTTACTTAGATTCATAATTGGTAGATCTTCTAGAGGTAAACCTTGGCTTGCAAGTTGTGGTGGTTTAGTAAGGAATTTCAATCGAAATATATTTATGGAATTTTTTATGGTCCTATTTGCATCACTAAATAAACAATTAGACATGCTCTCAGAATCCTCATCAGAGGAAGATGGCAAAATAGATACAAATTGGTGGTCGAGTAAGAGACTACAGTTGCTACTACCAGGATTACCAAAGATATCAAAGTTGTGGAAAAGCTTTAATGAGGACTCTTTAATTCCTTAGTAATGGTTCTGCGCAATATCAAATATTCTAAGAGAGGCCTAATAGGTTTGTTGATCCATTAGCAAAAGTGGAGTGACAATGCATGAATATGACCTTCCTTGTTCTGCTTTCTAATTGCATTGAAGAATTTCTCAAAGATAGTATACTTACACCATTGATCCTTAGGGTTGAAATGCATTAGGGTACTCAAATTTAATTAGAAGCCTCAGAACCTGTTGATTTGTCATTGAAAGCAGCAAAGCTTACCAACATCGGAGTCAAGAAAAGGCCTTAAAGATGTTTTCGATAATACAATACTATTGGACACATGCAACTTCTTCCCAAGTTTAGTCATTGATGCCAGATTTTGGACCAAGGATCTGACTAGAAATTGGGATGGTAGGATATCTAGCAACTTATCTCTTAGTAAGAATAAACAATCATTGAGCAGCCTGCAAAGACCCTTGGGTGTGAGAATCAGTACAATATTCAAAGAGAATATTACAAAAAGAGGGTGTAGAGTAGGTATTAGAATGTATCATATGACGTTAATGAACCCATTATATATAGTTGTAGAGACTCAGAAAAAAATAGACTGTGGTAGATTGCGATAAGATTTCTCTGTAGCCTTTAGGTAAAGATACTTGTCCGTTAAAGACTGTTTGTAGATTCTATGTTGTAGTAGGATTTGTGCCCACAGACAGTTTGGAGAGTTTTGTATTCAACATCTAATAGATAACTGGGCCGATAATGCGCGACCGCGGGTATAAGGACTGCAGGTTTAGCTGTCCCTTCATCCACCAAGGCCTCCGCCCGCTACTAGTGGACCGACTGTCACTAAGAGAAGCCACCCTCTTTGCTATTTGCCTTATTCTATTTTCTCCGACCGTTGCCTGCTGACCACTAGTCACTCACTCGGGTAAGACTATTCTATCCTTAGTGGAAATCTGGGCATTTTAGTAGCCCCTTACTCCTAGTCCTACAAGCGTGCTTGGACCAAGGAGCACTACTCAAAGTAGCATGTAATGATGAGTTATATACCGGCCGCATGATCATTCATGATTACCAAAGCCTTTGCCTTTGTAAAAAATTAGAATTGGCCCATGGGTGGGCGACATGTAAGCAAATTTGTTGTAGTCTTAATTTATGTACAATTTTGCACATGTAAGAATGCCCATCATGCATTGTGGGACCACCATCACTTTTAGCATCTATCACCTTATTTTTTTTCTAACACCTACCTGCCGCATTTGTCAGCCATATCACTTTGGGGGAGAAAACCTCCTACATTAAAATGTTGAGAATGAGGGGAATATTTTTTTTCAAACACTTACACATCAGTCGCATCCATTGTCGTTCAGCAGTTAGGATATCTGGCTTTCACCCAGGAGACCGGGTTCGATTCCCGACAATGGAACCACTGATGATGCTAGATTTTGCACCAAGGATCTGACTAGAAATTAGGATGGTAAGATATTTGGAAAATTATCTGTCAGCAAGAACAAACAATCACTGAGTAGGGGGATCCCTGCAAAGCTCTTCCAGTGTGAGAATCAGTACAATATTAAGCGAGATTAATGCAAAAAGAGGGTGCAAAATAGGTATTAGAATGTACCGTATGACATTAATGAACCCACTATATATAGTTGTAGAGTCCTAGAAAAAATGGACTACGGTAGATTGCAATAAGATTTCCCTGTAGCCTTCTGGTGAATGATGAGCTCAAGATTTCCACGAATTTTCTCCTTTATTTTCTTTTATTTTGTGTTACTTTTGAGTTAAATATTCTTGGAAATATTATTATTTGTGTATTTGTGCTTCAATGTAGGTTTCCAAGAAATTAACAAGCTTTCAAGGATTTTAGCATGAAGTTTGAGGCAATTTTGGGCTGCAAAGTTGAGCTTTAATTTATTCTGTCAAAGTCCGTCAAGTCAGCCAAGGCAAAATGTGTTAACGGTGGGCTAACATAGCTAACGGATGACTTAATTAAGAAGCCTGGAGGGGGAAGGACTTCGGGAGCCAAGATCAGAATAGGAGGGGCATCGCTGGAAATAAGGAAAGTCCTCACTAATATGTTGTCTTCTCCTCAGGCTGCCACGCGTCGCCCCTGATCCAGCCCAGCCATACTGACCTGCGGTCTCTCCTTAGACCCTGCTGATTCGACCCACTCCACCAACCATCCTTCACGCCCACTTCCCCTCACAGCCATCACCTATTTGCCCACCAGCTGACCCACTGGACCAGCCATCCCCATCCAGCCTATCCATCCTCCACCTCCAGATCCACGCCCCAGCTCCTATCACAAGCTGGCCCGCGAATATTCCCCATCCAGATCAGCAGCTCCAGCCCAAGGACAAGCAGCCCCCAGCAGTCATCTCTTCATTCCAGCAGCCCCCTGAGCTTTTATTTAATATCCATTTTGCCATTAGCTTCATTGATACGCTTTGATATTTTCTATATCTCAAAGCTTCCTCAGATCTGAAAAGGAGAGAAGTCCCCTGTTGGGGCAAAAACGCCCCTTTGGGGCAGCAGTTCCTCTTCCCCAAAATTTCTCTCCACCATTGAAGATTAATCTCCTTCGAAGGTCTAGAGCTTCAAATCAAGGGCCAACGAAGCTACTATAAGTGATTTCAACACCGGATCTCGGTATTGCTCTCGACTTTGTCGGTTTAATTCTTCCAATCTATATTTTTGATATTTCTAGGGTTGAATGATTTTGTAATTTGTGGAATTTGCTTTGTGCTTAATGATTTATGAAAAATAATTATTTTTCTATGTCATTGTAGTGATTTAATTTAATCTCTCTCTCTCTCTCTCTCTCTATCTCTATCTCTATCTCTCTCTTTCTCTCTCTCTCTCTATCTCTATCTCTCTCTCTCTCTCTATTTAGTATACAAGCATGCTAGGTTATTAATTTGTGGGCTTAATGCTTTTAATTAATTGACCACTAATTAATCGATTTGAGAAATGTTTGGATCCTTGAGAGCTACCTTGCATTTTGGACCGAGCAAATTAGTAGTTGGTGTTTTGTGACACACATCGATAGCCATAGGAGTACTTGTTTTATGAAGCGATCAATTCACCTTGCTATTCGCGAGGTAGGAAATTAGGATTTTTAACCATTTTTGAAGTCCCAGTTATCGGCATGTCTTGTAAAAAAATAGAGAGATTATTTCTCTACCCATTATTATCTATTATCTTGGTTATTATTGTGTGCTCGTAATGCTTCCGATGAGTTGGCTAACCATTTGATGATTCCTAGAATTATAGTGTAAGATGCGAGAGCCCGTCCAATAATTTTGAAAATCACAATAATTGTCTTTATGACACTAGACCGAGTGGTAACGAGCATTCTTAGATAGTCATGGGTGCTTGAATGATAATGCGACTATTCTTTCCTTTCTATAAGATGTGAGAGCCCGTATTGAATACTATCAACGTGCACCCGACTACCAAGACTTGAGTTAAAGAAAAGTAGAGAGAGGATTAAATTAATCACGAGCTAGACTAGAAATATTGCATTCCTAAAATCCTATCTCTTAATCTTGATTTGTTGCTGCCAACCATTTTGCGACTATGTAAATATTAATTGCTTTATTTTATTTTTAGTTTTTAGTTTTTATTCTCAATTTATTTTTGCTCAAATATAATTAGCTATCTCAATTTCGATATTTAGTCGGAATGAAAATTATGTACATTCCTTGTGGGATCGATAACTCGTACTTACGTACAATTTATTATTTGATACGGTAGGGTACTCTTGCACTATGTGCGCTTTATTGCACACATTAGTGAAGATACTTGTCCATCAAGGACTGATTGTAGAGTCCACGTTGGAGTAGGATTCGTGCCTATGGACAGTTCGGAGAGAGTTCCCATTCAACATGTAATAGATAACTGACCCGATAATATGCAACTGCAGGTTTACCTGTCCCGACATCCACTAAGGCCTCTGCCCATTACGGGACTAGCCGCTATTGGTGGACCGAACGTCACTAAGAGCAGCCCCCCTTTTTGCTATTTTTCTTAATTTATTTGCTTCGACTGTTGCCTGCTGACCACTCACTCGCTCAGGTAAGATGATTTTATTCTTAGTGGAAATTTGGGTAGTTCAGTCACAAATTCATGAACGGTGCATCATCAGGTGCCTCAGTTCGCACTCCTCTTGCCCGATTTACAAGCTTTGCCTCATCATTCAAACATGTCAAAAGATTGTTGGTGATTGTAGTAACACATCACCGCAGACATCACATAACCCTAACCACAACAATATCACACCATCCTGAGCATTGCACCTCAACAACCTAAAGGCTTGATATACTATTTCTGTTTGAAATCACAATATACTGAGACTTAGACCTATAAGACAATAAAGAAAGAAAGAAAAAGAACAAAACAAAACTAAGAAGAAAAGTGGAAGAGAGTGAGATGACTATAGTGTATTTGGAGAACCTAACTTAATGTTGGTTTGATGATTCCTTCCCTATATTTTAATACAACATGAACTCCTATGATACAGTGAATCTTACACATCATCCTAAGTCAATTAATCTAATCTAGTCAAACTAATAAAATATAATTAACATGTGTGAATAAAATACAATTAACCATGTGGGAGAAGTTAGAGTAACAGGTACATATATGCTTTCTTTAACACCCCCTCTCAAGCCAAGTAGAACCGAGTGGATTTACAACTTGAACTAGTTTTAATGCCTTTACAATTGTAACATCAGTGAGATGATAAATCCACAAAGCATGAAAAATAGGCACATTAATTGATTGAGATTGAAAAGTAACATTAGCCACAAATGATTGATGTCAAACCAATACTTGCAGTTCGATGAAATCCATGGTTGTATAAAACAGAATGACCACCCAAATACCAAATATGAAAGCTTGCCAAAGAGTAATAGATAAGAAATACCTAAGTTAGCCATTGGGCGAAAAGATTATAGACTTATAACAAAGTCATGAACACCATATAATGGGTACTGTGGATAATGTTTAGAAAGAGGAATCATGCTAGAAAGTGGAATCGATGATTGAGAATTAACCAAGTAAGAATTGGGAATGATGCAAAAGTGGGAAGAAGAGAAGCACTGATTTAGGAGCTCAGTCTTTGTAATTGAAGAGGGAATATGGAGATGGAAAGGGATTGCAAGACAAACTCCGTCAAAAGTAGGAAATACGAGGTTTTTGGTTGAAGAAGGCGTAAATGAGAACATGGAAAAGTTTTAGTTTGATCATTGGTCATAACAATACTGGTTTTGGAATTTGTGGGAGAACTTGTGTCTTGACTAGACATAGCATGTTCACTTGTATGTGGAGAAGCAGAGAGAGGAATATGAGTGGTAGAGAGTGGACACAACTCCGCAGAAAATGAGGAAGATGACTTCCTACACCATTTTTCCTCGTCAAGAAGGTAATCGAGAAGAAAATCAAAGAGAATTGTGGTTTTCGAAAATAATAATACTTGACAAATTTTTTATGTAATGGATCAAGTCAATCAACAAGAAAGTCAATAAGTCTGATTTCAGAAATTGAATTTTCGGCCATGTCAAGTGCATAAGAAAGATAGCTTACTTCAGGAAAATAATTTTGTAAATATTGATTAGGACTGGATTGAGTAGAGTTGATCAAAAAGATGTTCAATATACCAATTCAAAATTGAAGGGAAAGAAGTGGATATATTAGATGATTATGAAGTGGTTAAAGAAGAATCATTGTCCATTGCCTAAACAAATAAAAATAAATAAAGAGAAAATTATTTGAGAAAAACAAAAGTTCAAAAACGTGCACACTTAGTGCATAGGAAAGAAAATAAAAAGGAAATAAATAAATAAACTCAATAGAATGTGAATTTCTCTTCCTTTTTTTATCTTTATTTTTTGGGCTAGATTTAAGAAAAGGTTGTGTTATAATTACCAATAATTTGAGAACAACACATCACAAGTAGACTGAGGCTGTGAACATATTGGGCCAAGGCTGAATCCAATTCGACTTATTGGTTTAGATAAGAATCCATTTTGGTTCTTGGACCTTTCTGGGTTGATTCCTTTTGGACTAGTCCTGAGTATTGTAGATTTGAAAAGTTCTTTTTATTAGAAAACATCATCAACACAATAGACCAATGACTATAAAATCGAAGTGAGCACTTCGATGCGAGTGCAAAATTTAGGTACTTGGAAATTGAGTGGAGTAACATTAACACTAGAGAAAAAAAAGGAGAGATTTGGAGGAGAAGAACTATGCAGTAGATTAGCAATACAATTCAAGGAAATAGATTTTAGAAGCAGTTTAAGGTCTATATTGACCTACTCTGATACAATGTACGAAATTACAATAGACTAAGACAAAGACGTACAGAACAAGAAAGAAAGAAAACGAACAAAATAGAACTAAGAAGAAAAGAGGGGGGAGTGAGATGAGTACGCTGTCTTTGGAGAACCTAACTTGATGTTGGTCCAATGATTCCTTCCATATATTTATATACAACATGAACTCCTATGATACAATGTATCTTACACAATATCCTAAGTCAATTAATTTAATCTAGTTAAACTAACAAAATATAATTAATATGTGTGAATAAAATACAATTAACCTTGTAGGAGAAGTTAGAGGACAGGTACATGCTTTCATTAACATCCGAGGAGTTTGGGGTCTGTTCAACAATAGCCTTGTCAATGGGGTTATGTTCATTAATAGCCTTACTTATTTCAAAAGATGATCTTTTATGGCCTCATTCATTTAAAATGTCCATAATACCCTTTCTTTTCCTTCAACACTTCACAAAAGTTGTTTAAACGGCCATTGATCGACCATTGAGTCATATAAACAACCATTGAACGACGTAATGGTTGTTAGAACGACCATTGAATGACCCAGTAGTGGTCGTTGAAACGACCATAGAATGACCATTGTGTCGTTTAAATGATCACTTTCTTCACTGGGTCGTTTGAGGGTGGGAAAAAGACTAGATATCTATAAGCAGAAATGAAGTGAACTTACCTAAGAGAAACGCTGGAGAAGAGGAGGAAGATTTGAGGATCCCGGCGAGTAACGAAGGAAATTTATCGGCAAAGATGATCGAGGTTTGAGAGAAAATCACGGGTGAACAGTTTGGAAGAGAGCGACAGTGGGGGATATTGCGTGTGAAACCATTGTATTTTTTTTTAATAGAAATTGTAGGTTAAAAGACAAAAAGATAAGTGGTTGGGTCAAAATCTATATATATATATATATATATATATATATAAAGTTGGTGAGGATGCCTAAGGATGTGACACCTCACCCCTTTAGTTAAAGATGCATTCTCATGGCTTGACTTTTAGGGAGGGTACCATTAGCTAATAGTCTTAGCTAAGTACTATAGATATGATATTGTGGTATATATCATTCTTCAAATACATTAGTAGAGGAACTTTAGCTATTGGCAAGGAAATGAAAAGCTAGAAAATAAAACAATGTTGTTAGTGAGATTTGAACCCACACCCTTTTCAATTAAAACATGCACCTTAGACCAACTCAACCATTTATATATTATGTATTTATTTAAAATGCTACATATATCATGGGGTAGAAGATTCTCACATGAAGAGGTTTTAAACCGATATTGGCTACTTAAAAGATATCCAGGTTCATTCAAATACTTGCCTCTTCGTGTATCTATATATAAATCATCTTCATTTTGGTATAAAAAAAAATAATCTCTATTATAATTACTAATGGAGTAGTATAATATCTATGATATCAAAGTAATAATATCTATTATAATTACTAATAGTATAATAGCTATGATACGAGGGTTATAATCCCTTTTATAATTACTAATAGTATAATAGTTATGATATGAGAGTAATAATCCCTATTAAAATTATTACTGAGGGTAATCCCTATTATTATTACTAATAATATATCCTTAGCTAATAACTATACCTAATAATAATAGGTTTAATATATAGTATTTATACCTTATTAGATATTTAATAATATTAATCTTATAGGTATTATTATTAGGTAGTATATAACTATGACATAATAGTATTAGGTATTACTATTAGATATTCAATAATATTAATCTTATAAGTATTATTAATAACTATTAATAGTATTAGGCATTACTATTATATATTCAATAATATTAATTTTATAAGTATTAATATTAGCTATTACTATTACCCTATGACAATACTCGCTTAAAACTTTTTTTTAAGTGATTAATAACTCATTTAATTCTTCTAAAAAAAATACATTTAATTATTTTTTAAAAGAAATTCATTTCAAATGAACCATAGTTATATCTATTTCGTAACCACTATATTTAATTTCATTTTCTCTCTAAAATCAGTAAGTTGAGTTTCTAATATATATATATATATATATATATATATATATAGAGAGAGAGAGAGAGAGAGAGAGAGAGAGATTTGTAACTCCCTTCTTGCTAATTACTTTTTCATTAAGTGCTCCATTATTTGTAACTCTCACATATTTGTAATAAAATTAATTATTTTTCACAATGGTTTCTACCACTCAATATTCCAAACGGTTTGACCTTCAATTTTTTGAGATATCTCCATTGGCATTGTAAAACTTATAAAACATGTGTCCATCACTCCCTTCGTTCTGTTGCAATATAACTTTTCCTTTTTGTAGACAATAAGTAAGGTGAAACATCATTTGCCTGAAGGAATGATGGTTTCTCTCTCTCCTCCGGATCATGGTGTATTGGATTCGCTTTACTTATATAGCTCATGATATTTGATTTTAGCTTCCATTTTAAATTTGGGTCTGATTTATATTTTTGGGTTTTGTTGTAGTTGAATTGTTCAATTTCAATTTTAAAATTTTTTCTTTTTATTTTGCACATCTTTATTGTTTTTTTTTTCTCGATCTTTCACTTTTTGGTATTTTGGTTTTGGTTAGGCGATGTTTTTGGGATTGATATTGGTACATAATTTATACTAAAATTTTTGTTTTATTTCTACTCTTGATTTTTTTTCATTTTATTGATTTTCCCTTGGAAATTTGGTTTTGATTTTTGATTAAATGATGTATATCACTTTTTCTCTTGGTTATGTTTATAATATAAACCAACTAATTTCTATTTCCATAAATGTTAATTGAAATCTAGACTATAAATCCTGCATATATAATAATGTAAATATTTTATTTTCTATTTTGTAAAAATTCTCAAGTATATGTCTAAAATATCTTTATTAAGGGCGAGATGAAAAATAATTCAACAATTTGATATCATTGAAAGATACTTTAGGAATAAAAAAAATATATAGAAATAACCATTTACTCATACCCATATACAAATCGATAACAAATATTTATTCTAAAATGAAAGTATTATACTAAAAATAATCATCAATTTGCGTATATTGACAAAACCTAACTTTTTTGAAACATTAAGTCAACAAATACCTATATCAATTATAATTTTATTTTTATAAAATACTCCTAAAATATATTGATTAATCTCAATGTTAAATTGCACCCGTGCAGAGCACGGGTTCTCTAACTAGTACTTATATATACCACGAGGAGTTTGGGAAAACCCTAATAACCAACACTCATATTTATATATACGGATATACCAAGACGAGTTTGGGAAAACCCTAATATGTCTTGTATGATGATGAGGGAATGGAAGATGCTAGAGGATATGTCCGGGAATGGAGTCCTACTGTAAGTGGGCGTAGTGTTCTCTTTGCTAATGTCCGTGCTACGCCAGTTTTATTTGGGTTGATTAAGGAGGCTAAAGTTACCGATCCTAAATTGAGGAAAATTATTGATAGATTGGGAGAGAATGCTACACCAGGGTTTGCGATGAACAGCGATGGGATCTTGACATTTCAGAATAGGGTTTGTGTTCCTTCTTCCGATGAAGTGAAACGTATGGTCCTTGACGAGGCTCACAAAGCCAAGTACACGATACATCCGGGTAGTACTAAGATGTATATTCAGGAGATTATCAGACTTACAGTTTGAGTCAGTTGGCGGCATTGTATATTCAGGAGATTATCAGACTACATGGTGTCCCCGTTAGTATTGTGTCGGATAGAGATCCCAGATTCACCTCGAGATTTTGGCATTCATTACAGGAGGCCTTGGGTACCAAACTTAACTTTAGTACAACTTTTCATCCCCAGTCAGATGGACAGTCTGAGAGATTGATACAGATATTAGAGGACATGTTTCGTGCTTGTACCATGGATTTCAAGGGCAGTTGAGATTCACATCTACCGTTGGCAGAGTTTGCATATAATAACAGTTACCAATCTAGCATTGAGATGGCTCCTTATGAGGCTTTGTATGGGCGTAAGTGTCGTTCACCGATTTGCTGGGACGAGGTTGGAGAAGCTAAGTTATGGGGTTCCGAAATGGTGCAACAATCGGCCGATGATGTCAAGTTGATTAGAGAGAGATTGCGTACGGCTCAGAGTAGACAGAAAAGCTATGCGGATAACCGGAGACGCGATCTTGAGTTTCAAGTTGGAGATATTGTGTTCTTGAAAATATCGCCGCGCCGTGGTACTAAGAGATTTGGTAAGAAAGGAAAACTTTCACCAAGGTATATTGGTCCGTTCGAAATTCTTGAGAGGGTTGGTTCTTTAGCTTACCGGATTGCGTTGCCACCGTCTATTTCGGGTATTCATGATGTGTTTCACGTTTCTATGCTCCGCAAATATATGAAGGATGAATCACATGTTCTTGCCTATGAAGAGATTACCTTTGAACCCAATCTTTCCTATGTTGAGAAGCCGGTGAAGATTCTTGATACCAAAGAGCAAATCTTGAGGACTAAGAGGATACCCCTAGTAAAAGTTTTATGGAAGAATCATTTGATTGAAGAAGCCACTTGGGAAACTCAGAGTGAGATGCGTGAGAAGTATCCATACCTGTTTGATTAGATGGTAAGTGAATTTAGGGACTAAATTCCTTTAAGGAGGAGAGGATGTGACACCCTAGTTCTCTTAATTGCATTATTTGCATGTTATATATATATAGTTAGCATGAATAGAAATGCCATGTTAGTATAATGAATTGTAATTGGGTAACTACTGCTTGTTTTAACTTTGTTTACCTGTGTTGATCATACAAAAATGATTTGGTATGATTTTTAGTGACTAAAATGACTTTGTACTCAGTGAGGTGCATACTGGGTATAAAGCGATCGCCTTGTTTTTGGACAAAGCGATCGCTTTGTAGACAGAATGCACTATCGAGAAACTGGGTACAAAGCGATCGCTTTGGCCCTTAACAAAGCGATTGCTTTGTTGGCAGAATGTCAAAGCGATCGCCCTGTTTCGTGGGAGAGCGATCGCCCTGTGCGCTGAAGCTTTATTTTATTAATTGTTGACTTATAAGCCCTTTTCTTTGAGTTGGGACACGTCCCTAAATGAGAGACCAGCTCACTCACACCTCCCTTACTGCCACAACACCTGGAAAGGACCCCCATTACACCCATTTCACCCAAAATCCACTCTAGAGCAATTGAGAGAGAGACTGTGTGTGTTCAAGGTGAGATTACTGTGTGTTTTCATCTCCTTCATATCCAACCCCTCAAATTTACATGCAAAGCCATATTTGTGTTGCTTGGGACTAGAGAAACAATTTGGAAGGCTTTGATTCTCCTTTTGTTGGTTTGTATTGTGTGTTTGAGGTAAGTACCCAATCCCTTGTTTTGTATGCTCAATATCAAGTATGCTCCCTTCATGATAGTCTTAGTTTACATGCTTAAGAAGACCTGCATCATGTTAAAAACTTGAAATTCTTTAAGTTAAATTTCTGTAAATTTTGGGTTAATGACTCATAATTGATAATTTGGACCTGGGTCAAGTATGAATAATGTTCTAGGATGAACTTGGAATGACTTTTGTTCTTGGACTTGTTGTAAATTCACAACTTCAAAAATGATGAACATGTTAAGGTTCACAATTGGGAACTTGCATCTTGATGGACTAAAAGTCATGAAAGACTTAATAGTCTAATTGTATATGAATCGAGAACATAGAAAAGAGCCATGAATTGCATATAGCATTCATTCGCTACTTAGGAATATTTTAGTATCTACTCAACGGAGTTGCTTTAGAGAGTCATTGAACAATACCGACTCTATAAATAAATCCCTACGACGTTTAGAGTTCAATTGAATTATAAATTAGTTCTTGGGAATTCTTGACATGATTGATCTATGCTTGACTTGTATATCGTAGAGTAACATGCCTACTTGATCGGACGAGTCGCTCTTGTCGACCTCGCTCCATTACTTGATTTATTACGTGAGTAAACATCTACTTGACTCGGACGAGTTCGCTCTTGTCGAACTTGCTCTTTACTTGATTTGTATGACAAGTAAATACCTACTTGACATACCATTAGTCCAGCTGGCATTACGTGAATTGTCTCGATGGTTAACGATGCATCATAGTCATGAATCATGAGATTCATGATGATGATGGGTCGCCACACCATAACTCGCACACACCCTTCACTACTGATCACAGTGGAGAAGAGTACCTTGTCGTAACCAAAGGGCGCTTGGATCAATACTAATCGTGGTCGATGTATCATACACGTGCATCTGACAAATACAATTGTGATAACCTTGTCTATTTCAGGGACTACGAAGCGGCACCGGTTCTATAACATATTCTTATCCTATGTGATTTAATTAAGCACTTATGTGAAAACAATGTGCATCGCGAAATGAGAACTACGTGATAACATGATCTTGCTTGATACGTGCTATGTATGCCTTGCATTATATCCTGTCATGCATATTGGTTGCTTACAAAGTCTTTATGAATTACCCCCTCCCTTTTACTGTTTTAGATCCTAGTCGTCCAGGTCCGTCTTCTCGAGGTTGATCGTCTTCTCGTGCTCGTGACTGTTCGCCTAGAGGTGGTAGCATGGACTTTTGGTTTCTTCTTTTGCAAGGACGTTGGGTTTAAGCAAGTCACTTAGACTTCGCTTGGGAATATGCGATCATAGTAACTTGTACTTGTTGTAGACTAAATGTATAGTACTACTTATGTTTCTTGTTATTTGCCGGCACTTGTTGGCCGAGCTTTGCTTACTTGTATTTGGTTCACTTGTTAAGACTTCCGCTGAGCATCCCTTTAGCTCTTGTTTATTGATGTGGTTTCTCCGGCATGTTTAGCCGTCGAGGTGTTTATATATTGGCATGACTTGTTAGTGTTGGGTTCCGGCTGTAATTTCGCCGATGACTTGGTTTACTTGTTATTAATTGTTATATCAGGTTTAAAGTTTTAAATTTTCGGCTTTTTAGTGCCGAGTTTTACTACGTGTACAATGTTGCGTCACGTCAGTTTTGATAATTGAGTCCTTGCATGATTGTAGTCCTTATTTGGACGGCACGACCCGCGTTCCCTTCTCGGGCTCGGGGTTGGGTCGTCACAGTTGGTATCAGAGCTTTATAGGTTAGCTATCGGCCAGGATAGGTTCCATGGCCTAGTTGGGTTAGTTCTTGTGTGATGTTCTAACGTCGAGTGATTTCTTATAGGTGTATCATGGTGCGACCTAGACCAGGGGCTAGTAGCAGTGGAGCTGGTATTGGTCGAGGTAGAGGCAGGCCTAGGAGTGTTCCTGCTGAACCAGAGGCTAGAGCTCCGGATGAACCTGAAGTTGAGGTACCCCCACCTCAGAATCAGGGTGACGAGAATGCCCGTATGGCGGGTTTGTTTCGTAGGATGATGACTGTTATGACCGAGTTGGCACAAGAGGGTCAAGTGGGAGGTGTACAACCTCCACCACCACCACCAGAATTAGAAGCGAGAGTTTCACCACCTCGTAACGAGGTACCGCCAGGGCCTAGAGCTAGAAACAACGCTACCTTGGAGAGGTTCTTGAAGATGAAACCCCCATCTTTTGAAGGAGAATCAGATGCTAGTAAAGCAGAGTTATGGCTGGAGGACTTGGAGAAGATCTTTGCAGCTCTAGACTGCACGGAGGAAGAAAAGGTTGTCTTAGCTGTGTATAAGCTAAGAGGGGTCGCGAATCATTGGTGGAGAGTGTTGTTAGCAAGCTGGGATCTTAACCGGGTTCCAAGGATTTGGCAAAATTTTGAGAGGGAGTTCAAGGCTTCCTATGTACCGTTGGTGGTAAGGAGAAAGAGGGAGAAGGAGTTCCAGGATCTAGAACAGGGTTCTATGACAGTGGCTCAGTACTCAGCCAAGTTCACCGAACTGTCTCGTTATTGTGCGCATCTTGTACCGATGAGCCCCTGAGGGTGCTCAAGTTCGTGAAGGGTCCGAAGACCGAGTATAGAAGGCGCTCTTGTCATTGCGGTTGACGACTATAGGGGTGCATTGATCGCGCCTATGAGATCGAGAGGATATAGAGGAGCACAGAAGCCGCTGTGCGATCCTCGCATCGCGATCATCTCAACCGTCATCTCGGTGACCTCGCGGCATTCAGGAGAGGTCGGTTTGTAATCGCCCGGTCATCGTGGCAACCGTCGTAACGGTGGCGCCTAGGCGGAGTCGGATGGACAGCCTAGGCGTACTTCCAATAGTCGTGATAATCGTGCTCCATCTTCGCAAGGGCAGCAAGGCCAGCGGAGCGAGCCGGTTGAGTGTTCCTTTTGTCACAAACTGGGGCATTCGTATTATGAGTGTAGGGGCAGATTCGGACAGTGTTTGGGTTGTGGAGATACAAATCACCGGGTAAAAGATTGTCCCAAGTTTAAGACTACTCAGTCTGTGGGTTCCGTTCAGCAGTCGGGCACCAAGAGGGATAGTGATGGGCGTCCTTAGGCGCAAGCTCGTGTTTTTGCACTTGATCAGCGTGGTGTTCCGGAGTCGACCTTAGTTATTGGAGGTATTCTCTCAGTCTTCGGCCATAGGGCTCGAGTTCTTATAGATCCGGGGTCTTCTCATTCCTATGTTGCATCGCATTTCATTGAGCATTTGTGCGTGTTACCTTCTCAGTTGCCTTATGTGCTTGAAGTGTCTACACCGTTGGGTGATCAATTGTTGGCGTCAGAGGTTTATAAGACTTGTGATGTGCTTGTATGTGATCGGGTCTTGCATGCGGATCTAGTAGTTTGGCTATTCGAGATTTTGATTTGATCTTGGGTATGGATTGGTTGTGTACTTATCATGCTCTAGTTGATTGTCGTCGTAAAAGAGTTACTTTTGCCATGCCCGGTATTCCGGAGTTTGTGTTTACGGGTGATCATGCCATGAATAGTATACATATCATTTCTGCTTTGCGGGCTAGAAAACTTCTATCTCAGGGGTGTACGGGGTATATTGCTTGTGTGCTTGATACTAGCATGTCTACTGTTAATATAGAAGATGTACCGGTAGTTAATGAATTTCCGGATGTCTTTTCGACCGATTATGCATTACCTCCCGACCGAGAGTTAGAGTTTTGCATTGAGCTATTGCCGGGAACTTCACCAATCTCTAGAGCACCTTATAGAATGGCCCCAGCTGAGTTGAGGGAGTTGAAAGACCAATTGCAGGAACTTCTTGATAAGGAGTTCATTAAACCGAGTGTATCTCCGTGGGGTGCACCGGTGTTGTTTGTGAAGAAGAAGGATGGTAGTTTGCGGTTGTGCATTGACTATCGTCAATTGAATCAGGTTACTATTAAGAATAGGTACCCTTTACCTCACATTGATGATCTCTTCGATCAACTTCAGGGATCCGTGGTGTATTCTAAACTAGACTTGAGGAGTGGTTACCACCAGTTGAGAGTTCGGGCGGAGGATGTCCCAAAGACAGTTTTTCGGACACGTTATGGTCACTATGAGTTTGTGGTGATGCCGTTTGAGTTGACAAACGCGCCTGCAGTTTTCATGGACTTGATGAATCGGGTGTTTCATGATTATTTGGATTGCTTTGTTGTGGTTTTCATCGACGACATTTTAGTATACTCAAAGTCACGAGAGGAACATGCTAACCATTTGAGAGTGGTTCTTTCCTTGTTGCGAGAAAAGAAACTTTTTGCGAAATTTAGCAAGTGTGCATTTTGGCTTGAACAAGTATCTTTTCTTGGGCACGTTGTTTCTAGTGAGGGTATTGCGGTGGATCCATCTAAAGTAGAGGCTGTTACTAAATGGAAGACTCCTAGAACGGTGACCGAAGTTCGTAGTTTCTTGGGCTTGGCAGGCTATTACCGTAGGTTCATTGAGGGATTTTCCAAGATTGCTACACCCATGACGAACTTGACTCAAAAGAAGTCTACTTTTGTTTGGAGTGATAAGTGCGAGGCCAGTTTTCAAGAGTTGAAGAAAAGATTGACCACAGCTCCTGTTTTAGCATTGCCTAGTGGATGTGACAACTTTGTGATATATAGTGATGCTTCATTAGAAGGCTTGGGTTGCGTGCTTATGCAAAACGGGAAGGTGATTGCCTATGCTTCGAAGAAGTTGTCACCATATGAGCAGAATTACCCGACTCACGATCTTGAGTTGGCGGCAATTGTTTTCGCGCTTCACAAGTGGAAACATTACCTTTATGGAGCGAAGTTTGAGGTGTATACAGATCATAAGAGTTTGAAGTACCTCTTCTCACAGAAGGAGTTGAATATGAGACAGAGGCGTTGGATGGAGAAGCTTAAGGATCATAATTTTACTATTCTTTACCATCCGGGAAAAGCAAATGTTGTTGCGGATGCCTTGAGTAGGAAGGCTTATATGTCTTGTATGATGATGAGGGAATGGAAGATTCTAGAGGATGTCCGGGAATGGAGTCCTACTGTAAGTGGGCGTAGTGTTCTCTTTGCTAATGTCTGTGCTACGCCAGTTTTATTTGGGTTGATTAAGGAGGCTCAAGTTACCGATCCTGAATTGAGGAAAATTATTGATAGATTGGGAGAGAATGTTACACCAGGGTTTGCGATGAACAGCGATGGGATCTTGACATTTCAGAATAGGGTTTGTGTTCCTTCTTCCGATGAAGTGAAACGTATGGTCCTTGACGAGGCTCACAGAGCCAAGTACACGATACATCTGGGTAGTACTAAGATGTACCGTGATTTGAAGAGACAGTTTTGGTGGAATGGTATGAAGAGGGAGATAGCTGAGTATGTTTCTAGATGTTTGACATGTCAGCAAGTTAAGGCGGAGCACCAGAGACCTGCCGGTCTACTTCAGCCACTTGAGATTCTGGAGTGGAAATGGGAACATATCACGATGGATTTTGTGACGGGGTTGCCGCGTACTCGTAGAGGCTTCGATGATGTTTGGGTTATTGTTGATAGGTTGACGAAGTCGTCCCATTTTATTCCTATTGCGATGACTTACAGTTTGAGTCAGTTGGCGGCATTGTATATTCAGGAGATTATCAGACTACATGGTGTCCCCGTTAGTATTGTGTCGGATAGAGATCCCAGATTCACCTCGAGATTTTGGCATTCATTACAGGAGGCCTTGGGTACCAAACTTAACTTGAGTACAGCTTTTCATCCCCAGTCAGATGGACAGTCGGAGAGATTGATACAGATATTAGAGGACATGTTTCGTGCTTGTACCATGGATTTCAAGGGCAGTTAGGATTCACATCTACCGTTGGCAGAGTTTGCATATAATAACAGTTACCAATCTAGCATTGAGATGGCTCCTTATGAGGCTTTGTATGGGCGTAAGTGTCGTTCACCGATTTGCTGGGACGAGGTTGGAGAAGCTAAGTTATGGGGTTCCGAAATGGTGCAACAATCGGCCGATGATGTCAAGTTGATTAGAGAGAGATTGCGTACGGCTCGAGTAGACGAAAAGCTATGCGGATAACCGAGACGCGATCTTGAGTTTCAAGTTGGAGATATTGTGTTCTTGAAAATATCGCCGCGCCGTGGTACTAAGAGATTTGGTAAGAAAGGAAAACTTTCACCAAGGTATATTGGTCCGTTCGAAATTCTTGAGAGGGTTGGTTCTTTAGCTTACCGGATTGCGTTGCCACCGTCTATTTCGGGTATTCATGATGTGTTTCACGTTTCTATGCTCCGCAAATATATGAAGGATGAATCACATGTTCTTGCCTATGAAGAGATTACCTTTGAACCCGATCTTTCCTATGTTGAGAAGCCGGTGAAGATTCTTGATACCAAAGAGCAAATCTTGAGGACTAAGAGGATACCCCTAGTGAAAGTTTTATGGAAGAATCATTTGATGGAAGAAGCCACTTGGGAAACTCGAGTGAGATGCGTGAGAAGTATCCATACCTGTTTGATTAGATGGTAAGTGAATTTAGGGACTAAATTCCTTTAAGGAGGAGAGGATGTGACACCCTAGTTCTCTTAATTGCATTATTTGCATGTTATATATATATATAGTTAGCATGAATAGAAATGCCATGTTAGTATAATGAATTGTAATTGGGTAACTACTGCTTGTTTTACCTTTGTTTACCTGTGTTGATCATACAAAAATGATTTGGTATGATTTTTAGTGACTAAAATGACTTTGTACTCAGTGAGGTGCATACTGGGTATAAAGCGATCGCCTTGTTTTTGGACAGAGCGATCGCTTTGTAGACATAATGCACTATCGAGAAACTGGGTACAAAGCGATCGCTTTGGCCCTTAACAAAGCAATCGCTTTGTTGGCAGAATGTCAAAGCGATCGCCCTGTTTCGTGGGAGAGCGATCGCCCTGTGCGCTGAAGCTTTATTTTATTAATTGTTGACTTGTAAGCCCTTTTTTTTGAGTTGGGACACGTCCCTAAGTGAGAGACCAACTCACTCACACCTCCCTTACTGCCAAAACACCTGGAAAGGGCCCCCATTACACCCATTTCACCCAAAATCCACTCTAGAGCAATTGAGAGAGAGACTGTGTATGTTTAAGGTGAGATTACTGTGTGTTTTCATCTCCTTCATATCTAACCCCTCAAATTTACATGCATGCAAAGCCATATTTGTGTTGCTTGGGACTAGAGAAACAATTTGGAAGGCTTTGATTCTCCTTTTGTTGGTTTGAATTGTGTGTTTGAGGTAAGTACCCAATCCCTTGTTTTGTATGCTCAATATCAAGTATGCTCCCTTCATGATAGTCTTAGTTTACATGCTTAAGAAGACATGCATCATGTTAAAAACTTGAAATTCCTTAAGTTAAATTTCTGTAAATTTTGGGTTAATGACTCATAATTGATAATTTGGACTTGGGTCAAGTATGAATAATGTTCTAGGATGAACTTGGAATAACTTTTGTTCTTGGACTTGTTGTAAATTCACAACTTCAAAAATGATGAACATGGAAGGTTCACAATTGGGAACTTGCATCTTGAGGGACTAAAAGTCATGAAAGACTTAATAGTCTAATTCTATATGAATCGAGAACATAGAAAAGAGCCATGAATTGCATATAGCATTCATTCGCTACTTAGGAATATTTTAGTATCTACTCAACGGAGTTGCTTTAGAGAGTCATTGAACAATACCGACTCTATAAATAAATCCCTACGACGTTTAGAGTTCAATTGAATTATAAATTAGTTCTTGGGAATTCTTGACATGATTGATCTATGCTTGACTTGTATATCGTAGAGTAACATGCCTACTTGATCGGACGAGTCGCTCTTGTCGACCTCGCTCCATTACTTGATTTATTACGTGAGTAAACATCTACTTGACTCGGACGAGTTCGCTCTTGTCGAACTTGCTCTTTACTTGATTTGTATGACAAGTAAATACCTACTTGACATACCATTAGTCCAGCTGGCATTACGTGAATTGTCTCGATGGTTAACGATGCATCATAGTCATGAATCATGAGATTCATGATGATGATGGGTCGCCACACCATAACTCGCACACACCCTTCACTACTGATCACAGTGGAGAAGAGTACCTTGTCGTAACCAAAGGGCGCTTGGATCAATACTAATCGTGGTCGATGTATCATACACGTGCATCCGACAAATACAATCGTGATAACCTTGTCTATTTCAGGGACTACGAAGCGGCACCGGTTCTATAACATATCCTTATCCTATGTGATTTAATTAAGCACTTATGTGAAAACAATGTGCATCGCAACATGAGAACTACGTGCTAACATGATCTTGCTTGATACGTGCTATGTATGCCTTGCATTATATCCTATCATGCATATTGGTTGCTTACAAAGTCTTTATGACTTACCCCCTCCCTTTTACTGTTTTAGATCCTAGTCGTCCAGGTCCGTCTTCTCGAGGTTGATCGTCTTCTCGTGCTCGTGACTGTTCGCCTAGAGGTGGTAGCATGGGCTTTTGGTTTCTTCTTTTGCAAGGACGTTGGGTTTAAGCAAGTCACTTAGACTTCGCTTGGGAATATGCGATCATAGTAACTTGTACTTGTTGTAGACTAAATGTATAGTACTACTTATGTTTCTTGTTATTTGCTGGCACTTGTTGGCCGAGCTTTGCTTACTTGTATTTGGTTCACTTGTTAAGACTTCCGCTGAGCATCCCTTTAGCTTTTGTTTATTGATGTGGTTTCTCCGGCATGTTTAGCCGTCGAGGTGTTTATATATTGGCATGACTTGTTAGTGTTGGGTTCCGGCTGTAATTTCGCCGATGACTTGGTTTACTTGTTATTAATTGTTATATCAGGTTTAAAGTTTTAAATTTCCGGCTTTTTAGTGCCGAGTTTTACTACGTGTACAATGTTGCGTCACGTCAGTTTTGATAATTGAGTCCTTGCATGATTGTAGTCCTTATTTGGACGGCACGACCCGCGTTCCCTTCTCGGGCTCGGGGTTGGGTCGTCACACAAACCTTCTTCTCCATCGCTGCATCTATCTTCCCAACTTGCATCTTCACAGGTTCTAGTTTCTCAAAATCCTAATTCCCCATCAAGATCCTAAGTCTCTGCTGCTCCCATGTTATGCCAGGCTCTTTCTTCTCTTGTTCAACCTCAAGAAATGCCGATTGTGGCAAATGTCTTAGCAAATGTGCTTTTAGATGTGATCACATCTGACACACCTGTGCCTCCCTTTGCTTATGGGTTTGCTGGTCCCATGTCTTTACATTTTATGCAGGAATAGGTTGTTCTCCTTTGTCAAAAAATTCTGATTTTGATCACCGTGCACTCCAATTATCTCCGTTTCATCTCTTTCTATTCTGGTCAAAATGGGGGAGAATAAATCAAGGGGGAGTTGCTAAATCCAGGGGGAGCTGGAGTAAGCACAAGTCGTTGTGCTAATGTTTGTGATGATGAAGTTCTTCTTCATTTTGAAACTTGGATGTTATGTAGAAATGTCTTGACATTTATTTTAACATCTTATTCAGGGGAAGTTTATATTCTGGAAACAAACTGTGATTGATCTAATCTTATGGTTTGACCAGAAAGGCAAAAATGTGGGGATTGTTGGATTCGAAAATCCAATGATTATTTCGTGATTTATTATTAATTGATTTAATTAGGTTTTTCCTTTCTTAGGTAATTTCATATTTAAGTTGATTGATATTAATTGATTGTTTACTTGTGTAGGACTCTTAATTATTTAGGAAAGATTGTGATTGATGGTTATAAGGAAACATTATATATTTGGTAGTTATAGGTAGTTTATTTGATTGATTCTTTTAGCTAACTTTTAGGAATTAGATTGTAATTAATTAGTGATTAATTCCTAACATAACTCTTTCCTTCTAGTGTTCTTTCCTATCTTTGCAGATTTCTCCCGTGCCTATATAAAGAGAAGAAACTCTCTATTGATCATCATCAAGAAAAAGAGAGAGTAGTCTGCTAAGTCTGAAAGAGTTTACTGGAGCCGAATGTCAAGTATAATGCGATCACATTTGTAGTGACATTCAGCCTTCACAGCAGTTCTGTCCAAAACAATCTTTCTCATCTATTCTGTTTTCATACACACGACTGAATCATTTCAGTATTTGTTGGATGAGTATAGACAGAACGTTTAGATACTATCTTTGATAGATTTTTCATATTGATTTTCACTAGTTTACTTTTGATGAGTGTTGTAATCTTCAACAAGTTTTAATAGTAAAAGTTTTGCTATATTGACATATCTACAAGTATTATTACTTGTGGATAAAATGTTTTCTCCGTGTGTTTTTATTTATAATTCCGCTGCTTTATTAATTAGGTGTCACAGTATATGTGATTACATCTATCAGTGCCAGCCCAACACTTATAGTGGCCTAATGCGAACTCTAAAGTGTGGCCTAATTGTTTTATTTATTAAAATTATTATATTTTTATTTAAAGTTTATTTTTCATGCTTTTTGGGATACAAAATTATTTATTAAATAATTGTAATTAATTTCATTTAACAATTCTTTTTTAATCGATAATAAAACTAGTCCATTTAATCTTTGTTGAGACATTGTCTATTTTACATAAGTTCTTATTAATTTTAATTTTGAAAAACTTCTTTTTTGCCGAAACAACAGTAACGAAAATCGTTAATATTATTCTATAAGCGATATACGCATTTGGAAAAGAATCAAGTGTTATTGTATAATTAATTATGTCTATTGGTGTATCTTTTTCACTTGTATAATTTCTCTTAAAATTTTTGGTTCTATAAATAAATCTAATCCATCAATATAGAGTTGCCAATATGTTTTAATGAAGGTTCAATGTTTAGACAATTTTCTTGTAAATTTTTATTATCAAATGACCTTAATTTCTCAATCCTATATAAAATCTTTAAAATATCTTGATACATTTTAAATTGCTCAAAGTTTACTTTAAAATAAAGTGATTGCTTTATCTATTATGTACAAAAAGTAATCAACTTCAAATGATTTTTTAGGAGATCTTACAACTTTATTATCAATAATTTTATCAAATTGTTTCCACAACGAATAGTACGTTTTTCACAAGTTCTACATTCATTTCTATAGCAATTTCTTTGGCAAAGTTATAGCATTTTCAAATCCGTCTGTCCTATATTTTTTTAACAATGAAATAAGACCTTTCAGTTGTTGTACAGCAACATCAATACACATATTATTTGATTACATATTTTTAATAACTGAGTTTACCGCAAATAATAACTCATACCAAATAGTCATGTCTAATAAAAACTCAAAAATTTCAAGCTCATTAGTTGCTAAACTATTAATTAGTGGGTGAGCAAAATTAAGAGTTACTCTTAACATTTAATTTTATTTAATTAAAATTAATATTTTTTTTAAATTTGTTTTTAAAATTTTTTATGCCTAAAGCTAACATCTATTGATCACATTTACAATATGTCCAAAACGCTTAAGTTCCTCCGGGCTACAATTCTTTCAACCTTGAGCAATTCAGCAACCTTTCTGCAAGAAGGGTCTTGATGTTATTCAACAGGTTCAGTCTGGAACAGGAAAGACTGTCACTTTCTGCTCTGGTATACATTGTAAGCCGAAGCCCAACATAAGAGAGCCGAGACATTCCAATCGTGAACCAAAGCCCAACCCAAGATTCACTTATAGGTTAGGCTGTTTTTCGTTGTCGCTGCTGTCTTTTTGCTGCGGTTTCGTTTGTTGCTTTTACTTCACTTATGATAGGCTATGGTTGGTTGTTAGTATTTGTTGTTAATTTGAGTTTGTTATTTGTTGTTTGTAAGTGTTTAGGGACTGAAGGCAATCCATTGTAGCCATAGCTTTGAATTATTAATTTAGTTTCATTTGTAGTTTAGATTTCACCGGAAGAGAGCTTACAAATTCTAATTTCTTTGCATAATATCTTCCTTGTTTACAACACTTAGACATTGCTTTGACTGGGACCATAACAACTCACAAGCTTGGAGTTAATGATATTCGAGGTCAAGGTCAACATCCACATGATTCACATCAGACTCTCGATATGGTTAGTGGAAGTTAGTGGAGTTTGGTTGTGTGTGTAATATATATAGATCAAGTGTGTCAGATATATATCCTTAGTAATTTTTGTATTCTGTTTCATATACATTTGTAACTTCATATTCAATAAACATAATTTTGAATGATTCTTCATCTTTATCACTTAATTTATCTCAAACTAACACTTGGACAACAGATTATGAAGTTTATGTGAGCACTTGGTGACTATCTAGTTAGAGTGACATGTACATGCTTTCGTTAACAATTTCTTCGTAGTATAAACAGACGTTTCCTTTAGTATGCAGTACCAAAGGACAAGGAGTTGATGCTATAAAAAATGGTGTTTTCTTAGTATGGTATCAGAATAGTCTTTTGATCTCTAATGTGCTCCACATGGATTTCTCTCTCGGAAAGTTTTCGATCATGAAACTATACTTACAATGTATGTTGCAGATTGCAGAGTAGCCCGAAGGCTTCCATTTCTTGAAATTTTCAATCCTATTTCGTGTTTTTTTTTTTTTTTTTTTGAATTCAATAAAAGATAGTATGTCTATGTGGTATGTTATAAAGCTGCTTCTTCATAGTTTTAAAACTTTTTTGGTAAAAATAATCTCAACATGAACGTCCTAGCCGGAGTTTGTCCAAGCATGCATATAAGTTTATATATAATCTCTTTCCTGCGGATCAGACATTATGTCATTATCTTTATTTTTCTGAGCAATGTTTAATCTCATTACTCGAGCTTGATTCACTTCTTACATTATCTTAGCTTGTTGGAGAGATGTCTATATATTCATTCATCAGGAAAGCCCATGCCTTTCAGATCCATAGCAATACTAGATCTACCAGAGAAGTAATGATCTAAATTAATGTAAGGCTCCGTTTGTTTTACGAAAAAAGATTTTCGGAAAACATTTTTCCCATTTTCCGGTGTTTGGTAACGTTTGGAAAATGTTGTCAATGTAAAACATTTTACGAGTCAACGGAAAATGTAGTCTTCTTTTCAGGAAAATGACTTACGGACTTCATTTTCGTAAGTCATTTTCCAGAATTTATTCATTCCAATTTTCTCCTATAACATTTTACGAATCAATGTAAAACATTAATATCACCATTTTATATTTGGATGTGCTATATTAATTTCTAACTTTTCTTTCAAGAAAAATCTGGTAGCACAAATCAAGGAACACACCACGACGACAACATTAAACCGTGACAAAACATAAATTTCAAACGAGAGGACAAAAACGTTAAAAATAAATATATAAAATAAAAATTAGTCACTGAACACAATACTCCCCATTGTACCAGCGTAAGAAACAGTAATTGGAAAGCAAAGGCAACTTAATATTGTAGACACAGAAGGATCGAGATCAGGTACTGAAGATGGATCCAACTCGAGCAGTAGTGATACTTCAACAACTATTGTTGTAGCAAAAGCCAGGGGTATCGAGTGCACTATTAAGTAAAGTACAAGGGCATTGAGTGTATGATTGAGAAATCAGTTATGGCAGTTATGCAGCCAGACGTATTGCTTTTGTAATAGTGATGTAATGAGTTAGTTAGTCAGTTAGGATTTCCGGCCTATCATCCTGATGTAAACACATACATATCTCTGTATTTTCGAGAGATATAGATTGACACAATAATACAATGATATTCATAGTGAGAGATTCATAATTCTCTCCATTTTTCATCATAGTTTTGTTCATAAATCTTGTTTATAGTTTGCAAATCTGCAAACCTTTTACAACTTCAGTGTCTTGACATACCATAATAACGTCAAATTCATGACCCTCATACAGAATAGGTTTGTGCGAATCTTGATATTTATCGCACCTAGTTTTCTCAGAATTAGAGACTGTTTGGATTGTATGAATCTTGATATATACAACACCTAGTTTTCTTAGAGCATGTTTGGTTTGTGCGAATCTTGATATATACCGCACCTAGTTTCCTTAGAGTTTGTTTGGTCGTGCGTTTTGGCTAAAACGCAGGGATAAAACAGAGCTTATTTGCAAAAATTATGTTTCAATGTTGCGGCAGAAAAAACTGCGTTTTAAGACGCTTGAATTTCCAGTTTTTTTTCCAAAACGTTGCTAGCAAAAAAAAAAAGTTGTTTTTGAAGTGGTATCTTAAACGTATTTTTTTTAAAAAAACAAATGCATTTTAAAAATCTACGTTTTAAAAAGTTGCGCTTTGAAAACGCTGCACCAAACAGATTCTTAATTTAATCTGTTTATTAGCTCAATCCAGTTATTCCAAGTTTTTTTAGAATCCTAGGCACCCATCCATTCTAATGTCGAAAATCACTGGATCAGTTCCAATTGAACTGAATTTCTAAATGAAGAAATCTGTTTTCTATGTCAACTAAATTGAGGAAATATTCCTGACCCCTTCTTGGGCAAGTTGGATCAATTATCCACGTGGCGGCCTTTCGCGTATATCGTGGGTTGGGCCCATTTTGGTTGGAAAGCGCATTAGACTACACAAGGGTCTTAGAGCAACTATAATTGTTGAGCTCATATATATATATATATATATATATATATATATATATATTGAGCTTTTATTTGACCTCCCACATGCTCCATCATCAACAGCTCAAACATTTAAAATCTCAAATCTCTATACACTATAAAAAATCTCTTAACAATTTTTTTATAGGTCTCACTTTATCTATACTACTTTTATTTTTTTAAATATATATATATATATATATACATTTAATATATTATATACATATATATATTTTATATATAATGTGTAGTAAATATATTTTTCTTATTTACATTTTTATATTAATTAATATATAATATATATTATTTATTTATTGAAAAGCAATATTATTGAAATTTTATAAATTTAAAAAGGAGTACAACATTAAGCAATTAATTACTACAAATAATTCATAAAATATGCTCAACTAAATCGGATTGGGACGGGGATGAGAAGTTTGAGAACTTGCATTTTTATCAATGTTTTGAGAAGTAAAGAAATTTTTTTGAGAGATTTAGATTATTTTCAACCATTTTTTGTAGTTTGGAAGAGAAGAAGATTGAATGAAATAAAAAAAACTGAAGATGTATTTATAGTTGAAAAAAAATAAATTAATCCTTATGCAACGGTTAAAAAAATGAAAGCCAAAAACAGATAGTTGAGTGGGCAACAGCAACACAGGAAAAGGGGCAATTTTTTCTTTATTGTGGGCCCCATTATCTTACTAAAAACTGGCTCCATGAAATGAAACCTACTCTCCCCGACAGAGCTGATAAAATTTTTTCACAATGGACAAAACCCAGCAAAGCTTTTTAGGAGAAGAAAAAGTGGAGGAAACACAACCAACCCCGGGTGATGCTCTTAGTGGAGGATCAAAAGGTAGGATATTTATCTATATTCAAATCCCATTATTATTTGCAAGATAGCTTCAAAAGCTTTTTTTAATATTACAACTCAAAAAGTCTAATTAAACCAACCTTTTTGAATTTTTTCCCTCTATATGTATATTCCCAACAGACAACAGTTTTAAGGAACTAGTTGTGTAAACAAAACTCTCTAGTTCACTTTCTATAACCCTCTTACTAAACATGTCTAGTACTTCTACTCAAATCTTCCAAGAAATTTTGGGAAACTTTTACTCTAGAAGATTGCTACTGCACACTACTCTTTATCAACAGCCGGCGACTGCGGCAGCTCCTTCACCCTGTATGCCTACGGCAACTATAACTATAGCCATGATGCTTCAGAAGGAGCATATAGGGACAACAGTTTTGACGCAGACGTGGTAATGTTGCTATCAGTTCTTTTATGTGCACTAATTTGCTCCCTAGGGTTAATCCATCATCATCATCATCATCATCGACAGCAGCAAGGCTAGCCAACACCGGAATCAAGAAAAAGGCCTTGAAGACATTTCCAATAGTACAATACTCGGAAGGGTTGAAGCTGGACACAGAATGTGTAATATGTCTAGCTGATCAGTTTGCCCCTGGGGAACGCATGCGACTTCTTCCCAAGTGTAATCACGGATTTCATGTCCGGTGCATCGACACGTGGCTCAATTCACACTCCTCTTGCCCGACTTGCAGGCACTGTCTCATTCAAACATGTCAAAAGATTGTTGGTGGTTGTAGTAGTACATCACATCACCAGAGACGTCACAGTTACCCCGACCAGAACAAGATCACACCATTCTAAGCATCCCACCTGCACAACCTGAAGGCTTGATATGTAATTACCAAACCTAGATTCTTTTTTTTTTCTTTCTTTTTTGGTCCTCAAACTATCTCATAGTAACTAGAGTTGGTCTTGTCTCACTTGTTGATTTCCCTGGGGCAGGGAACAGGGAGGGGATCATAATCACTCTGTTCTAAGTTTCACACAAGAAGTATACTGTTGCAGCTGTACAGGATTTGTACAAAGTTTTCCGTTCACTATTTTTTGGCTTCAAATCTTATATCACGCTCTCTATCACATTCTGTATTCCACTTAAGCCTAATCATACACGCGTCCTTGTTATTTTAAATGATCTTTCTTTTTACAATTTAGGGCTGAGATTTGATGGGACAGAGAGTGTGAGAGGGAGTGAGATAAAAGATTTGAAGCCCTATTTTTTTTGCCCTATTTTTTTTTTTTTTCCCCTTTTCTTAAATTTGATTATAAAATTGAGCATACAATTTCGCTTTATTAGTCGATAAAGCATATATCTTAGAAACGTGTTACTAATGGCAATAATTTTTTTTAAAAAAACAAAGCCTATTCCACTATATAAAGCCAGCCAATCTTGAGGAGTGTACTTGGTCCATTAGTGTCTCAGTTCTCAACTCAATGAAATAAATTATGGCAGCACACTTGCTTCTGTTTTTGATACATGAGTAATGCTATGTGTATCTAAAATGTGTACCAAATGTCTACCTAAAGTTCTTGTTGACATAGTTTAGTTGGTCAAAAGATATTGAAGTGGTAGGATCCACAAATTACTTAACCAATCAGAAGATGCTAATTGAAATTTTGGTACACATTTCGTACACACTTTAGGTGCACATAGTATTACTCTTTGATACATAATAATTTCAGAACTCTAATGTATGTCGCAGTCGCTATACATGTTATAAAATGATTTTCTTTTGCCCATATTTTTTCCATTAGCTAATGCTATATTTTGCAGGAAACAATAATTTTAATGAATAATGACATAACATTTTCATTGATAGGAGTACATATTTATAGGGTTACAATACTTGTGTTACAAGTTAACCTAAAAGAGTTACATACAATAACAAATAGAAAATCTAACTAATAGGGAGAATATACCAAGCATAATTACAATTAAATACAAAGATATGGAGGTGATATTATTCTCTTATATGACCCCGCAAGTTGGATCCCCGGGAGGAGAGGCCAATCTTGAGTACAAGATGCTGAAAGCGCGCGCAAGGAAGTAGCTTGGTAAGGGCATTAGCGAGCTGGTAAGATGTCATCTTGGACCAGTTGACGGATGAAGTGATAGTCAAAAACGACATTTTCATGCGAGAGTGAATCACCGGGTTGGAGTAGAGATTCATAGCTCCGACATTATCACAATATAGGACGGGTTGGTGCGAGCAGGTAATGCCGAGCTCACTGAGGAGTGAGGTGACCCAACGGACCTCTGTAGTCGTTGTTGCAACTGCACGGTACTCGGCTTCAGTTGAGGAGTGAGCAACTGTACGTTGCTTTTTTGAGCTCCAGGAGATGTGGTTCCGGCCAAGATACACTATGTATGTACTGGTGGAGGTAAAATCATCCTTGTTATTCGTCTAGTCGGTATCGGTGAACGCATGAAGGTCGAAAGGCGACTGTCGATGAAGAAAGATGTCATGGTTAATGGTGCCACTAAGATAAAGAAGCAAGCGCTTGGTGGCAAGCCAGTGATTTATTGTGGGTCTATGCATAAACTGAGAAAGCTTGTTGATGACATAGGTAATGTCCGGGTGAGTGAGAGATAGATATTGAAGACTCCCAACCACCGCTCGAAACTCGGTGGGGTTAGTCAGGGCTTTGCCCGACTAAAGTGTGAGAACTGGTGAGGTGGCTAGGAGTGTTGCCACTAGTCGAACATCAGTCATACCAGTGCGAACAAGGAGGTCACCTATGTACCTTCGTTGAGAGAGGAGAATCCCAGTATAATGAGGAACCACTTCTACATCGAGGAAGTAATTATGAAGATCACCGAGGTCTTTGATCGAGAACTGATTAGCGAGGACAATGATGAAGGCCTATACTTCCTTGGTATTGTTGTTGGTGATGGTGGTGTCATCAACATAGACGATGAACATAAGGGTGATACCTTTCTCGTTGAGGATGAATAATGAGGTATGAGTCACTGAGTTCGTGAAACGAGTAGCGAGGAGAAACTGGCAAAGTTCATTGTACGTACCATGCTTGGGGAGCCTGCTTGAGACCATAGATAGCCTTTCGCAGGCGACACACATGTGGCGGGTGATCAGAGTTGACGAAGCCCTGAGGTTGAACTATGATGACATCCTCGGTGAGGGTTCTTTACAGGAAGGCATTGTTTACGTCAAGCTGATAAAGATCCCATCTTTAACTGATCGCAAGAGAGAGGATGAGGTGAGCCGTGGTGGGCTTGACCACCGGGCTAAATGCCTTAAGATCGTAGTCAACCCTTGGTCATTGATGAAATCCTTTGGCGACCAAGCAAGCTTTGTACCTGTCAATGGTGCCATCAGCAAATAGTTTAATCTAAAAAATTCATTTGTAGCCAACAATATTAGGAACCCCGGTGGGAGGTACCAAGTCCCAAGTACCATTTTTTAGGAGGGAATCATATTCATCAGACATGGCATGTCGCCTTCTGCTCTCTTTGATGGCCTGAGTTACACATGTGGGTTCAATGTCGGTGTTTAGATGGGCGAAAAGATAGAGTTTGTGTATGGGTTTGTGGATGTTATTTCGGGAGTGGGTAATAATAGGGGAGGTACAAGCAGCTGCCTAGGGTATTGGTTGGTAGGGAAGGTCATCGATGTCTCGGCAAGGTCAGAGGTAGAGATGGTAGACACTGAGGTTGGTTGAAGCGAGGTAGCGAGAGAAGCATCAGTCAGGTCGCTGTGAGGACCATATGTCAGTGGTGTGTATGAAGCCATGATGATATCATGAGGTGATAGCCAGGTAGTGCATGACTCGTCAGGATGAGGAAGACCCAGCTCGACCTTAGATATGGGAAACTCAGACTCGACAAACCAAACATGGCGGGAGACGAAGAGCTTTACGCAGGTTGGGTCATAGCAGAGCTAGACATTCTGGGTGAGGGAGTACCTAAGGAAGACACAGGGAGTCAAGCGAAGATCGAGTTTGTGAGTGGTGTATGGTCGCAGCTAGGGGTAGCAGAGAAATCCAAAAGCTCAGAGTTTTGAGTAGGTGGGGGCAGACCTGAAGAGTTTGTACGTGATAGGGAGAGAACATCTGGAGAATGGGAGTGGGAAGTCAATTTATAAGATAGGTGGCTGTAAGGAAGGCATACGACCAGGTGAGTGGGAGAGAAGCCTTGGATAATAGAGATAGACCTGTTTCAACTATGTGTTGATGATGGCGTTCAGAGAAGCCATTGTGCTTGGGTGGGGGGGGCGAGGTAAGGTGCGAGATGCCATTACTGGGGAGGTAGGTGGCGAGGCCGGTATATTCGCCACCATTGTCCGAGTAGAGGGTGACTATTTTGTGTCTGAAGTGGTTTTCGACCAGGGCTTGGAAGCGAAGAAATATGGATGCAAAATCGGATTTTCTTTTGAGAGGGTAGAGCCAGATGTAATGCGTATAGTGGTTGACGAAGATAAGATAGTATTTGAAACCATCAAGTGAGTGAATAGGCAAGATCCATACATCTGAGTAAATAATTTAAAGGGGTGGGTGGACACAATAGTTGATAAAGTAAAAGAAAGTTTGTGACTTTTATTGCATAAACACGCATTAAAAAAAAGACGAATTAACTCGAGAGTGCTCGATAGCAAAATTAGACTCGATATGTCTTTAGATTTGGGTAGTAGGATGACTAAGACGATGATGCCAGTCAGGAACGGACACTCTTGAACTTGCAAAGGAAGTGGGGTGACACGGTGGGATCGAGCTTAGTCATTCATACACACCATCCTTAGATTGTCGTTCCAGCAGTAAGGTCCTTGTCTGTAGATCCTTTACACGAAAAGAGGTGGGTAAGAATTCAATAGATGCATTATTTGATGTTCAAAATTGAGAGATAAAATGAGGTTTTTTTGCATGCTAGGTACAAAAAGAACATTGTGCAATTGAAAGGTGTGAGAAGGTGTATGGAGAGAGGTAGAACTAGTTTTGGCAATGTGTAACCCAGTGCTATCACCAATAACCATGTCGCTAGGACCCGAGTACGGAGCGTGTAGAGAAAGATTGCAGAGGTTAATAGTGACTTGGTGGGAAGCACCACTGTCGAGGAGCCAGCTCGGTGTTGTATTGCTCGAGGTTGTTGCTATATTTGTTTGCGGTTGCCACTTATTACCCACAAACGAGGAGCGAGGTGTGGTTGATGACGAGGTTGGAATGAGATGAAAGCTTGGACATTGAGCAACCGTGTGACCTTGTTGGTGTCGGCCTTGACATTTACCGAGGTAAGGTCGCTGCTGGCGAGGAGACTGTACGGGCTGCTGGTGACGAGGATGCTGTGATTGAGAAGATCCATGTTGCCTCGTCGTCACGGTATTAGGCGTGGTTGGGTGGGGAGAGGAGACGGATTAAGATTGTTTCACAATGAGTTCTCGGTTGATGAGTTTCTCATGAAGTTCATCAAAGGGGATAGGAGTGTCTTGACCTTCAACTACATTAGAGCGATATGTTGATAGTCATCATCCAGGCCTCCCAACACTATATCAATGAGGTCCTCATAGTCGAGGGGTTCGCCTAGGGCTGTGAGCTCATCGAATTTTCGTTTGATGAATTGCATGTACTCGGTCATCGACTGAGAACCTTTCGTAGCCCGCTTGAGTTGATCCTTGATTTGTTTGATATGCCCGCGAGTAGGTCGAGCATATGTGTTGGCCAGGATGATCCAAGCATCCCTAGTGGTAGCCACTTGTTGGATAAGTGGAACCAGGGGTGTGGAGAGGAAGCCGACAAAGACGTCAAACATAAGTTTGTCTTGGCGGATCCATGGTAAGTAGGCAGGGTTGGGTACTTGGACGGTATTGACAGTGATGGTGGCTGGTGGGCAGAAGAATGCCCAGAAGAATTTAGAGCCCAATAATAGCAAAGCAACAACGAGTAAGCGAAAAATAAATTAGGCAACTTCTGGGTTTTAGTCGAATTCATGGCACCCGTGCACATTGACGAGGTCTGTGCAAATCTTGATACAACATCTTGTTTCCTTATTTGATCTATTTAATTATGATCCCCAAACTTTTCATGTTCTGTCAGAACTTAGAAAGAATCCTTGGCACCATCTTAGTAGTGTATATGTTCAGTTTCTCAAGGTAAAGCTGTTTCTTTCGCCTTTTCTTTTATTCGGATGTTGCAAAGGAAGATATCAAACACTTCTGACTCCATATCTCTTTTCCCTTGTTTTATGTTAGACTTCTGAGGTTTACAACATTCGTCAGTTGGTCAAATGATTTCATCGCTTTAAAAGAAATTTTTTTCGTAAAAAAGATTAAAGGATAGTAATGGTTCAGATTTTGGTCAGAGCTGGGCAATTGTCAAGATGCAAGCGAGTAGGCCTAAGATGTTGGATCTGTTAAAATATGTCTCAAATTCTTATAGGTTTTAGAATCCTATAAAAATAAGGAAAGTATCTAAATGGAATTATAAACCAAATTGGTTTATGAATTCGTTATTGTTCCTCCGATCAGTTTTGGGGCGTGGCATGCTAGTTCCTCAGGTCACAAGGAGTAGGATTGCTAATCCTAATTAAACTAGGTGAACATTACATATATAAACCAACAGGTTGTGTCGAAACCAAAAGTACGGTCGAAGACAAGTGTGACACAATCGAATTAGGGACGGACGACGAACACGGTGGTCGAGGGTCTCGAGATCTTGGCGGTATTAAACAAAATAGTGCATGGCTATTTTGGGCTGTGAGAGGTATGGTACTCTGTGGGATCGTGTCAATACTTGTAACCTTAGTCCTAGGTAGGTTGAGTACATTGAAAACTCTCTATTGTAATTCCTCATCGTTTATATTGGATTTGTTGCTTGCCTTGGAGAGGATTAAACCACATTAATTCTCTATTCCCTTTTGTTTGATTCTGTTATATTTTCTATTTTCTTGCCATTATTTCTCCAAATACTTGGGACTTTTATTTTTGACCGATTCACTTCCACATTGAAAATAGAAACTTGGACTTCTTAATCCAAGAATATCCTTGTTTTTATAACAAACTGGTATCAGAGCTTTGGGATAGTCAAAATTATGAATCAAGAGATTGGTGTTTTGAAGATGGGGGACGTTGGAAATTCTACGCAATTCCAATTGGAGAAATTTAACGGAAGTAATAACTTTAGCTTGTGGAAAATTAAAGTTAGGGGTGTGTTGATCCAAGCAGATCAAGAGATTGCTTTGGAAGGAAAGGAAGCAAAACCCGATGATATGAAGGATGAGGTATGGAAGAGAATTGATCTAAAGGCGGCTAGCACTATCCGGCGATGTTGCGCGGATAATGTTCTCTACAACGTTATCTCCAAAAAATCTGCGAAGGCATTATGGAAGAATTTGGAGAGTCTCTACATGGGAAAATCTATGTCAAACCGGTTGTACCTAAAGAAGGAGTTGTTTAACTTCACGATGTCTGAAGGTACGAATATTCATGATCACTTGAATGCTTTTAACAAGATACTTTGCGAGTTGGCTAATATCGGTATTAAAATTGAGGATGAAGATTAAGGTTTAATTTTGCTAAAGTCTTTGCCACCATCTTTCAAGCATTTAGTTATTACTGTATATGCATATGAAAGACAAGTTACTTTGGGTGAGGTACAAACATCATTATTAACTGATAATTCTATGAACAAGGGTTCTAATAATAATAATAATTGTGATGCTTTGTATGTGGGAAGCAAAGTTAATCATGTCAGAAATTCGTCCGGTGAAAGTTCTAGTGGTGGTGAGAAGAAAAAGAAGACTTCCAAGATAAATTGTTGGCATTGCAATAAGATAGGTCATGTTGTTCGTAATTGTCAAAAACTCAAGAATGAAGTGAAGAAAGAATTGAATCCTAATGCTAATATTGTCACTTTCGATGAGGGTGGTATTAGCAATGACGAGAATAACGGCGATATACTTAATGTGACCGTGGGTGGTGATAATCTACGGACTGAATGGATTCTTGATTCCGGTTGTTCTTTTCACATGTGTTCCAATAGAGATGTGTTTTCTACTTACAAGAGTGCAAGTGGTGATGTATTTTTAGCGGATGATTCTTCTTGTAAGATTGAAGGTGTTGGAACAATTAAAATCAAGACTCAAGGTGGAGTGAAAACGCTAACTAAAGTTCGTCATGTTTCTAACTTGAGGTGGAATTTAATTTCATTAGGTTCCTTGGATTCGAAAGGTTGAAATTACACAGTTCGTGATGGAAAGATGAAAATCTTTCATGGTGGTCGTTTTTTCATGAGTGGAAACAAAAAAGGCAACTTGTATTTACTACATGGGAGTGTCATTCAAGGTGTATCTCATGTTATGTTTCAAAGTGAAGATGCCAAGTGTGAAGAAATTGAAAGTATTCGGTTTGGTAGTATTTCATGGAGCGAGTTTAAGGAGAGTTTAAGGACCGCTTGAACTCATGTGTTCGAGATCAATTCTAGGCACCGATGGTGGAGTGCATGACAGGCAAGCAACAATGGGGATAGACGATTGATGTAGTTTAAGCCATGGTGGAGATTTGTTAAAATATGTCTCAAATTCTTATGAGTTTTAGAATCCTATACAAATAAGGGAAGTATCTAAATGGAATTATAAACTAAATTGGTTTATGAATTCTTTATTGTTCCTCAGATCGGTTTTGGGGCATGGCATGCTAGTTCCTAAGTTCACAAGGATTAGGATTGCTAATCCTAATTAAACTAGGTGAACATTACATATATAAACCAATGGGTTGTGCCGAAACCAAAAGTATGGCCGAAGACGAGTGTGACACAATCGAATTAGGGACCGATGACGGACACGGTGGTCGAGGGTGTCGATGTCTTGGCGGTATTAGACAAGATAGTGCGTGGTTATTTTGGGCTGTGAGAGGTGTGATCCTCTGTGGGATCGTGTCAATCTTTGTAACCATAGTCCTAGGTAGGGTGAGTACATCGAAAACTCTCTATTGTAATTTCTCATCGTTTATAGTGGATTTGTTGCTTGCCTTAGAGTGGATTAAATCACGTAAATTCTCTGTTCCCTTTTGTTTGATTCTATTATATTTTCTATTTTTTTGTCATTATTTCTCCAAGTACTTGGTACTTTTATTTTCGACCGATTCGCTTTCGTATTGAAGATAGAAACTTGAACTTCTTAATCTAAGAATATCCTCGTTCTTATAACAGGCAAACCCCAGATGCTAGATCAACTGGGAGGAGCTGCGAAGATCAGCCAACCCGTAAGAGGTGCAGGACTGGCCGTACCATAATCCTCTGACGGTTAAGTCAGTAAGCTGCTTGAATATAACTTAGATATCGACATAGAGTATATCAGTAATGGCTTTCACATAAAATCAGCGCTTTTTTGTCCATGAATGGATGAGAAGTATTTACACTGTACTGAGATTGAGGAATATGACCAAGGTATCAAGATTACTTGTTAAAAAATGTAACTCAGTTGGGGGCAAATTTTTTTTTTTTTTTTTAATGTAACGCACGCGAATTAGGATGGAGAGACAGTAGGAAATAGTGGCGAGAACACACGGCAGCGACATTCAACAGCCAAACATAAATTTTGACAAATAAGGGAAAATGCAAAATAGTGGGGAGAAGGCACAGAAGAGATGCCCCATAGAAAGCAACTAGCAGTAAGTGGAAAATAAAGTAGGCAGCTTCAGGGTCAAACTTATGACACCCATGGGGAGCTAGGTTTGTGCAAATCTTGACACCGCATTTAGGAGCCTTGGCAACATCTCAGCAATTAATATGTGTTGTTTTCGTTACGATTATCTGTGGAACAACAAAGAAAGAAAGAAAAAAGAAATCAAACACACAAGAACACAAGGATTTATCGAGGTATGGCCAAAACAGCATACGTCCTTACTGGATTATTGGTCATTGATTTCCATATCAAATCAAATTCACGATTACAGTCTCAGTTCCTCGCCGTGTGAGTTTTCTCTAACTAATTTCTTACGACACATAAGAAACTAATAGAGAGACTGTTTTTAGCTTCAAGTCTAATGTCGACATCGTTGGATCAGTTGTTTCCAAGCGGAGAACCAATCAACAGCGCGCGAATGCAACCATCAAAAATATATACAAGAAAATCTATATATGAATTATTTTTTCCACTTCATCTTACATAAAGGAAGTTTCCTGAACCATGTGAGACCATTTTGATTGGAAAGCGCATTAGACACAAAATGGTCTTAGTGGAGGATCCAAATGATAGGAGATAAATATATATTCAAGACCCATTATTATAACAAGTAGATAGCTTCAAAAAATTTAATATTGCAACTCAAAAAGGCTAATAAACCAACCTTTTTGAACTTTTTTCCCCTATATATTCCCCACAGACAACAATTTCAAAGAATTAGTTCTACACACAAAACTCACAAGTTCACCTTCAATAACTCTCCCACTAAACATGTCTAGTACTTCTACTCAACTCTTCCAAGAAATTTTGGGGGACTTTTACTCTAGAAGATTGCTACTGCACACTCCCCTTTATCAACAGCCGGCAACAGCGACAGCTCCTCCTCCTTCTATGCCTACGGCAACTATAACTGGCCACAATGCCTCGGAAGGAGCATATCCAGGGGACAACAGTTTTGACGCAAATGTGGTAATGGTTCTGTCAGTTCTTTTGTGTGCACTAATTTGCTCCTTAGGGTTGAATTCCATCATTAGGTGTGCATTAAGGTGCTCAAATTTAGTAGCCTCAGAATCCGTTAATCCATCATCAGCAGCAAAGCTAGCCAACATCGGAATCAAGAAAAAGGCCTTGAAGACGTTTCCAATAATACAATACTCGGAAGGGATGAAGTTGGACACAGAGTGTGTAATATGTCTAGCCGAGTTTGCCCCTGGGGAGTGCATGCGACTTCTCCCCAAGTGTAGTCATGGATTTCATGTACGGTGCATCGACAAGTGGCTCAATTCGCACTCCTCTTGCCCGACTTGCAGGCACTGCCTCATTCAAACATGTCAAAAGATCGTTAGTGGTTGTAGTAGCACATCACCACAGGCGTCACAGTCATCCCGACCACAACAAGATCACACCATCCTAAGCATCGCACCACTACAACCTGAAGGCATGATATGTAATTACCAGACCTAGTTAGTTTTTTTTTTTTTCTTTTCCTTTTAAACCCAAACTACTTCTATAGTTATGGAAAAGAAAAAAAAAAAAAGAAACTGAAATTAAGTTGTTGATTTCCCTGGGGAAGGGAAAAGGGGATCATAATCACCCTCTTCTGAGTTCCCTACAAGACCTCTTCTGAGTTCCCCACAAGAAATGTAGTGTGCAACTGTATAGTATTTTGTACAAAGTTTTCTAAAAGTTTCTTCTTTTTTAATTCGCTTCACTACAAACTTGAGCAGAAGTACTGCTGCATACTCACTAACCAGGCAAAATCAGAGTTGCTCTATTTTGCTTTATTTGTACATATCCAATGAGATGGCTATAATTTAAAATTTGAAAAAGAAGGCCAATTCCACTACATAAAGCCATCCAATCTTCAGGACTGTTCTTGCCCCATTACTGTCTCAATCTCAACTCAACTATCTAAATAATGGCAGCACAACTGCTTCTAAAAGGTCTTATTACTTAATTGTCAACAAAAAGAAGAAAGAGAAAAGGTACTCCTCTGTCCAAAATCAGTGTACATTTTTGTTCCTGTTCATTAAGAAAAAAGGGTCCTGCTAATTTAATGTTTCCCTTAATAGAAATATCAATCAATACTAATGTTTTGGGGTGTGTTTTTAATGCATAGAGTGTGTTTTCTAATGCAACAATTTCTGTTCAAGGAAACCTTCACAAATGCTGTCTGAAGGAGACATTCATTTTGGGACGAAGATAGTACGAAGGATATTACTTCATGGTCGCAAAATGAGTGACTGTTAGGTAAGTATTGTCAAATGCATACAACACATGACTTACGCGTTGTGTACATTTCACAGTCAAAATTTCTAGCTTCTAATGTCGTGTAGAGCCTTAATGCAAATTGGTTTTGGTCATTAGGATGTCCTGAGCATGATGAACTTGATGAGTATTGGGTTGAGGGACTGATCTGATTTCCAAAATGCTACTAGAATAATCAACCTCGGCATGTCCACTAATATCATGATCAACATAGCATATCTTTCCTACTTATCCATATCTCTCCTCCAACCAAGTGTTTGTGTTTCTTGTTTGTTTTCAGCTTTTTAAATTGTTTTAATTTCTTTTCTCTATTTCTTAATTGAGATTTATTAGCAAGTCGTATCTTGTTTGACATTGACACTGGACTGCCAAACTTATGGATGTTTAATTGTGGCCGTGGACGGAGCCTTATTTAAAACTGATCATGTTGGCAGTCACCATTTCGCTAATTGATTGGAAAATGATCAACTTTCATTCTTTTAAACACCTTCTATCGACCAGTACCACCTCTTTTCATTTCCATGTTTGAAAATACTAAATTTTTCGCCAAAATACGAAAAATCCCCTAAAGTATAAACAAAATCTCAAAGTCCCCCCCAGCCTAAGATTTGCCCCATAACCCCATGTTGCCAGTTTTTCCAGTTAGCTCCCTGGTCGTGATGACCGTTAGAAAAGTAACGGAAATTCATCACGTGCCTTGCACGAGGGGGGCAATTTAGTCTTGTCATTCCTTTCTTTTCCAAAGCCCTAATACAAAATAATCTTAGGTAGGGTTGTCCCTACTCCTACTCCAGTTTGTTGAAATAGAAGGATGAATTTCTATGGTGGGCTTCAAAGGCTCAAAGGCAACACATTGATCATGAAGATTAGTTGAAATGAGAGGGGCGACCTGGAATGACTCAAGGCGGCGACATCGGTTCCTGAAGACGGGAGCGAGAGGCACGATTGACAAAGGGATAAGGAGAGGCGAGAAACGTAGTAGTGAGTTGGGTTTCTTCGCGCGAGCGAAAATAGAGGAAGACGACATGAGATCTCGAGGTGAGGCCGAAAATGGCGATTGGTCTGGCCACCATCGAAGCATCTGGGTTGTGAGTCTTGTGATTTTGGGGGTTAGGGTTTGAAGATGAGTATGGTTGGAATTGTGAACTGGGGGATGAGGGAGGGGTAGTTTCAAAATCTTCGATTTGGAATCGTCAGTAAGTTGGTGATGAGTTTGAAGAAATCGATGTTGGGGAGAGAGAGAGATCTCAGATCAGTTTTGATTTTCCTTCTAGATTTTCCTCTCAAATTTTGTTTTTAAGATTTTGGGTATCTCTACACTAATTTGGTGGATCCCAATTTTCTATATATAAGAACCTTTCATTTGATCCAATTCTTTATCAAAAATTGTGTGTAATTAGATGGCTCTGACCAAGAATGACTCAAAAGATCATTTTAAAGGTATAGTAATAAAAGTAGTGGTGGTGGTGGTGGCAACGATGGTGGTGATTATTCATGGAAAAGAAAGGAATGAAAAGACCAAATTGCCCCCATCATGGAAGACACGTGATGAATTTCCGTTACTTTTCTAACGGCCATGGGGCTAACTGGGAAAATTGGCAACATCAGATCGGGTTATGGAGCAAACCTTAGGCTGGGGGGACTTTGAGATTTAGTGTATACTTTGGGGGGGTTTCGTATTTTGGCCTAAATTTTTTGATCAGTTGAGTTCACTGCGCTGAATCAGATCCCAATATAGCAGATTGTGATCTCCAAACTCTAAAAAGAATCTCTCCTTAAATCATTGGACAACTAGGATGGAAGATAAAAGTATTGCTAAAGCAACTACAGCAATTATTTAAATGCATGTCATTTTCATTCATAATATTTTCAAAGATCTTCTTTTTCTGAAGATAGATAACCTTTAGATTACTTTAAAACAACAGTACGGACTTTCCGAGCTTCAAAAGTCTAGATTGTTCCATGTTTAAGAAGCACTAGTATATAGAAATGTTTCAAAATATACTCAATCTAATGGAGCAATAGTATAAAAAAAGTGTTTAAAAATATACTCGATCCAAGGCATGGGGAGTCCACAGCGAATTGTAGTGTTATGGGTGAGGGATGGATAGTAGTTTGGGATTGTAAAAAATGTTTGATTTTCAAAGCAACTTTTCATTTCTCAAGGCTATTACTCCCTCTGTTTCAAAATATTTGTCGTTTTAGCTCTAAAAATTTGTTTCAAAAAGATTGTCGTTTTAGGTTTTTAATGCATGTTTTGCCTAATTTACCCTTGTCTTCTCACAAGTTTCAATAATTGATCATCTCTTTATTAAATACTTTATCTTCTCCCAATGGCTATCTCCTTCTAATTTATCTTTTCAACTACTCCTAGCACAAAAATTAAAGATATTTAATAAGGGTATATTTGTCAACTTATAAAATTTCTTAATATGTGTGCACAGCTCTAAAATGTCAATCTTTTTGAAACGGAGGGAGTATCATTTTTATTTTTATTTTTATTTTTTTTGTCAACATGATGATAATTGTCATGTAAGCAATTTAATTTTTTTTTTGAAAATTAAAAATGTAGAAAACTAGATAATGGCATGTGGAGACGATCATATAGTGTGAGAAGTAGAGAGATGTCGGATTTTTCATTTTAAAACCAATTGTTGTTATGTGGAGGAGCCCCTCAAGAATATATTCCGATCAATTTCTGATGTAGAACAGCTGCCGATGTGTTTCTAGCCAAGTTGGAAGCTACTAAGGTTTTTGGTAACAAAGGTGGAAGGTGGGGTGCTTTTGAAACTTTTTCACTAGTAGAAATCCAAAGTTTAGGACTTGCGCGTGGGGTGTAAGTGTCATTTTTTATAATTTAAAGATGTTGTCAGATCGCAACGAAACTGTCACGGTTAAACCGAGATCGATTAGGCCCCACCATCCATGTTTTATTGCTTTCCGTTAACTTTTAGTACTTTACTACTTTCTTTATTTTCTTATTTTCTTTTCCGTTTAGGGTTTGGACTGTTTTAGGGAATATAGATACCCCTCTTAAACATATGTTAATCATCTTTTAGACAATAATAATATTTCTTCTCTTCCTACGCTTTGTGTGAAGAACCCTAAGCTATCAAAGACTTGCTTTGTGGAAATTACTCGTGAAAAGTGTCAATTTTGTTATTTCCACTGCATCAATTTCTATTTCGTTAATTAGTCGATATAGGACAATGGTTCTAACATTTGCTACCTAGTAGAAAAGACTTGTCCATACTGCTGAAAACCCTTCATTCAAGCTCCTGCAATCTAAAATGAGATCTTGATGCTACAGGTTGGAAGTTTGGCCCCTCCAAATCATTTCAAAAGAGATCAAGGAGTCATGAGTTTTGCTGAGTATCATGTCCGAGTTTATACTCGCAAACCTATAGTGTGGACGTATCTATCGAGTAACGACATTTATGTGTGTCCGATCCACCCGCGCCAGAAAAATTTCGTAAAACTCAACTTCTTTACTTTCCCTTAAAAACTAAAAGTTCAATTATTGATAAAAAGTTCAAATGGAATATGCTATGAATACAAATTAATTGGTGTACGTTATTGATTTCCCTCGAAAGTACTAGAAGCTCATTTTTAATGAAATGATGATAAAGAATACCATAAAGCCTTCCCGGATAAATATTCATACTTTCTATTTTGAGATGTTCTAAAGACTTTTGATTTACCTATTCTCTACCATTCTTCCTAATATACCCTTAAAGTTTCATTTAATATAACACATCCCAAAGAAACCGGATTATTTAAAATAGTTGAACTCAATTAATGTTCATGGGTATTATTGTCAGAACACATTTTACAACACATCATTAATTATGTTTCTTAATTCCTATATTTTATCCACGAGGAACATTTATCCGGGATGGAGGGAGTATATTCCAACTTGAAAGTTGTTGCTATAATTACTTGTGTTATCATATCTTGCTGAAGATCAAATCTGAAGTTAGTGTGGTTACTCAGCTCCCTCAAATAGATGCTCCTCCATGTTGAACTTTTGAGTACTATGAAACAAAATCCACTGTTTAGCTACACTTGTACATATTTTATTTTTGATTGGCCATTGAAAAGGATTGTGCTTTCCCTCTCATCTACCACTACATATATACATGTCCCTTCTTTCAATTCATTGCAATATATTATTTTTCTAACTTATCACTTTATCTAGTTTATAGTCCTATGGTTCAATTCAAAGAGCTTTTCTTGACTTCTTATGTTCAAATTGGCCTCTTTTATATAGATCAATCATTGTACATATTCACTTAATTTTTAAGGAATATTATTGTGAGCTACGTACATAAAAAGTACATAGGAAAATTTACTGCAGAAAGACCCCTTTTAGTGTCTCGCGTTGAACCATATATAGTGATCTCGTAAAGTGAAAAACCATGTAGCATTCTATACTCTAATCTCCACCTTTTACATGGTACCAAACATAACATTAGATGCAAGCCTTCGCTTCAAATCCATTCGCTAGCTTGCCATCGGATAAATACGCTAATGAATAGAATAAGGCCTTCACATCTTTGTATGGTCTACTTTGGCTTGAAATCAGATTTCGTATGGTCTACTGAGGCTTGAAATCAGTCTTCATGATACCATATATAGTTCCCTTTAACTTGAAGGATTTCCAGAATTCGCTAAAAGAAATTGAGATAATAAACCACTTGAAGGAAAAAGCTTTGCATGATTAGATATCCAGTACTCTGAGATAGTCTATGGTGGTTGCTCTATCATCTTTAGCTAGCTATGCTCTTGCTCTCTAGAATACACATATGTACTGTGAAATTCAAGCTCAAATGGTAGATACATATGAGCAAACGGAAATCTTTTTTATCGATATGGATAGTTGACATACTTTGAAGTGTTAGCCGTGTGTTCGACTTTGTCAAATGAATACAACACCTAAGTCACGTGTTGTATACACTTGTGACTTACCTAATGGTTGCTCATTTTGGACGGAGGGAGTTATATCCACCATACTATCTTCGTCCCAAAATGAGGGTCCCCTTTTGTTAGGATTTCCGTAACAAGTGTCTCTACAACACTTGTTAAGGTTTCCTTTAATGGAAATAGTTGCATTAGAAGATTAAAAACACCACTAAAACATTGTATTGGTTGATATTTCTATTAAGAGAAACATTAAATATAGGGACACTGTTAGAACCTGAGTCACAGAAACAATCAATTATGTTTTCCTTAAGATAAAATTCACCCCCACCACTGGAAAAAGCATGTTCTCACAAATTGTCTTTAGGATACAATGGAGCCCTCGTCGGTCACTGTATGGTGTCTGCTGTACTTTTGAATAATACCCGATACCCCCACGTATGATCAAGCGTCTGTGAGATCTGGAGACTGTATTTGGCCGAAATACAATCTCCTGTATTTTTAGTATAGAAGAATTTTATATGCAGAAAAGAGGTACGAGAGAAAAGTTGCAGAACGAAGGAACATGACCAAAATACATACATAGCCCAAAAACAAAACGTGAACCCACAAAATTAATGTAATTCGATTGTGCTCAGGCCGGGTCGGAGGAGTACCTTTTTCTCTTTTCTCTTTTTGTTGACAAGTAATAAAAGCTTTTAGAAGCAATTGTGCTGCCATTATTTATATAGTTGTGTTGAGACAGTAATGGGGCAACCACACTCCTGAAGATTGGTAGCTTTATATAGTGGAATTGGCCTTCTTTTTCTGATTTTAAATTATAGCCATCACATTGCTAAGATATGTACAACTAAAGCAAAATAGAGCAATCCTGAGTTGCCTGGTTAGTGAGTACGGAGCAGTACTTTTTACCAAGAAGGATGGAAAGAAATTAAGAGAAAATAATAGAAAAAGAAGAAACTATTAGAAAACTTTGTACAAAATACTATACAGTTGCACACTACATTTGTAGTAAATTGAAATCAACAACTTAATTTCAATTTCTTTTCCATAACTATAGAGGTAGTTTGGGTTTAAAAGGGGGAAAAGAAAAAGAAAAAAGAAGCTAACTAGGTTTGGTAACTATGTATCAAGCCTTCAGGTTGTAGAGGTGCAATGCTTAGAATGGTGTGATCTTGTTGTAGTCGGGGTAACTGTGATGTCTGCGGTGATGTGCTACTACAACCACCAACGATCTTTTGACATGTTTGAATGAGGCAGTGCCTGCAAGTCGGGCAAGAGGAGTGTGAATTGAGCCATTTGTCAATGCACCGCACATGAAATCCGTGATTACACGTGGGGAGAAGTCGCATGCGCTCCCCAGGGGCAAACTCGGCCAAACATATTACACATTCTGTATCCAATTTCAACCCTTCCAAGTATTGCACGATTGTAAATGTCTTCAAGGCCTTTTTCTTGATTCCGGTGTTGGCTAGCTTTCCTGCTGTCGATGATGATGGATTAACGGATTCTGAGGCTACTACATTTGAGCACCTTAATGCACACCTAATGATGGAATTCAACCCTAGGGAGCAAATTACTGCACACAAAAGAACTGACAGCACCATTACCACATTTGCGTCAAAACTGTTGTCCCCTGGATATGCTCCTTCCGAGGCATCGTGGCCAGTTATAGTTGCCGTAGGCATAGAAGGAGGAGGAGATGACGCTGTTGCCGCCTGTTGATAAAGGGGAGTGTGCAGTAGCAATCTTCTTGAGGAAAAGTTCCCCAAAATTTCTTGGAAGAGTTGAGTAGAAGTACTGGACATGTTTAGTGGGAGAGTTGTTGAAGGTGAAGTTTTGAATTTAATTTGTGTGTAGAACTAATTCTTTGAAATTGTTGTCTGTGGGGAATATATAGAGGGAAAAAGTTCAAAAAGGTTGGTTTACCCTTTTTTGAGTTGCAGTATTAAAAATTTTTGAAGCTATCTACTTGTAATAATAATGGGACTTGAATATATATTTATCTTCTATCATTTAGATCCTCCACTAAGACCCTTTTGTAGTCTAATTCGCATTCCAATCAAAATGGTCTCACATGTCCAGGAAGGGGTCAGGAAACTTCCTTCATGTAAGACGAGGTGGAAAAAATAATTCATAGATAGATTTTCTTGCATATATTTTTGATGGTTGGATTCGCGCGTTGCTGATTGGTTCCTCTGTTTGGAAACAACTGATCCAACTTTTTCGACATTAGACTTGAAGCTAAAAACAGACTATATTAGTGTCATACATGTCGTAAAAACAGACTATGCAGTTTCTTATGTGTCGTAAAAACAGACTAAGTATTAGTTTCTTATGTTCAAAATTTGTGTTTGGCCACGAATGTCGCTTCTGTGTGTTCCTTAATTTTTCCCACTAAACTAATTAGTGGTTGAGCTATGTAAACTCTGTTTTAATGATTTACAGTTCTCTGCTATTTCTACCTAATGTAGTTTAATTTTTTCTCTGGTTTCCTTGCTTCACCCTCTAATTAGCTAGCTTTCCTCCGCCAGATCTGATGTTTCCGGCTATTCTTATACTTTTCCATGCAATCTTCTTCCTGCTGCTTACTGCATTTTGTTACTCCCTCCATCTGACATTTTTCTTAAAAAAATAAATAATTAAATAAATAAAAATGCCCCCGAATGAGTGACATTTTTTAATGCATTTACTAAATTATTCACCTTTGCTAGTTTTTACTTCCCACTGTGCACTTGCAGTGATATAATGTGTACAGTAAGGGTTCTTATGAATATGTGCTTCTGAATTGCTTAAAAGTCAATTTTCTTAATATTCTGAATAAACTAAAAGATGATACTTATTTAGGTACGGTGGGAGTCTAACTAATGGCGAGATGGATAGATCTACTGCCATTTAATTTGTTTTGGTTTTCGTTGATATTATAGTCTGGGGATTTTGTCTTTATTAATTTTCCCTCTTGCTTCTTTCAATGTCTCAGTAACCCAAAATATAATGTCTGGCTTGGTTCGTCAACATGTGGAAAATCGGAAGAGACTCTAGTAGCCGCTTTCGACGAGTGTAACGAGCAAACAAGATTGCAAGTCTTGTTCCAAAAAGGGGAAACTCTCCCCCCAGAGCCCCCACACCCCAGCCCCATGAGAATGTGAGAGGGAAAATCACGGTGAGGGCAACAAGATTGCAAGTCCGGTTCTATTAAGGTATGCTTCAGCAATTAATGAAAGAGGATATACTATTTGTACCAAGCAAATTGCTGAGTACACCCCTCAGAGTGTTCGGCACCCCTACCGAATGCCGTTTAATGCACCATTTTTGTGTTCGGTGGGGTGCCGAACACCCTTGGGATGTACTCAGCAATTTGCTGGGTACAAATAGCAATCCTCTTAATGAAATCATCGTTCAAGAGGTCATAAACAGATCGAAATTAAAGGAAAGAAGATGGCGTATAAAGATTTGCGCAAACCTAGCTAGTCTGTGTGCATGGATGTCATGCATTTTACTGACTATATATGGTATCTCAAGAGGGTTGCGCTCCCAGGGCAGTATGGCAGCGGCCTCTGCCGGCGCGGATGTTCCTCCGACGTCTCCTCCTCCTTCCTTCAATAAATATTTTGCCTCAGTTATCTCCAATACATATTCTTCCATACCTCGATTCCCCTTATCCCCACCTCTACGTACAAAGGGGAGCCTTGTTTACGCCTCAATCCTGACCTTATATCCTTGCTTTCTATGCTATTTCAACTCACCCTTATTGGGAAAATTTCGCATCACCGTCCCTCTATGGAGGTATTGCGGAAAAACTTTGTTACTTTAGGCCTCAAGGCGGATGTCACTCTAGGGCATCTTGATACAAAACACGTGCTGATCAAGTCCACCACGAGTCGGATTACCAACGCTTGTGGATTAAAGATCAGTGGAACCTTAATTGGTTCGTACCCCATGAGGGTTTTCAAGTGGACGCCTGATTTCAGGCCTGATGTGGAGAGCCCAATTGTTCCTGTTTGGTTTGAATTTCCAGGTCTTCCCATCTATCTTTTCCATAAACAAGCTCTGTTTTCCATTGCTAGCCTTATTGGTAAGCCTTTGCTCATTGATTGACCCACTGCTAATCTTTCTCGCCCAAGCACAACCTGTGTGTGCATCGAAATTGACCTTACTAAGGCTCTCCCTAATCGTATTTGGGTGGACTGCGGTCCAAGCATGGAAGGGTTTTGGCAATCTATTCATGCAGAGAAGCTTTCGTTGTATTGCACGTGTTGTCACCGGCAAGGGCATGACGGAGATAGTTGCAAGGTCTACCATGAAAAATTTAGACCATGGTAAAGCCACTGATCACACTAGTAAGACGACTCCCAAGAACCCTAAGGTTTCTAATGCGGTTTGGAAACTGAAAGACCCTTCCTCTTCGAATGTGGTTTCTAAGGAACAGGTGGATGCAAGCCCTAGTAATGCCGCAGAAAACTCTAAGTTATGTGATGCTAGCCTCAATGTTCCTGAAGGAAACCCTAATGTATGTGTTGCAAACCCTAAGATGGGTGACATTCAGACTGCTGCGAATGCATCGCAGAATGTTGTAATCATCAATTCTCTGCTCCAGTGAATAATGATACTTCTTTGGAAAACCCTAATATTGATGAGGTAAGCCCTAATATGCAAGATATTGTTCCTCTCCCAACGAATATATCGAACCTTCTTTGCAGGTTGATTTAAACATTAACAAAGACCAATTGGATGCTGTTGATGCAACACAGGATGTGGTGGTAATTGATTCTTCTAAAGATCAATGGGATAATGCTAGCTTAGAAAACCTAACTGATGGTGAAGTATTTCCTAATATTGCTAATAACCATGTTGCCATAGTTGTTGAGGCATGCAATGAAACTATTATGGACTCTATAGTTGATGAGATAAGGGATATTGTTATTTCATATGGCGATGATTCTCATGATGATACAGGGACAGGCAAGGCTGTTCGCATTAATAACATACTGCGCTCAGATTTGTCCTCCAACAAGTTTACTGTTTTGGAGGTTTTTGAAGAAGATGAAGACGATCTTGAAGATTACATTGACTCTTCTTTGTCCGACTTCGACAAATGTGAGCATATTTTTGAAAGTTTAAATGTGGATAGCTATACCGCTCCGCCGAGGTAGTCGCAAAAAGAATCCTGTCTTTCGTTTCAAATATTAATTTTTCATATAGTCTAGCTTTAGAGGCATTCCTTGGATAAATTTTATGTCTCTTTCGTTATAGCTTAAAGGCTCTCTAATTTGTCAGGTTTTAAGCTCTCCACTTTTTTTATTGTTTTTATAATTTTTTATTTTTAATAAATTTAGGGGTTTCGCCCCCATTAAATATATATATATATATATATATATATATATATATATATATATATATACACACACGGTATCTCAAGACCCTGTATTTGCCGAACTTGTTTTCATTACTGTATGCTGCTTTGCTATTATGGGGGGTCTATAGCCTTCTGGGCATTCTATACTGGAGTCTTCTTCTTTTACATGGTACTGAATATAGCATTAGTAAATTTATGGGCAAAAGAAATCATTCGCATCAAACATGAACAGGGCTATGTAACTGTGACATACACTAACTTAGAAGCAATTGTGCTGCCATAATTTTAGTCAGTTGAGTTGAGACAATAATGGCGCAATTGTACGCTCCTAAAGATCGGCTGGCTTTACATAATGGAATTAGATTTTGTTTATTTTTAAATTATCGCCATATATCACGTTTCTAAGACATCTGCTTTATCTACAAATAAAGCAAAATTGTTTGCTCAACGTTGTTGTCAAGATAAAAAATGGGGAAAAAAAGAAAAAAAGAGGAAATAGTGAAAAAAAAAAAACAAATCCTTCAGAAAACTTTGTACAAATACTATAACACCATATTTTTTGTGGAGAAGTTAGAACCCTGTCCTAGGGAAATCTACAAGTGAGACAGGACGAACTCTAGTTAATTAGTATGAGGTATTTGGAGAAAAAGATATCTAGCTAGGTTTGGTAATTACATTTCAAGCCTTCCGATTGTAGAGGTGTGATGCTTAGAATGGTGTGATCTTGTTGTAGTTGGGGTAACTGTGACGTCTGTGGTGATGTGCTACTACAACCACCAACGATCTTTTGACATGTTTGAACGAGGCAGTGCCTGCAAGTCGGGCAAGAGGAGTGTGAATTGACCCATTTGTCGATGCACCGTACATGAAATCCATGATTACATGTGGGAAGAAGTCACATGCACTCCCCAGGGGCAAACTCGGCTAAACATATATATTACACATTCCATGTCCAATTTCAACCCTTCCGAGTATTGTACTATTGTAAATGTCTTCAAGGCCTTTTTCTTGATTCCGGTGTTGGCTAGCCTTCCTGCTGTTGATGATGATGGATTAACGGATTCATAGGATACTACATTTGAGCACCTTAATGGACACCTAATGATGGAATTCGATCAACCCTAGGGAACAAATTACTGCACAAAAAAGAACTGACAGCACCATTACTAGCTATTTGCGTCAAAACTGTTGTCCCCTGGATATGCTCCTTCCGATGGCCAGTTATAGTTGCCGTAGGCGTAGGAGGAGGAGCTGACGCTGTTGCCGGCTGTTGATAAAGGGGAGTGTGTAGTAGCATTCTTCTTGAGTATAAGTTCCCCAAAAATTCTTGGAAGAGTTGAGTAGAAGTACTAGACATGTTTAGTGAGAGAATTGTTGAAGGTGAAGTTGTGAGTTTTGTGTGTAGAACTAATTCTTTGAAATTGTTATCTGTGGGGAATATATAGAAGGAAAATTTTCAAAAAGGTTGGTTTACCCTTTTTGGGTAGTATTATTAAAAACTTTTGGAGCTATCCACATGTAAATAATAATGGGACTTGAATATATATTTTTCTCCCACGCACCATTTGGACCCTCCATTAAGCCCCAGTAGTCTAATGCACTTTCCAATCAAAATGGTCTTACATGGCCAGGGACGGTTCAGGAAACTTCCTCGATGTAGGTTGTCGTGGAAAAAGAAAATACGGATATAGATTTCTGCATATTTTTTGATGTTTAGTTGTTTGGACGCTATTGATTGATTGGTTCCTCTGCTTGGAAACAACTGATCCAACTACTTCGACATTAGACTTGAGACTAAGCATTATGACAACTATTACAAGTCGTAAATTATCATGCTCAATATAAGTTCTGTCTTAGTGATGCCCGGTTATAAGCCTCAAATTTAGCCTGTTTTTTGATTAACTACGTTCTCACCATTAGACGAGGAACCATTAGAGGAAGACTGACTAGCTCTTCATCTCTGTCCGTAGTACATATAGACTCCCATCAAGTCTTTGTGCGCTTTGTTTGTAGATTGATAGCAAGTTGCACTATAATCATTTGACAAGCTGACTATATGCTGTAAATCTCATAAGTTTTACTCAGAATTACGAAGTGTGTGATTTATTTCCCTTTAGAGCATCAGAACAAAAGTGAAAGAATTGAAGAAATAGGCTTCCCTAGATAAAACGACACGTATATATTGCTGAGTTTGTCCGAAGGCTTATAAATGCTGTGTCAAGATTTACACAAACCTAGTCTTGACGGGTATTAAGGTTTTGACATTATTATGGCATGTCAAGCAAGACTGAGACCTTGCCAAATTTGTTCTCCACTTACTGTTTGTTGCTTTACTGCTATGGGGCTTCTATTCAGTGCCTTCTCAACTAATATGTTGTTCCCTTTTTATGTTCAAAATTTGTGTTTGGCCACTGAATGTCGCTTCCATGCGTTCCTTAATTTTTCCCACTAAACTAATTTGTCGTTGAGCTATGCGAACTCTGTTTTAATGATTTACAGTTCTCTGCTATTTCTTGTAAACTCTGTTTAAATGATTTACAGTTCTCTGCTCTTTCTTGTTTTCATGTTTCGATCTGCCTGGTTTAATTTTTTTCTCTACTTTTCTTGCTTCACCCTAATTAGCTAGATTTCCTCCGCCAGATCTGATGCTCCGGCTATTCTTATACTTTTCCATGCAATCGTCTTCCTGCTACCTACTGCATTTTGTTACTCCCTCCATCCCTAATTAGTGTGACATTTTCTTTATAAAAAAAAAATAATAATTTGCTCCCGAATGTGTGACATTTTTTTATTTTTTAATTTACTAGATTATTCACCTTTGCTAATTTTTACTCCCCGCTGTGCACTTGCAGTGATATAGTGTGTACAGAAAGGGTATCTATGACTATGTGCTACTAAATTGCTTAAAAGTTAATTTTCTTAATATTTAGAAGAAACTAAAAGATGATACTTATTTAGGTAGGGTGGGAGTATAACTAATGGCTAGATGGATTGATCTACAGCCATTTAATTTGTTTGGGTTTTGTTGATATTATAGCATGGGATTTCATCTTTATTAATTATCCCTCTTGCTTCTTTGAATGTCTCAGTAGCCCAAAATATGTCTGGCTTGGTTCGTCATCACGTGGAGAATTGGAAGAGACTCTAGTAGCCGCTTTCACCGAGTGTAACGAACAAACAAGATAGTAAAACAAGTCCGGTTCTATTAAGGTATGCTTCAGCTAGCAATTAATGAAATCATCCTTCACGAGATCATAAACAGATCAAAATTAAGGAAAGAAGATGGTGTATCAAGATTCCCATAAACCTAGCTAGTCTGTGTGCATGGATGTCATGAATTTTACTAACTATATATGGTATCTCACGAGCCTGAAGTTGCCGAACTTGTTTTCCGCTTACTGTATGTTGCTTTGCTACTATGGGGTCCATACTGGAGTATTCTTCGTTTACATGGTACCGAATATAGCATTAGTAAAAATATGGACAAAAGAAATCATTCGTATCAAACATACACAGGGCTATGTGACTGTGACATACACTAACTAAGAAGCAATTGTGCTGCCATAATTTTAGTCAGTTGAGTTGAGACAATAATGGCACAATTGTACGCTCCTAAAGATCGGCTGGCTTTACATAGTGGAATTAGATTTTGTTTATTTTTAAATTATCCCCATATATCACGTTTCTAAGATATCTGCTTTATCTACAAATAAAGCAAAATTGTTAGCTCAACGTTGTTGTCAAGATAAAAAACAGGAAAATAGGAAAATAAGAAAAAAAGGAAAAAGTAAAAAAAAAACCTTCAAAAAACTTTGTACGTTCTATAATTTTTGTGGGGAAGTTAGAACCCTGCCCCCAGGGAAATCAACAAGTGAGACAGGACCAACTCTAGTTACTATGAGGTAGTTTGAAGAATAAAAGAGAAGAAAAAGATATCTAGCTAGGTTTGGTAATTACATATCAAGCCTTCAGGTTGTAGAGGTGTGATGTTTAGAATGGTGTGATCTTGTTGTAGTTGGGGTAACTGTGATGTCTGTGGTGATGTGCTACTACAACCACCAACGATCTTTTGACATGTTTGAATGAGGCAGTGCCTGCAAGTCGGGCAAGAGGAGTGTGAATTGAGCCATTTGTCGATGCACCGTACATGAAATCCGTGATTACACGTGGGGAGAAGTCGCATGCGCTCCCCAGGGACAAACTCGGCTAAACATATTACACATTCCGTGTCCAATTTCAACCCTTCCAAGTATTGTACGATTGTAAATGTCTTCAAAGCCTTTTTCTTGATTCCGGTGTTGGCTAGCCTTGCAGCTGTCGATGATGATGGATTAACGGATTCCGAGGCTACTAAATTTGAGCACCTTAATGCACACCTAATGATGGAATTCAACCCTAGGACGCAAATTAGTGCACACAACAGAACTGACAGCACCATTCCCGCATTTGCGTCAAAACTGTTGTCCCCTGGATATGCTCCTTCCGAGGCATCGTGGCCAGTTATAGTTGCCGTAGGCGTAGAAGGAGGAGGAGCTGATGCTGTTGCCGGCTGTTGATAAAGGGGAGTGTACAGTAGCATTCTTCTTGAGTAAAAGTTCCCCAAAATTTCTTGGAAGAGTTGAGTAGAAGTAGTAGACATGTTTAGTGAGAGAGTTGTTGAAGGTGAAGTTTTGAATTTAATTTGTGTGTAGAACTAATACTTTGAAATTGTTGTCTATGGGGAATATATAGAGGGAAAAAGTTCAAAAAGGTTGGTTTACCCTTTTTTGAGTTGCAATATTAAAAACTTTTGAAGCTATCTACTTGTAAATAATAATGGGACTTGAATATATATTTATCTTCTATCATTTAGATCCTCCACTAAGACCCTTTTGTAGTCTAATGCGCTTTCCAATCAAAATGGTCTCACATGCCCAGGAAGGGGTCAGGAAACTTCCTTCATGTAAGACGAAGTGGAAAAAATAATTCATAGATAGATTTTCTTGCATATTGTTTTGATGGTTACATTCGCACGCTGTTGATTGGTTCCTTTGTTTGGAAACAACTGATCCAATGATGTCGACATTAGACTTGAAGCTAAAAGCAGACTATATATTAGTTTCTTATGTGTCGTAGAAACAGACTGTGTATTAGTTTCTTATGTTCAAATTTGTGTTTGGCCACAAATTTCACTTCCGTGTGTTCCTTAAATTTTCCAACTAAACCAATACATAGTTGAGCTAAGTAAACTAGAACTGTTTTAATGATTTACAGTTCTCTGCTATTTCTTGTTTCGATCTGCCAAGTTTAATTTTCTTCTCTTCTTTTCTTGCTTCACACTAGCTTTCCTCCGCCACATCTGATGCTCCGGCTGTTCATATCTTCTTCCTGCTACGTACTGCATTTTGTTACTCAGTCCATCCCTAATTAATTAGTGTGACATTTTCTTAAAACGAAGACAAAATTTCCCCCCGAATGAGTGACATTTTTTTACTGAATTTACTGTAATATTCACCTTTGCTAGTTTTAGCTTTCCGTTGTGCACTTACAGTGATATATTGTGTATGAATATGTGCTATAAATTGCTTAAAAGTCAATTTTCTTATTATTCAGAAAAAACTAAAAGATCATGCATGATACTTATTTAGGTGCGGTCGGAGTATAACTAATGGCGAGATGGATAGATCTACTGCCATTTAATTTGTTTGGGTTTTCGTTGATATTACAGCATGGGAATTTCGTCTTTATTACTTTTCCCTCTTTGCTTCTTTGAATGTCTCAGTAGCCCAAAATATAATGTCTTGGCTTGATTCGTCATCACGTGGAGAATCGGAAGAGACTCTAGTAGCCGCTTTCACCGAGTGAAATTAACGAGCAAACAAGATTGTAAAACAAGTCCGGTTCTATTAAGGTATCCTTCAGCAATTAATGAAAACATCCTTCAGAAGATCATAAACAGATCAAAACTAAGGAAAGTAAATGGTATATCAGAATTCACACAAACCTAACTAGTTTGTGTGCATGGATGTCATGAATTTGACTAACTACTTATGGCATCTCAAGACCCTGAAATTGCCGAACTTGTTTTCCGCTTACTGTATATTGCTTTGCTACTATGTGGGTCTATAGTCTTCTCGGCATTCCCTCAACTTGTTTTTTTTTTTTATAAATATTTTTCTACTATGTTTTTCTCCTTCCGTGTCCAAAATCTATGTTTTCCCATTGTTTAAAACAGCGGCAGTCTCTTCCTGATTTTTGGTACAAGATTTTCAGCCAATGCTCCTACTCTGCACTTTTTATTATGTAATTAGATCACTATTTCCACGAGTCTGCGACACGTTGAGTTCTATTTTCGTACATATTTATTTAATTTTATAGGGATACTAAAACTATTATAAGGTACTACCTTCGTCCAAATTGACTAAAAAAAGTCAGAGTGCTGCATTCTATACCGGAGTTTTCTTCTTTTACATGGTACCGAATATAGCATTAGTAAAAATATGGGCAAAAGAAATCATTCGAATCAAACATAAACAGGGCTATGTGACTGTGACATACACTAGAGCTCTCGATTTGTTTTGAAATTTTCATGTATCGATCATTCTAATTTAGAAGCAATTGTGCTGCCATAATTTTAGTCCGTTGAGTTGAGACACTAAGGGCACAATTGAGCCATTTGGTAATTACATATCAAGCCTTCAGGCTGTAGAGGTGCAATGCTTAGAATGGTGTGATCTTGTTGTGGTTGGGGTGACTGTGATATCTGTGGTGATGTGCTACTACAACCACCAACGATCTTTTGACATGTTTGAATGAGGCAGTGCCTGCAAGTCGGGCAAGAGGAGTGTGAATTGGGCCATTTGTCGATGCACCCTACATGAAATCCGTGATTACACGTGGGAAGAAGTCGCATGCGGTCCCCAGGGACAAACTCGGCTAAACATATTACACATTCCGTGTCCAATTTCAATCCTTCCGAGTATTGCACGATTGTAAATGTCTTCAAGGCCTTTTTCTTGATTCCGGTGTTGGCTAGCCTTCCTGCTGTCAATGATGATGGATTAACGGATTCTGAGGCTACTACATTTGAGCACCGTAAGGTCCGTAATGCACACCTAATGATGGAATTCAACCCTAAGGAGCAAATTAGTGCACACAAAAGAACTGACAGAACCATTACCACATTTGCGTCAAAACTCATGTTGTCCCCCGGATATGCTCCTTCCGAAGCATCGTAGCCAGTTATAGTAGGTTTAGAAGTTGGAGGAGCTGCCGTCATTGCAGACTGTTGATAAAGGGGAGTGTTCAGTAGCAATCTTCTTGAGGAAAAGTTCCCCAAAATTTCTTGGAAGAGTTGAGTAAAAGTACTGGACATGTTGTTGAAGATGAAGTTGTGAGTTTTGTGTGTACAATTCTTAATTTCATCTGTGGGGAATATATAGAGGGAAAAAGTTCAAAAAAGTTGGTTTACCATTTTTGAGTTGCAATATTAAAAACTTTTGAAGCTATCTACTTGTAAATAATAATGGGATTTGCATATATTTAAATCTCCTACCATTTTGATCCTCCACTAATTAAGCCCCTTATAGGGGAAAAGTTCATAAAGGTCGGTTTAGCCTTTTTGAGCTGTAATATTAAAAAGCTTTTGAAGGACTCCAGATCTCCTGTTACACTTTGGTGTGCCCATCTCTGTGCCACCAATCAAATTATGCCATGTGGAGTGAATTTTAAACCCAGTTAACTAACTGGGTTAAGAGAGAATTAACGGCAGGGTTAAGAGAGAATTAACGGCAGTTTAGAGGAGAGAAAATTAGGAAACAGAATCACCGCTCCAGCAATGTTCTCCCTCCATCGCACCTCCATCGCAATACTCTCCCTCCGTCGACAAAACCCTTTAGCCGTGCTCTCAATCGAAAAACCTTCATTGTGAAACCCTTCTTTCAAACTCTCCATCTCAAAATCCTTCAAGAACCTCATTCATCGGGATTCGTCTTCAAATATTATACTTGTAAGTCTCTCCATTGCAAAACCCTGCTTGAAGCTTATTTCTAAATTCAAACATGTGCTAGCAGAGATTGTTGTTGATTTAGGAATTGGGGATTTGTAATTTTTTTTTTTTATAAATTGATGAATCAAAAACTGATTAATTGACGAATCATTACTAATTTCCACAACATTTGTCTATAGAGGTTAATATGCAAAGCTGCTTGTGACTGAAATTATTTAAAAAAAAAAAAAGATTTTTTAATGCAAAGTTGCTACTTGTGATGCATCATTTTTTTTTTTTTTTTGCATTGATGGAATTGTCTTTAACAAAGTATGGTAACTGGAAAATAAGATGGATTAAGGCCAAATTTGAGCACTCCATAAAAATATTTTTAATATTTCCTTGCATTCCATCTCGTTCGACGATATGTCTAGACGAGTTGTTTTAAGCTCATTTTGACTCTTTATCCGGCGAAAAAGATTGATCATAGATATGAACGACTTAAACCATGATCTTCATAACTAATCACGACTTAAGCTTCTCCGAGGGTCTTAGCAGGCCAGTCCGCATCCCTCAACGACTTCTTGTTCTTGCAGTTATCACTTATATACTTAATGATACTTCCTTATCACCATTACCAATATGTTTTTCTACTTCATGTCCATTGACTTGTAACAAATAGCTTCATTTCTTCCCACGGGCACACTATAAATCAGTTATTATGCTTACGCTTACATCACAGTTTCTATTCTTAATACTTTATTTTATCTGCACAAACCCTTAGTAACTCTGCGTACTACTAGTCTACTACTACTAAACAGACTATATATATATATATATATATTCCCGTTCAAAAAAAAAAAAAAAAAAAAGTACATACATATTCATGCTTCGTTCGCTTCGGTATTTGTACACAATTTTATGCTTCGCATGTTCTCTATATATCATTTTCGAAAGTAAAATTATATTCGACTCCATGAAAAATTTCACGTATTGAGTACTTGAGCTGATCAGTTGTTGGATATTGAGCGATCTTCTGCGATGTTGGTGAGGTTCAATCCGAAGACGGATTTACGCATTGGTTTAATATAAATCATAGTTTCATTTCATTTACTTGAATCCTTAAGAGAATGTTGTGGAAATTACAAATGATTCGTCAATGAATTATTGTGAAAACCTTCATTGTGATTAATATGCAAAGTGTTGCTTGTGATTGAAATTATTTTTTTTTAAAGATTTTTATGCAAAGTTGCTACTTGTGATGCATCTTTTTTTGCATTGATGGAATTGTCTTTAACAGAGTATTGTAACTAGAAAATAAGATGGATTAAGACCAAATTTGAGCACTCCATTGCATATGCTGACCCTGTCACCCTATAAACAAGTTCGAACGTGCCGGTGATAGTAAAAGAACACACAAAAACTTAGTGAATTCTGAATTCCTCAAGATCTGAAGTCCTTTATCAACTGTTACATCCATAGATAATGGGCTATTATAATTTATCACATGCTTTTGATTCATTTACGAATCAGTTGAAACTTGAAACTCATTGCTTTTGATTTAGTACGACTTGTATCTTTACATGTTTCTTTGTACTCTTCATACCGTCTTTCGTTTAGTTTAAATGTGAATGCTTATGATAAATATATATTTACTTCTAAAGGTTATGGATGCATCAGAACAACCTACATGTCGCAGATTGTATTTTGAAACTATTGTAAACACACCTGATATCAATCCAAATTATGAGAATAAGGGCAAGGATGATTACTTATTTGGTTCGACAAACATTTTTAATGACTTGACTGTAGACCAAATTCACTCCAAAATTTGCGAGATAGATATCCCTAAAGTTGGCATGGAGTTCAAATCTGAAGAGGAAGCTTATCAATTTTATAATGCATATGCGAAGAAAGTGGGTTTCGGGAGTCGATGGAGTAGTTTTCATAAGGACAAACTCACTAAAAAAGTATTGGATAGGACATTTTGTTGTTCACGCGAGGGAGAAAGGGGAAAAGACAAACGAGACGCCACTGTAAAAAACAAACGCTCTGAATCAAGATGTTTTTGCTTAGCAAAGATGAAAATTAGTTGTCGGCTAAGAAGAAACTATGAAGTTGTTGAGTTTGTGGCCAAACACAATCACTCCTTTACAACTCCAAGCAAGACTCATTTACACAGATCTCATAGGAAGATATCTATTGCTCAAGCATCACAAGCTGATATGACGGAAAGTTCTGGTATAGCTCCCAAAGCTGCTCTTGAATTGATGGCCAGACAAAGTGGTGGACGTGAGAATCTTGGATTCATTCCTGAAGATTACAAAAATTACTTGCGGACCAAACGAACTAGAGAAATAAGGAGCGGGGACACAGGTGGTGTGTTAGAGTATTTACAAAATATGAAATCAGTGGATCCCAATTTTTTTTATGGAATACAGGTTGATAAAGAAGATATGATAACTAATATTTTTTGGGCAGATGGGAAAATGATGTTAGATTTTGCTCATTTCGGTGATGTTATTTGCTTTGATACAACTTATAGAACAAATAAGGATGGTAGACCTTTCGGACTGTTTGTTGGTGTAAATCATCACAAGCAAACCATTATTTTTGGGGCAGCATTACTATATGATGAAACTGTGGCCACTTTCAAGTGGTTATTTAACACTTTTGCGAAAGCTATGTCAGGGAAAAAGCCAAAGACCATTCTTACGGATCAAGACGCAGCAATGGCAAGTGCATTGACTTCTCAATGGCCTGAAACATATCACCGTCTATGCATTTGGCATATTTATCAAAATGCAGCTATTCATCTTAGTGGTGTATTTGCAAGGTTCAAAGACTTCACTAAGGACTTCAGTAGTTGTATATATGACTATGAAGATGAAAACGACTTCTTAGCGGCATGGAATGAGATGCTTGATAAATATTGTCTCCATGGCAATGAATGGCTCATGAGAATGTTTAATAAAAAGGAGAAATGGGCATTAGTTTATGGGCGAGAGACCTTTTGTGCAGATATGACAACTACTCAACGTAGTGAGAGCATGAATAGTGTTTTAAAGAGATATGTTTCATACAAATATGATTTACTTCGCTTTTTTGAGCATTTTCAAAGATTGCTTAATGAGCGCCGCTACGAAGAGTCTCGATCTGATTTTAAAGCAAATCAAACTACACCATCAGTAGCATTTGAGGTTGAAATTATGAAACATGCATCTATTGTCTACACACCGGAGGTGCTCAAATCTTTTCAAAGAGAGTTGTTCAAATCTTATGATAGCAGTATGAAAGATTGTGGTGAGGTTGGGACAGTGACAACATATGAAATCACCTCATACAGGAAAAAGTATGTTCACACAGTTTCTTATGACTCATCGGAAGACATTGTTTCATGTAGTTGCAAGAAATTTGAGTTTGCTGGTTTTCTTTGTTCACATGCTTTAAAAGTGCTTTCCACAAGAAATATTATGAAGATTCCTGATAAATATATATTAAAGAGGTGGACAAAAGAAGCTAAGAAGGGGAGTCGAGTAGCTATTTGTGAGAGTACATCTGAAATGGACCCAAAGGCAATGATGGGAATACGCTACAGAGACTTGTGTTCCATGTCTACCCAACTAGTTACTAAAGCCTCAGAATCTGAAAAAGCTTATGAAATTGTGAAACAGGTCTTATAAAGTTGTTGGATCGATTGATTCTTGCACACAAGAAAAGCGGTTAAGAAAGATACTCTGAAATTTTGTAGTTGGAACTGATGTATTTGAATCCATTGAAGGCATTGAAAATAGTCGCGAGAAAAATAAAGGGAATAAAAATTAAACATAAAGCTAATGGTAAATCGGTAAGAAAAACAAGTGCACTTGAGAAGGCAACATCAAAGAAGAAACCAAAGCAGAATATATCGCAACCTTTCGACGAACGAAGGTGCATTTCTAATCTTGATGCACGAAATAATCAGTCCTCTCAAGCTTCACAAGTTGATGAGACATTGCAATCCCATCGGGTAGTTTACTCATATTCTATTAGTGTCTAATTAGCATATAAACCTCAATTCTTCAAGTACTTTTGTTTGAGCCTATAGCAAAAGTGCATTACTTCTTTTATTGTGGAGTTACTTTTGTGTGTGTGGGTGTGTGTAGGCTTAACACTTTGAACATTGTTTAGTTGGATTGGCACTTGTGTTGCTTAAAGAGATTAAATGTTAAATTGTTTCAAGTCATTAATCTTAAATTTGTTTTCTTGAAACATCATTCTAGCAGTTGGCCTAATCTAACATCATGCTTTAAATCATCCTCTAAATCCCTGCTAACAATTGCACATAATCCCATCTGGCTGTTGAAGCATAGTTGTTTACTTATTGCACATAATTCCCAGCATCGGCAGGCTTCAACATGCTCCACCATACCAGCTTGTCACAACAAATCCTTCGGCAATCGTATTGAACATGCAGTTGATCTAATGCTCCTTTGCTCAGTATAACAACTATGGTTGTTAACAGATTCAGCTCCGTTAAACCCAATTTTGCTAACAGATTCTCTATCAGAATGAAAACTGGCACCAAAACTTCTTGTGGTTGTCCGAGATAATTCACGTGAAAATTTAATACTATAGGAAGACGAAATCAACAAGTCAATATAAAAATAAATTAATAAAAAATAAATTAATGCTATAGCAATATTAAGTATCATCCAGAAAATGTCTAAACATTTTGGAATGTGGAGGACCTGTAATGCTATAGCAATATCAAGGGCTTTCTACTGAGAGGAGTAAACTTGATAGGCAACTGATATTTGACATGCACAAAATGACTCTCAGATTGAGGACTTGAACACTAAAACTAAGAAAACCCCGATACAGAAAATTAAACAATTATCAAAATGAACCTATGGCTTTTATCTGTTTGCTAGATATCAGAATGCATCTACTTCTTCATCAGAATGAAATATAGCTTTTGTCCATCATACCAAAAATGTAATTTTCCACGCTTCCCTTGGGCACAAACTCATAGATGAGAAGCCAATCCTTTCCTTTCTTGCAGAAACCTAGGAGTTTAACCAAATTCATGTGTCTAAGCTTCACTAGTAACAGGACCATAGTTTCCAACTGTTGATTCCATGAATCAGTAAACATAACCCTCTTAACAATTATTTTTGCCCATTCAAAGCCTACCACGAAATCGGTTTAACAACTTTATGTCGAAAATTTGAACAGTTAGGTAAGTTTATGTTTCTAGTCTTAATTTAGATATATTGTTCTTTTTATACATGGTGTATTACCTTGTAAAGAAGATCACGGCTATTTGGCCGAAGCGATTGGCGCAGAGAAGTTATCTGTCGCAAGTCTTATTGTGGCGAAGGAAAAATGCAAGGACTTTAAACTTGTATCTCCATCTACAACTTCATGACCGAACAAGATAAAAGATCGAGAATAAGGGAGAAGATGATCAAATGTTTGATTATATTATCTACATCGTTAAAAGGAGTATCTAGTTTTGTTGCGGGCAAAAGAAATTAAATGTACGAGTATTGGATGACCACAACCAAAAGGATAGTAGCAATCATTTCGATATGGCCAACTAAACAACAACCACACTCTAATTCACTATTGCTATCATTAGTGAACCTTTGATTTTCCCTTTATGAACCAAATCTATTATGTACCTTCACATAGGACCTAGCATTATGAATAGAAACTAAATACTCTTATTTTCTTTGGGCGAAAAACCAACTCCCTTCTTAAGTAAAAACAAAATAACAATCTTGTATTTTCTAGCAGCAATAAGTTGTAGAGTCTCATCATTGATCTCTAGAATCACTTGTTTCCTTCTAAATATTTGAGGTGAGATAAGAGGGGATCTAATGCCTTTGCTCCCATCTTTAATCATAGTAATAAAGCAAGGGCAAACTTATAGGCGATCGAAAGAAATTTTGCGAAGGAAAGATACAATACTGTTAAAGATTTATTGACGAATCATTGCTAATTTGTAATTTCCACAACATTCTCTTAAGGATTCAAGTAAATGAAATGAAACTATGATTTATATTAAAACAGGATAAATTTATCAAAATGAGCTTAAAACAACTCGTCTAGACATATCATCGAACGATGGAATGCAAGGAAATATTAAAAGATTTTTATGGAGTGCTCAAATTTGGCCTTAATCCATCTTATTTTCCATTACCATATTCGTTAAAGACAATTCCATCAATGCAAAAAAATGATGCATCACAAGTAGCAACTTTGCATTAAAAATCTTTTTTTTTAAAAATAATTTCAATCACAAGCTTTGCATATTAACCTCTATAGACAAATGTTGTGGAAATTAGTAATGATTCGTCAATTAATCGTTTTTGATTCATCAATTTATAAAAAAATTACAAATCCCCAATTCCTAAATCAACAACAATCTCTGCTAGCACATGTTTGAATTTAGAAATAAGCTTCAAGCGGGTTTTGCAATGGAGAGACTTACAAGTATAATATTTGAAGACGAATCCCATATGAATGAGGTTCTTGAAGGATTTTGAGATGGAGAGTTTGAAAGAAGGGTTTCACAATGAAGGTTTTTCGATTGAGAGCACGGCTAAAGGGTTTTGTCGACGGAGGGAGAGTATTGCGATGGAGGTGCGATGGAGGGAGAACATTGCTGGAGCGGTGTGTTTCCTAATTTTCTCTCCTCTAAGCTGCCGTTAATTCTCTCTTAACCTGTAGTTAATTCTCTCTTAACCCAGCTTAGTTAACGGGTTTAAAATTCACGCCACATGGCATAATTTGATTGGTGGCACAGAGATGGGCACACCAAAGTGTAACAGGAGATCTGGAGTCTTTTGAAGCTATCTTGTAAATAATAATGGGATCGATTTGAATATATGTAAATCTCCTACCATTTTGATCCTCCACTAAGCCCCTTGTAAGGATGGCATGCAAATTCGAACCAAACCACGAATATTCTAACTAAATTTTGACAATCATTAATTGGTTTGACTGGATATATAGCGCGTAATGGAAAATAACTGAATTCAGAAACTGTGGATTGGTTTGGATAAGATATTATTAGTACCTGTCCTATTCCCTGTCTCGTTCCGTGAACCATACATTAGTTAGTGTAATTTTAGTATTTTACCTTTATACATACTTATTTTTGCCAAATTAACCTAGCTATATGTATTAATATGTAAACTCTAATATCTCATTTTTTAAAATGAATGCTTTTGAAGTTTGGATGAGTGATGATTGAGTTGAATATTTAGAGTTTTGTCTTGAAAATTTAAAGTTGTTTTTGTTTTAGCCTTTTAAAAAGGATTATTGATGGTATTTCTATACTTAAAATTTTATAAAGTTCTGGTAACTCATACGTGTGTTTGCAATATATACAATAAATAGTTAATTATTCGACTTTTTAATTAGTTTCCACGAACTTGATTATGATGAGATTTTATGTAGAAAATATAGTCTATTTATCAAATCTTTTGAACTTGATTATATGTTGTGTTCTTTGGAAATTTCTTTCTTTAGTATTTTATTAACGTTAATTGTTAGATGATGTCTACCTAAACAAAAATATTGTCTATTAATACTGTAGACAAAGATGGATCCATATTAGAAGCTGAAGATGGATCCAGCTTAAAGTAACAACAACTCTTAAGTAGCAGCACTACTTCAAGTATTGCAGAAACAAAGACCAAGGGTATTGAGTGTTGTTGAGTAAAGTCCAGGGTTCTCAAGTGTAATATTCAGAATTTAGTTAGTCAGTTAGGATTCTCCATATTATGATTGGCTTTTCATTCTGTATATATACCTGTAATTCTCGTCGTACTAAGAGAGAATAAATAATGATAATTCAGTATAAGAGATTCATGATTCTCTCTCTTTTTCTTCATCACAGCCTTGTTCAATTTGTTCATGGTTTGCTTTGATTTACTCTATTCTTAATCTGCAAACCTTTTATCTATTTTCGGTTATATGCAATACAAATTGCAGAGGGAGGTGCCTAGGCTTCTAAACGAACTTGGAATAACTGGATTGAGCTCATAAACAGATCAAATTAAGGAAACTAGGTGCAGTATATACCAAGATTTTGCACAAACCTAGTCGCACTGTCATGAATTTGATGTAATTATGGTATGTCATGATACTAAAGTTGCCTTTGCTTTCTGATAACTGTTTGTTACTTTGCTACTATGGGGCGTTTATGGCCTTCAGTGCCTTCTCCGAATTGAGATTGTGTTTTTTCTACATTGCTTTTGTTGTTTCTCTTTTTAAGATTTATGTTTGGTCACAGTTTAATGTTGTCGTCGTGGTGTCTTCCTTGATTTGTGCTACCGGAATTTCAGCTATGCTACTTCTCTTGATGATCTAGTTTTAATATGGGTCTGAAATGCATGGGCCTTCTGATTGAATGAATATATAAACATCCCTCGAACAAGCTAAGATGTATGAAGTGAATCAAGTTGCGAGTAATGAGATTATACATTTCTCAGGAAAATCGGGATGATGGCATAACGTCTATTCTGCAGGTAAGAGATTATAGACTCATATATATGCTTGGGCAGAGTCCGAGTAGGTTCATGTTGAAATTCCCTTTTACCAAAAAGATTGTTGTTTCATAAACTTTTAATCGAACTATATGTACTTTTTAAAATCATACATACCACATACACATGTAAGTACAGATTCATGATCGAAAACTTTCTAAGAGAAATCCATGTGGAGCAGATAGACAATTATTACCTTGTTATTCGATCGAAACCTATTTCCACAACTAAATGAACTCCTAATGACCAGGTTCAATCCCTTCTCATGCCACCGTATAACACACAAAAAAGGAAACTCGGAATGACGAGGTTCAATCCTTTCCCATGACCCCGTAAGACACACACAAAAAAGGAAACGGTAATGACCATATAATATATATACCAGAACACTGCCTCATGTCCCTTCTCCTCCTACAAAACTGTAAATGTTTCAAACTCTTGGCATCATGTAACTCCATTTCTTTGTATATAGCATCAACTCCTAGTGCGTTGGAAGTTGGAACCGTACTAAATGATCACACAAAAAAGATTGAGGGTGACTGCGTCTGATTCATGCGCGTAGTCTAGTAGGATTCCGGCTTGTGTTGCAGGGATTGCCCTTGAAGTATGAATTGCTTGAAACCTGTGATCAGCAAAGAACACCGTAAGGGGGCTGGGTTGTCCCAGTGATAACCCTCAGGCGTGTGAATTAGCAATACTTCAAGGAAAGGTAAAGCTAAGAAAGTACATAAGCAAGTAGTTTGCATGTACCCTCTGAGGCCTATTGAGGGTGCTTATTTATAAGGAGATAAATCATAATCCTAGTTGGATTCGGAATGGGAGATATGATTAGTTCTTGTGTCTTTCGGATTACGTTTCCTTGTATGCTTAGGACTGATGTATATAGAGTTGCAGCAGGATTCTTCCCAGACGAGAGGTGATTCCGTAGAGGACTCTGTTTTTGCCGAGCTGAGAGGAGTTACGTCAAGGTCGGCCTGGTAGGGACCCAGGTCGCTCGATGTTAATGTAGTCAAGGTCGGCTTGGTATATGTCTAGGTCGCTTGATGCTATGGGGTCGACTTGGGATGTCCCCAGGTCGCACTGTAGGTCCATGTGTCAGCGTGCTGGGAGAGTATACTGATGAAGTTGGCGACCTGTCGTAGTATGATTACCAAGTTGTTGTACCGACGTGGGCGTATCCCACCTCGACACTTGCCCAGCTGGAGCCTATGAAGTCGCGATGCCTGCCATGTGTCCAGCTGAAAGCTAGTTCACTAAGGAAACACGATTAAGCCATGTTTAAACAGTAATCACTATTATGTTAGATGCCGAACCATATCAATAAACTCGTGTAACAACAATCTAACATAACTAGCGACTACTACGCAAAATAGATTATATGTATTACATTTGCATCTCATGGTTTTAGTTTGATGGTCGTGACTTTACCCAAATGAGGATACTTGTTTTATGAGAGATTTGTTCTGCACATACATGACGGCAAAACAAACCGTATACAAGTGAGACGAGAACTGCTAGCACAGATACTGACAAAAGGCTAAAAGCAACAGAAAACTGAGCAACGGAAGAAGCAAAATACAGGAACAAAACTAAAATAACTTAGCCTATAGACAAGTCAGATACTCAAGAAGCAAACAAGTTATCAATTGTAACGACTCGAGCCCGAAGTCCGGTCCGCTACGCATAGTCCATGCACTGGCCCACCACAAGCCACCCAAAAGTCCATGGATAGGTTGGTGTCCAGTGCCCAGTAATAGTGAGTTGCCACTTATAAGGCACATACAAGTCTCACATCACCCAAAGGAGGCACAAAGAATCGGCAGCACCCCGGACGATGTGTTGTGTTCCAACACATTTTTTGTCGGGACCCGTTCTGATACCATTTGTAACGACCCGAGCCCGAAGCCCGGTTCGTCACGCATAGCCCACACATTGGCCCACTAAGCACCAGGGTCAACTGGCCCACCACAAGCAACCCAAAAGTCTATGGTTATGTTTGGTGCCCAGTCATAATAGGTGGTCACTTATAAGGCACACACAAGTCTCACATCTACCCAATGTGAGATATCACATCAATAATTCGGCAACGAAATTGAAACACGCTTTGATGCAACATCTCGTAACATTAGAAATCAGAAACATGGAAGGTAATATTTGTGCAAAGAGACAACTGTGCCACTTTAAGTTTTGCTAATGAAGCAGCAAAGCCATTAGCCTATCTTAGAAATTTTTGAAATTGCACAGAACCAATAACCAAGAAATAAGGAGTCTATCTCATTGAAGCTTTTCCACAACTCCCATGATTCTAGCTATTCTTTTTGTGATCCAAGAAATAGCAACCATTGGCAAAACCATTGTTATTAAAACTAGTTAATACCCGTCCTACGGAACGGAAAATTCAAAAATAATGCATTTCATATTTTAGCAAAATCACATAAATTCATATATACCTAAAAATGTGGGAAAAAAATTAGGTTAACGTACGTGTATTCTTCCAAATCGAGATATAATCAATCCATTGTACATATTGTTAGTTAAAAAAAATACATACAATATATTTTAAACAAATACATATAGTATATTTAATTATTACTTTTTCTTAAAAATCTATGTTGATCACTTTAAATACAATGACATTAACTAACTAAAATAGTAATTACAAATATATATATATATATATATATAATGATCCGATTTAGGATACAGTTAAAGTAAAAAAAGTAATTAAAAAAAGTTACTTTTATTTTAGTTATTATTAATAGATGGCATTTGTGAGGCATGTAATCAAGTTTCGTTAAATTTGTTGAGAATTGGCAAGAAGTCTAGATTCATTCAAGTGTATGTTCTCTCCCATGGTACATGAATAACTTTTGGATTTCCAAGGAAACCTTTGGTGCTCCATCTCTTTGATACATCTCCTTGGGAGATGTCTTGTGCCTATAAATAGGCTTTTGTAGGATGGACTTTGTGTGCCAAGAAAAGTGTGAGAAACACATTTGAGAGAGACATTGTAGTGTGACGAGTGTGAGTGATACACTTTGTAAACACTTTGAATACAATTGAGAATTGATTTGGCTGCCACCCGTGGACGTAGGAGAATCTCTCCGAACCACGTAAATCTTTGTGTCTCATTTGTTTAATTTCATTGTGTGGGTGTGTGGGTGCATTCGATCCGCTTCCGTTTCCTCAACAATTGGTATCAAAGCTTTTGGTTGTGGCAACTGGGGTATTGGAATTTTACTCAGGATCGATTTCTGAGATTGTAGTCGTGTACGCCTCGTCCAAACGAAGTCAACAACGTTAGAATTGGCCCCAACAACCACTTGACGTGCCTGCACGCGCCACTCATCGATCGAGATAAGTCATTTGTTTGAATTTTAAGATTTTTCTTGAAAATTTTATTTTTCAAGAATTGTTTTATTTTTTCTCCCTTTATTTGGATAATTGTTTAGGTGAAAAAAAAATGTGTTTAAATGGCAGATACATCAAATAGAAATACTGATTCTAAATCAAAACGCAGACTAAAGGTTGGGTACTAATCTTGAAGTTGAGAAATTTGATGGGACGAATAATTTTGGAGTTTGGCAAGGCAAAGTTTTGGACCTATTAGCTATGCAGAACCTCGAAATCACACTCAAGGAAAAACCTGAAGACATGACGGATTTGGAATCGAGAAAACTTAATCGCCAAGCCTGCGGGACTATTCGTTCTTGCCTTGGGACAGACCAAAAGTATCCGTACATGAAGGTGGCCATGGCAAAGGAGTTATGGGACAAACTCGAGGCCAAGTATATGCAGAAAAGTGTAGATAACAAACTATACTTGAAGAAAAAACTCTTCCGTTTTGATTATAAGAAAGGTATTTCGATGACTGAACACTTGGATGACTTTAACAAAATTATTACTGATTTCCAGAATCTCGATATTGAAATTGCTGACGAAGACAAAGCCTTGTTATTGTTAAACTCTCTGCCTGAGTCATATGAACACTTGACAACTACCTTATTACATGGCAAGATTTGTTTTGATGATGTTTCAAATGCTTTGATGAACAACGAGGTACAGAAGAAAGACAAGGAGACTTATCGAGATTCAAGTTTGGATGCCCTTACAGTTTGAGGAAGAACTACTACTCGAAAGAATGGAGAACGTGGGTGGTCACGGTCAAAGTCAAGAGGAAGGTCGGTCGATCAAAGGAGACTTGGCAAAGATGAGTGCGCCTATTGTCGACAAAAAGGCCACTGGAAGAAAGACTGCCTAAGCATAAAGAAGAAGGAGTCGAAAGTAAATGTGGCTAGGAAGGATGACAGTGACACAGATGACGCTTTGACAGTCTCACTCTCAGTTAACCATACTGATGAGTGGATCATGGATTCAGGATGCTCCTACCACATGTGCCCCCACAAAGAGATGTTCTCGGACTTCAGAGAGTTCAATGGTGGAGTTGTCTACATGGGCAACAACAACACTTGCAAGACGAGGGGGATTGGTTCGGTGCAATTGAAGATGTTCGATGGAGCTGTTCGAAAGCTCGCTGATGTTCGGTATGTCCCTGATTTGAAAAAGAATCTGATTTCTCTTGGAGCCTTAGATGCAAAAGGCTATTGTGTCACTATGGAAGGAGGTTACCTAAAAGTAACTCGAGGAGCTTTAGTGGTGATTAAAGGGATTCGAAGAGGTAACTTGTACTATCTCGAGGGAAGCACAGTGATTGAACAAGCTGCTGTAGCAAGTTTGAAAGAACCAGATATGTCGAAGCTATGGCACATGCCACTTGGACATGTTGGAGAGAAGTCACTTCAGACATTGGTGAACCAGGGAGTACTTAAAGGTGCAAAAACAGGTAAAGTTGACTTTTGTGAACATTGTGTATATGGCAAACAGAGACGGGTGAAGTTCGGTACTGCTATACACCAAACCAAAGGAATTTTGGATTATGTTCACACAGATGTATGGGGTCCTACGAAGAATATGTCGTTAGGAGGAAAAAGGTGGTTTGTCACCTTTATTGATGATTACTCGATGAGAGTTTGGACATACCCCATGAAGCATAAGTACGAGGTTTTGAGAATTTTCCTTGAGTGGAAGAAAATGGTGGAAAATCAGATAGGTAAGAAGAGTAAGAAATTGAGATCGGATAATGGCAGAGAATACAAGTACGACCCATTCTTGGAAGTGTGTCGAGATGAATGTATAGTTCGACATTTCACAGTTCTTGGTAAACCACAACAGAATGGGGTCACTGAAAGAATGAACCAGACGTTGATAGAGAAGGTCCGAGCATACTGTCTCAGGCAGGTTTGAGCAAGGCATTCTGGGCCGAGGCTCTCAGCTATGCAGTTTACCTTGTTAATCGGTTGCCTGCTGCAGGAAATTGAGAAAAAGCACCTCTTGAGGTATGGTCAGGAGAACCCATCAGAGATTATGACCAGTTGCACGTATTTGGATGCCTCGCCTACTATCATGTGACAGACTCAACGTTGGATCCTCGAGCAAAGAAAGCCAAGTTCATGGGCTTTAGCAATAATGGTGTCAAGGCTTATAGGCTATATATAGTGCCCAGAGACGAGGAAAATCGTCAACAATCGAGATGTGACTTTTGACGAATCTATGATGTCCTTGAAGAAAGAAGAGAAAGAGGATGATACCGCGAATCAGGTAAAGAAGGCAGTAATTTTTCCAGTTAGAGAACCTATCCATGAAGAAGTTGTCGAACAGGTGGAGGAAAGTCCTGAGAACTCTGAGTAGGTAGAGCAAAGCCTCGAGGAGGAAGAAAGTTAAGAGGCTGAGGAACCAGAGTCTATTACGAAGAATAGACCACGAAGGGAGATTAGAAGACCTATTCATTTCGATGATATGGTGGCATATGCTCTTCCTGCGATCGAGGGAGTTCCCAATAGCTACAAAGAGGCTGTTTAGAGCCCAGACAGTTCGAGATGGCAGAAGGCCATGATCAAGGAAATGAAGTCATTGGAGAAAAATCAGACTTGGAATTTGGTGCAACTTTCGAAGGGTAAGAAAGTAATTGGATGCAAATGGGTGTACGCTAAGAAGGAAGACACCCCTGGTATTCGTTATAAGGCCCGATTAGTAGCTAAAGGCTATGCTCAAAAGGAAGCGATAGACTACAATGAGATTTTTTCTCCGATCGTAAAACATTCATCTTTCCAGATATTATTGGCCCTGGTTGCTCAATTTGATCTCGAGCTTGCACAGCTCGATGTAAAAATAGCCTTCTTGTACGGAGATTTAGAGGAAGAGATATATATGACCCAGCCGAATGTTTTTCAAGTAGCTGGTAAAGAGTATTGGGCCTGCAAATTAAAGAAGTCCTTGTATGGACTAAAGCAATCTCCTCAACAGTGGTATAAGAGGTTCGATCAGTTCATGGTAAAGCATGAGTACACTCGAAGCCAGTTTGATCATTATGTGTACTTTTGAAGACTCGGAGATGACTCCTTCGTTTATTTGCTCTTGTATGTTGATGACATGTTGATTGCATCTAAAAGCAAGGTGAAGATCGATAAACTCAAGGCCCAACTTTCGAAGGCATTCAAGATGAAAGACTTAGGAGAAGCAAAGAAGATACTTGGGATGGAGATAAAGCGAGATCGAAGAACAGGTACGGTTTGGTTGACTCAATCACAGTATTTACGAAAGGTATTGACGAGATTTGGTATAGATGGTTCGACCAAACCTGTTGGTACGCCTCACTTCAAGCTTAGTGCTTCGATGTGTCCTAGTTCAGATGAAGAGAAAAGACAGATGGAGAATGTTCTTTACGCGAATGCCATTGGTGCTTTGATGTATGCTATGGTTTACACCCAGCCTGATCTTTCACAAGCAGTGAGCATGGTGAGTTGATATATGCATAATCCAGAGAAGGGGCACTGGTAAGCTGTTAAGTGGATTCTCAGGTACATTCATGGTACTGTCGATGTTGGTCTCAAGTTTCAGAAAAAAGAGAAGCTCGAGCTCGATAGACTTGTGGTTGGATACGTGGATTCGAACTATGCTGGTGATTTAGACAAACGACGATCCACTACTGGTTATGTGTTCACTATGGGTGGTGGACCTGTTTGTTGGCGCTCGACGCTCCAGTCCACAGTTGCGTTATCTACTACCGAAACAGAATACATGGCAGTCACCGAAGCTTTTAAAGAAGCTATTTGGATGCACGGTTTGGTCAATGACTTGGGTATTGCTCAGAAACACGTCGAGGTGTTTTATGATAGCCAGAGTGCTATTTGTTTATCAAAGAACCAAGTCCATCATGCCTAGACCAAGCATATTGATGTTCGTTTTCATTTTGCTTAAGAAATTGTCAATGAAGGTGACATTCGGTTATTAAAGATTGGAACTACTGACAACCCTGCTGATATGCTGATGAAGGTGGTTAATCGAGAGAAATTCGAGCACTGTTTGGACTTGATCAACATTGGAAGGGCAAAATAGCCGGTCGACTTGGTGGCAGCCAAAACCGGTTATTTGATTGGGAAACTTTTTCCATGGTGGAGATTTTTGAGAATTGGCAAGAAGTCTAGATTCATTCAAGTGTACGTTCTCTCCCATGGTACATGAATAACTTTGTGATTTCCAAGGAAACCTTTGGTGCTCCATCTCTTTGATACATCTCCTTGGGAGATGTCTTGTGCCTATAAATAGGCTTTTGTAGGATGGACTTTGAGTGCCAAGAAAAGTGTGAGAAACACATTTGAGAGAGACGTTGTAGTGTGATGAGTGTGAGTGATACACTTTGTAAACACTTTGAATATAATTGAGAATTGATTTGGCTACCGCCCGTGGACGTAGGAGAATCTCTCCGAACCACGTAAATCTCTGTGTTTCATTTGTTTAATTTCATTGTGCGGGTGTGTGGGTGCATTCGATCCGCTTCCTTTTCCTCAACAAAATTTCCATCCAAAAACTAACGGGTTCCTTTTAGAACCCCAAATGCAACAAAAATTAAACCCCGTGCACTCCAAATTGCAAAATTTAAAACCATGTACCCTAAACTGGAACTTTGGGCAAACCATGGGTTAGTAAAATGCAACTAGCCCAAAGAAAATAGATCAAAAGCATTTCAATATTATTAATTGAGAGAAACACAAATTAAGTCTCACATTTTAATTTGAAGCATGAATTCCTTTCAAGGGAAGTAAATATTAAGCCATGCTTCATGAGGTTCATCAGGGAAGTTCGGCATCATCATTCAGCATCATGATCATTTCCTCCGCTACCACTTGTGCTCGAGTAGCCTGTCTTGGCTCCTTCCTCTTGGACAACTAGAGTTGTGCGGCACCATCGTTCATCATCGCTTCTAAGAAAAACTCGTTAGTCATCATCTCTTCCATAAAGGTTGGGTGCACGATCATGTCCTCGTTAGTCATCATCTCTTCCATAAAGGTCGGGTGCACGATCATGTCCTCGTCCTCACCTATTCCTTGCCCGCCTTCCACCATTTCTTCTTGGGGACGAGAATCGTTACCTTGGACAGGTTGAAGATCTCTATTCCTTATCTCAAGTTGTTTCAAATAACTAGTCAAAAAAGCAAGTGTAGTATCTTGTTGCTTTCTATCAAGTTGCTTAACATCAACATCTTTACAAATAATTTGGTTCGTTACGAGCTTTGCTTCTCGCTCTTCGTTCTTCTGCTCTTCCTTCTTTATTTCTGCAGCAATTTTCGCTACCTTATCGGCAAGGTAACTTTCTTGGTCCACCATCTTCGGAGGGTTACTGCCCTTCTTTGAGCGATTGAACTTTGCGATACTCGTCGCGACCTCTTCATGAGATGGCCAAACAATAGGCTCATCCTCCCCAGGACTATAAGCAATGACAGACGCTTTCACGTCACACAGGATCGAAAGCTCTCCAAATTTCTTAAACAAGCCATCTCTCTTTTTCTTGAGAGTGATCTTTCTTTTTCTTTCATCTTCAATCCATGCAAGTCGGATCTTCCTTCCCATGATGAATATATATATATTTTTTTGGGGATAAATTGTTGTATATGTTTTATAAATCCTATATAATGTACTATATTTATAGTGACAAAAAGCAATTAAGTAATTTGAAGATAAGATTAGAAATTAATTGATTAAGACAACAAAAGGTTTCTTGATACAGTTGACACGTGGAGTTATCAGGGAGGCTATATATAGAAATAGTTATCAATTTTACCTAAAATAAGGTGGACTCCTTAATGAATAAGAAGCTAATAGGTCAATTAAATGCTTTATGGTTGTCACATGTCCATAAAATATACTCCCTCCATTTCAGACAAAGAGTACACAATTTTATTTTGAGACGTTCTACTTAAAGAGTTTACATTAAAAAATTATGTACAGAATCTTCATAAACTTTTTAACTTTACCCTCTACATATGTTATAAATATCATGACTATGCTCAAATATTTTTGTAATTATGACAAACTCTAATATTACTAATTATATATCCCTTAATTATTAGACTTTTCAAACGTAGACTCTTTGGGCGGAACGGAGAGAGTATTACATTCCTCTAGTAAACTTATTTTTTTTCTACCAATATCATTAATTGACCTTTATGGGGGCCGGCCCAACATTTATGGAGGCCTAAAACGAACTTTAAAATTAGGTCTTTTTATTTAAAATTTATCTTTCGTGCTTTTTGAGATACAAAATTATTTATTAAATTATTGTAATCGATTTCATTTAACAATTCTTTTTCAATAGATAATAAAGCTAGTTAACATTATTCTATAAGCGATATACACATTTGAAAAATAATCAAGCCTTATTATAAACTTAAGTATGTCAATTGGTGTATTATTTTTCACTTCTATAAATCTTAAATATTTTAGTTCTGTCAATAAATCTAATTCATCAATATCAGAGTTGTCATTATGTTTTAATGAAAGTTCAAGGTTATGACAATTTTCTTTTTAAAGCAAATAATAAAATATAAAATTATTAAATTTTATTTAAAATTTATCTTTCGAGCTTTTTGGGATGCAAAGTCATTTATTAAATTATTGTAATCAATTTCATTTAATAATTTTTTTTCAATCGATAATAAAGCTGGTTAACATTATTCTATAAACGATATACACATTTGAAAAAGAATTAAGTCTTATTAATTTAATTAAGTATGTCAATTTGTACAATACTATTTTTTACTTCTATAAATCTTAAAAAAATTATTTATGTAAATAAATTTAATTCATCAATATCAGAGTTGTCATTAAGTTTTAATGAACGTTCAAGGTTATGACAATTTTCTTTTAAATTATCATTCATTATCCAATGACCTTAATTTCTCAATGCTAAGTAGAAAACCAAAAATATCTTGATACATTTTTAAATTGTTCAAATCTACTTTGAAATGAAGTGATTGTTTTATCTATTATGTACAAGGTTTAATCAGTTTTAAAAAATTCTTCAGAAAATCTTACAATTTTACTCTTTTGCAATGTAAGAGCTTATCTTCAAATATTAACAATTACTAGTGTGTAATATTCTACCATATATATCTGGTAAGTTAATTAAAGTGTGTGTGTGTGTGTATATATATATATATATATATATATATATATATATATATATATGGGAGAGTATTCAATGGTTACTTCAAAAATATAACCATCAATGGTTACTATTATAACAACCATTGGATTAAAAATCAATGACTAATATTTAATAGTTAGTTGGAAAATATAATTAATGCAAGTAGGTGAGTCATTTAATGCAATTAATCTTAGTCATTGATTTTTAATCTAATGGTTGTTATAATAGTAACTATTGATGGTTATATTTTTAAAGTAATATATATATATATATATATATATATGGGGAGTATTTAATGGTTACTTTTTTATTTAACGTACCATCAATGGTTACTCTCATTATCAACCATTAGATCAAAAATTAAAGGTTGAGATTTAATAGTTAGTTGGAAAATGCAATTAATGCAAGTAGGTGAGTCATTTAATGCATTAAATCTCAACCTTTAATTTTTGATCCAATGGTTAATAATGAGAGTAACCATTGATGGTTAAATAAAAAAATAACCATTAAATACTTCAACATATATATATATATATACATATATATATATATATATATATATACTCCCTCCATTCTAATAAAAAATTCTCGTATTCAATTTTGTAATATTCTACTTAAAGCATTCACTTTCAAACTTATGTCTTCACCCTCTAGCTCCTACCCTTTAAGTTTACCCTTCTAAATATACTAATCAAAGACATTCCCAGAAAAGAGTTCCTCAAATCCCATAAAATGTCAATAAAGATCAAATAACACAAAACTGTAATAGGGTGTAGGAAAAACAGATAATAGATCTCACCAAAAGTGCATTATCTCCTAATTTACATCTCTCCAAAGTAATAGAGGCTCTCTACATATATATTATAATTAACACCCATTCTCAGTTAAATGGGGAATGTTTCGATTTGAACCAAAGTATAAGGAACTAGTTAAATGATACGTCTTTGATAAAATTAAGTGTCAGATCTGTGTAGAGATCTGACAAGCAATCACATCACTACTTGTCACCTAGATCTTCTTAATCCAACAATGAAAGTAAATACGATATGCTTTGTTAAAGCATGAAATATATTGGATTAATATCCATATATGTAGCCAAAATATTATCACTAAATACAGTCACTAGATGGGACAAGAAAAGACTCAGAATCCCCTATAATATGTCTAAACGAATGAGTTATGGCAACAAAAACCATTGAGTCACTAGATTGGACAAAAAAGGACTCGAATCCCCTATAATAGGTCTAAACAAACAAGTTATGGCAAGAAAAATCATCGAGTAATACCTGGATTCCATATTGATACTAGAAAAGGAGTGGTATTTTATTAGGCCAACCAAGAGATTATGTTAATTAGACCTAAATATCATGACATACCCTATAGAAAAGCAATGACTATCAGGACTACCAACTCGATGACTAAAGGCAAACGCCCAAAAGAGATATCTTTATAGGAAGAGATTTGGAGGTCATGATCTAAGGTACACCATAAATATTTTTGTAGTGTACCTTAAAATTCTTACAAGTTAGAAATACAAGGACAATGCATAATTTGACTAAAACCACCCATATCTTAAGCAAATATTAGACAAGTAAAAGTTAAATTTTGAAGGGCTCCTGCCATGTTGCGGCATTAGGAGGGCAATCGAGGAGATTGGCATTTTGAATAGAAGGTTTAGAAGAGAATCGGGTTGGAAGACTAACAAATTTAGCTCCACACATGGAGAACTGAGAGAAAACCGTGAGAAACAATTCAGGAGAAGATCGAGGGTAAAGCTTTTAAACAAGTAAATAATGAAGACAACCAAGATCATCCATGACAACTTTAAAAGCAAGTAGAGAAATAAAGTTGTGAATACGAGCAAAATTATAACTTGTAAAAAGAGTTTTATCAACCTAAAGTAATAGAGTAAAATAGACATATAGAACCTTGAGAATACTTAACATGCATGGACAAATGAAGCTAGCTACAATGAAATCGAAAAGAAGGGAAAATGATCTATGCCGATGAAACCAGTATGTTAGCTTTTGGAAAATTAAGAATGAGACCAACATTCGTATGACACGAAAACTTAAAATTTTTCGATTCACCATCTTAAAATAATGAAAGAAGGTTTTCGTCCAAACACTATATAATCGCCATAGGATGTTGAACTGCCTAAGTAGACTGTAAAGATCTGATGCAACGGACATAACAAAGAGACAATACTTTCCACGAGTAATTCTCACAAAATAAGTCTTGACGACTAGGGTTCTTCACGAAAAGCATAGGAAGAGAAGAAAATATTATTATTGTCCAAAGTAATCCAACACAGGCGGTATTTATATACCCTTAAAACAACCCAAACCCTAAATGAAAAAGAAAACTAAAAATAAAGAAACTAGAAAATAAGAAAAGTTAACGGAAAACGATAAATAATGGATGACAAGGCCTAAACGATCTCAGACGGTCGTAAAAGGGTGGTGCCCATGGCAAAGCCATGGGTCCTGAAGAATGAGCCATTTCAGATCAACCGTGACAATATTGTCGCGATCCAACAACATCTTCAATTTATCAAAATGACACTTGCACCCTACGCGCAAGTCCTAAACAATTTTAATTTCCACTAGAGCGAAAGTTTCAAAACCGACGCTTCACACCCCTCCTTCCATATTTGTTACAAAAACTCTTGGAACCTTCCAACTTAGCTAGAAACACATCAATAGGTTGTTCTACATTAAGATCAAATAACACTAAACCGCAATAGGGTGTATACTCTTCTATGATTCCTTCAAGTACAAGGAAAATAATAGAACTCACCAAAAGTGCAAGATATCTCCCAATTTACATCTCTCCAAATACAGGCTCTCTACATATAATATCCCTTCTCAGTTAAATAGGGAATGTTTAGATTTAAGCAAAGTAAAAGGAACCGGTTAGATGAAAGGCCTTTGATAAAATTAATCAAGTTTGAGATCATGTATAGAGATCTGACAAGCAATCACATCACTACTTGCCAGCTAGATCTTCTTGTTAATATCGATATGCTTTTGTAAAGGCATGAAATATTGGACTAATTGGAAAATATGTAGTCAGAGTATTATCACTAAATTTTGTCACGAGATGGGACGAGAAAATACTTGAATTCCATAAATATGTCTAAGTAAACGAGTAATGACAACAAAAATGATCGAGTGATAACTAGATTCCTTATTGGAAATAGAAAAGAATGGTGTTTCTAGTCCAACCAAGGGATTAAATTAATTAAACCTAAATATGATGACATTCCCTATAGTAAAGCAATGACTATCAGGACAACTACTAAAGGCAAATGCACTAAAGAGAGATCTTTAAGAGGAAGAAATTTGGAGGCATGATCCAAGGTACAACATAAATACATTAGTGTATTTCAAAATTTTTACTAGTGAGAAATACAAGGAAAATGCATAATTTGACTAAAACCACCCTATCTTAAACAAATTTTAGACAAGTAAAAGTTAGAATTTGAAGGGTTCCTACTATGCATGTTGCGGCATTGGGAGGGCCGTCGAAGAGATTCGCATTGTGACAAGAAGGTGTACAAGAGAATCGGGCAGGAGTACTAACAAATTTAGCTCCACACATGGAGAATGGAGAGAAGAGATTCAAAATACATGAGAAACAGTTCAGGAGAAGAGTGTAAAAACAATTAAATAATGAAGACATCATCCATGACAATAGACGATCATCCATGACAACTTTAGAACAAGTAGAGAAAGAACATTGCGAATACGATCAAGCAAAATTATAACTAGTAAGAAGAGTTTTATCAACCTAAAGTAATAGAGTAAAAGAGATATATAGAACCCATAGAGTACTTAACATGAACAAATGAAGCTGGCTACAATGAAATCTAAATAAAAAAAAGGAAAAAGGAGCTAAGCTGATGAAACCAGTATGAGGATCTTTAAAACCATACATAGCTTTAAGAAAATTAAGAATGAGACTAGCATTAGTGTAACACGAAACGAAGAATTTTCCGATTCACCATCTCAAAATAATGAAAGGAGGTTTTCTTCCAAACCCAAATAATCATCGTAGGATGCTGAGTTGCCTAAGTAGACTGTTGAAAAAATTGTAGCTAGGATCTCAAATCAAAACAACAAACAAGTCGTGGATGTTGTACAGGATGTAGCAACAACCACTGACACACTCAAGTAGAGCAACAGAATTAAAACGAAATAAAACAAATAAAAATACCAAGATGTAAATCTAGTCTACAAGAGAAGCTTGTAGATCGGCCAATATGACAAAACTTCCACTAATGAAAAGATTGTACGGATTACAATACATAAACAAAGACACTTAGTGGAACTCAAATGAAAACTCTAGATCTCAACTGAGTTTATCTAAACTGTCTAATATATAATAAATACCCATAGAAAACAATGTATGAAAACAGAACAATGGGTGAAAACAGACTTTCAATGAAACAACTCACGAATGTAGCTATTGATGTTGTTGTATTCACAGACGCATCCTGACTTTAGTGTTTTACTTTATGCTTAATCTCCCTCAGACTTCAACAACTCGGGCCACGTTTTCCAGAGTACGATCAATTCTTTATATAATGCCTAGGAAACCTGTCGTGCAAGGCAAGGACTCAAAAACAAGCAAGGTTATATGTTAGGAATATAATACCTATCATAACCAAGAGATCTCTATAAATTAGATCATGTGTTATATCAAGAATCTTTAAACACGGTAAGAGAGTCCCAAAGAAAGACAACAACTATCTTCATCTTTAAATAAGGTATGTGGAACCTTCCAAGAAAGGCAACAGATATCTTGCAAACTAAGGAAAAATATGTCATAATTATTTAGGGTTAGAGAACAACTTTATTTACCCTAACAATCTCCCCCTTAGTTGTGGCTTTCTGGTCAAAGTCCACATGAGATACTCCTTGTAACAACCTGTAACAAACTCCCCCTTAATATGGCAATAAACAATTATCAAGATAATTAAAAAAAAACTATAACAGATAAAAAACAATTCAAAACTCCATTACTCCCCCTTCATCCATTACTCCCCTCTTTGACTAGAAGTAGAAGGAGGATCATGAAAAACCAACAAGGAGACTACAAAGACCAAAAATGTTGATAACTCAAGGCAAGATTTGCACCATATTTTCCAGAATCAATCTCTCTACAAAATACACAAAATCCCTTAGACAAAATTAATCCAAGAAAGGTCAGGATTTGTATAGTTCCCAAATCGTACAGAGATACCAAAAATCAAAGGGTTTGAACAAATTCACCAATATATGGATGCCCTATGATTTATGCCTGAAAGTATGAGGAACAAAAAATTGCACACAATGCAATATATGGACTAGTTCAACTGATGAGCGTTCAGATGTTATCACATTTGGACTTATAATGCTTCATGGATTAAGAATTACAACTTTGACTCCTATATATATTTTTTTAAACGAGAACAAATTAGCCAATGGGTAGCTTTCACTCTAGCCCAAAGATAACCATCTTTCACATGATCACATCAAAGATTCACAAGGTATTCTTATGTGAAATTTGATCACAAGTGATTAGCTTCATACAAATAGGTAGGTAGTTTTTTCCCTCAAAGGCCTTCTTTCAAGTGTTTTTTTTTTTTTTAAACTAGGAGCTTCAAGAACTAGCACAATTCATACCTACTTACAAAAGCCATGTATAACACCAAAACATTATCAATCAAAACCAGACATGCTGAAAAATGCTCTTATGATGTAGGGATGAATATAACAAATAATAAAAGAATAAAATAAGAAAATATGCACAATTTTTTTATTTTTATTTTTACAGATGTGAACGCAATTGCAATCACATTTTGTACTACAATCAGATGGCACACAAAACGAGAGATCTTCCTATTGAAAACCTCGTAAAATCTAATGCGATGGTGAATATGTCAGCCACATGATTCTTGGTCCCAATATACTCTATGCAAACCATATTTTGCTCAACCAAGTCTCGAAAAAAATTATGTCTAAAGTCTATGTGTTTATTTCGAGATTGTTGAACAGGATAATTTGAGATATCTATCGCACTAAAGTTATCAAAATATGTGGTCCATGTGTCACTGTGCAACCTATAATCCTCAACCAAATTTTTAGACTCAACATTTAACACAAAGCAACAAGTCCTTACCTCCATGCACTAGCTGATATGCATGTTCATCTCACTTTTTCTCGGTAGTTTAAATATTTACCATACTTTCACTATATATTACGTTGATAAATACTCCCTCCGTATTGGTGCCAGATAAAAGTTCATCGCTTTAGAATTTTAAATAAATGTTCAACAATCACGTTTCAATTTTAAATTTCCATTTATACCCTTTATGTAGTTAATTAGTGTGCATTATTTACTTTTTAAATACTCAACTTAATCATTGATAAACGATAAATTAGATAATTAATATGTACTAAACTTGTAAGAGGCCAAAAATATAATAATAATAACTAAAACAAAAGTCAATGTTCTTTCTCACTGTCCACGTGTCTGCTTTACGTAAAAACTTTCCCTCCCAACATCTAGTTTTACCTTGGTAACTTTTCTTATTAATTTTAACCTTATTCTCAATCTGTAAAATATATTTTTTTTTACGCATAACATTTCTAATTAATTTTAACCTTATTCTAAATCTGTAAAATCTTTTTTTTACTTGTAATTTTTTTTTCTAATTACTGTTTTGACATTAACCGTATCCTAAATCTATAAAAAAAAAATATTTGTAACTTTTTTTTGTAATTACAACGGTCAGGTTTACTTGTGTAATTTTTCTAATTAACTTTAACCTTATCAGTAATTTTTTTCTAATTATTATTTTAACTTTAACCATATCATAAATCTGTAAAACTTTTTTTATTTATGACTTATTTTCTTATTTTTTGTAATTACTATTTTGGTTAGTTACGATCATTGTATTTAAAGTGATCGGCATAAATTTATATAAAAAAGTAGTAATTTAAATATATTGTATGTATTTGCTTAAAATATACTGCATGTATTTTTTAAAGAAACAATATTTACAATTAAAAATTAGTTATATCTCGATTTGAAACAAATATGTTTTAATCTATTTTTTTTTGTTCACATTTTTAGCTAAATATGAATTTATGTGATTATGCTAAAATATGAAATGCATTATTTTTAATTTCTCCGTCCATATGACGGGTATAAACTAGTTTTAAAATGACTTAAATAAAATACATCAATATAAATACTCCTTCCGTTCTTAAATTGTTGTCTTGCTTTTCTTGTTTGTTCGTTCCAATTTTTTTTTCTTGTTTCTAAAATTTTATTTTTAGGAATATACTTTTACCATTTTACTCATACCTTTTTTTTCTACTTTAATAATGGTCTCATATGCACATGGAGCTTTAAAGAAAATTATATATTATACTAATATTTATAATAAGAACAATGAAAGAGCAACCGCCCATACCAACAAAATGTATCGACAGCACTCTTTAGCATGTTGTATCTTCATGTAACATATAATACAATAAAATGTGCGGTTGATAAAATCTTGTTGATAGGGACAGTTGCTCTCTCATTTTTCTCATAATATATAGAGTCAATTAATTTTTTGTAACTGTGTGTCCAGTAAAATAAGACAATTATTTAGGATCGATGGGAGTATAACAAATCGAGTAATAAAAAGTCCAACTTCATTTGGTTATACCAACCCATGCAAGCACGGGCTCACATACTGACAAGGAGAGTTATATTACCCTTTTGGTTCTACCTGGTTCGAGAGATTAGGCTTTCGGCCTAATTTAATTAATTTATTTTTTAAATACTAGTCTTTCCTAAGAGCATGTACAATATTGGAATAGCATAAGAGGAGCTTGGTGAGATTCTTCCATCCAATGAAGTAGCATGAGGGTTGCTTAATAAGCAAAAAGGTCTTTGGGTAGCAAAATAAGCTACCGGAGCTTATCAACCAAACATGGAACAAAACAACGTCGTTTAAGCCTAGAATCAATCAAAATGACGTCGTTTTGAAGCTAGAAAAATAAAAAAATAAAAAAAAAAAAGCTTCGCTGACAAGTCGGCTGACACACCTTACATGTGTCAGCATTCTGGTGGACCGAATAATTTTTTTCCCTTTCACTATTTTTGGCCAATTTTCAGCCAAAAATATGTTTTTTTTGTATTAAAGTTCACATTTTTCTCTATAAATAGAGACTTGATTTGTTTCATTTGGACATCAGATCAATTTTCTATGATTTTGTCAAGTTTTTAGCCATTTTTCCTCTCTTCTCTCTCTTCAAATCAAATTTTTAATCAAAATTAAGTTATTTAATAACTTAATTTATTACTAATATTATTATTTACTAATATTAATCTATTACCAATATTAATAATTAATATTGCTATTATAATTAGATATTAATATTGTTGTCATTATTATTGTTATTATTGTTCTTATTATTATTGTTATTAGTAGTAGTATTGTTGTTATTATTATTGTTATTAATATTATTATTAGTATTGCTATTTTTGTACTAATTTAGAAGTTAATTACCTCATCAATGGCTTCATGTTTTTTCTCCCGTAAAAACAAGAACTCTCAAAATCAAGATAATTCACGCTCGTCTATACCAAACCAACCCTCTCCTCGTCAAATTCCTCAACAAACTTCACAAAACCAAGCAACAACTTATCATAATATTTCTGATTTACAAAATCATCCTTCACTGCAATAATTCCAAAAATTTTCAAATGTTGGAGGAATGGCGAATTTCAAAACCCTCAACAATTCGAAAATTTTCCTACATTTCCTCAGACCTCATTTCCTAATATGCCGCAACAAACCTTTTAGTGGAATACTCCTTCACCTTTTTCAACACAATAATTACAGTTCAACCAAGGGTATTTCCCTACGGGGGTGATGGGAAGTTCTTCATGTGAATATGTTGCAGGTAGTCCCCCACCTTCAAATTTGCCTCCTTTTTCAACACAACCAGAATCAAACAATGATGAAGAGGCAGATGAGGATGACTTGGTCGATGAATCAACTCCTCAAAGTGAAAAATCAACAACAAGAGTAAGGTGGTCCACACACGAGACCACCAGTCTGTGTAAATCATGGGAGAATGTTACAATGGACGTTTACGTTGGTACAAACCAAACTTCGCAACAATTTTGGAAGAAAGTGATAGATTGCTACAATGTCTATAAGGGTTGAGGTAATAAAAGAAATGTATGTCAATGTAAGAATCATTTTGGAAAAGTGTCCAAGGCAGCTGTAAAATTTTCTGAAGACTTCAACCATGCATTAGCTACCAAGGAAAGTGGGTGGAATGATGACGATGTTGTTAACAAGGCACATAGTATCTATCAAATCCGATGAGGGAAAACGTTTCACGTTAATGGAAGCTTGGGGCGTCTTTCAAAAAATACCCAAGTGGTGGGCTCAACATGTTGAAACAAATCAAAATTCAGAAAGTAGTGGCTCAAGGAGAAGCCGGATAAATAAAGCCAGCATAATTTTTCAAACTCTTCATCCAATGCCGAAACACCATCAAGTGCATATCCAACAAGATCCCCCGGTAGGAAAGCTACAAAGAATAAAGGAAAACGTGTGGTTAAAGAGGCCCAATTAGAAGAGTTAGGTGAAACAAAACGTATCGATTCTGAGCTTAATGACAAGATTGACCAATATTTGAGCTTTGCACAAATGAGGCTTGAGGAGAATAGGAAGGATCGACTGTGCAAACAATGGGAGATTTTGAGCCGGAAGGAAAACAAATCAGCCGAAGAAGAAGAAGATTGCACGAGGTTCCACCGTGAGCTATTTAAGTAGAGAATATTATAATTTGTCTTTAATTGTTATAATCTATCTTTAATTTATCGTAATTCGTCTTGATTTCTAATAAATTTGTCTTTCACATGTGATAATGACAACACAGCTTGGCACCCATCAGATCATATGTGTCAATTATTGTAGTTGATGTCCACTTATCATTGTGAATTGCCCTTTGCCAAATAAAACGTAGTGTACTGAAAAAGCAAGCAATTATTGTAGTTTACTTTTAGATGAAAAAGAAAAAGACAACCAAAGGTGTTCCCGGCTACTCATTTTACTTTTAGCTAAAAAAAGTAAAGGACCAATAATTGTGTTTTCCATCCATTTAGTCTTCCATTATTTTCCTGTAGGAGACCTTGGCCAATAAATGTAGTAGTGTGCACACTTATATCAACCATACCCAACACTTCATTTCACAATTAAATACATACTCATCTACAATCATGTCTTCAAGTTCTAGTTTCAATTCTCACAATCACAATGAAGAAGATTTCAATGATCGAGATATAGATAGGAAATTCAAAGAAGTGTAGAAGATTATTTGTTCGACCGCTCGGGTCGTCGACGTCGTAAGCATCAAATCATTAGAGAATTACTTAGTTCTCAACAAGTTAAAAGAGGACCTCGTCAACGTATCTACATAGACAGAAATCGTGCTGATGACCATCAACGCCTGTATTTAGACTACTTTGCAGAGAATCCTATATACACCAACCAACAATTTCGCACGCGATTTCGGATACGAAGACATGTCTTCCTCCGAGTAGTGGAAGCTCTTGGTATTTGTACTCCATATTTTCAACAATGATACGAAGTATGCAGGAACCTGGTTTATCACCACTACAAAAGTGCACTGTTGCTATAAGAATGCTTTCTTATGGAATGTCCGGCGATGCATGTGATGACTATGTTCGTATTGGAAAAACGACAACACTTGAATGCGTAAAGAAATTTGCTGAATGTGTGGTTAGTGTTTTTGGAGACCAGTACTTGAAAAGGCCAACAGAGGAGGACCTACAACGCTTGCTTTATGTTGGGGAGACACGCGGTTTTCCTGGTATGTTAGATATTATAGATTGCATGCACTGGGAATGGAAGAATTGCCCTGTCTCTTGGCAAGGCCAGCAAGCCCGAGGCAATGGAAAGACGACGATTGTTCCCATCGCTTCCTATGACTTGTGGATATGGCATGCATTTTTTGGTATTCCAGGTACTTGTAATGACATAAATGTCCTTGATCGATCTCCAGTAATTAACAATATTTATAATGGCGTAGCTCCGGCTATATCCTTTACGGTTATCGGTAACCAGTATAACTTGGGTTACTATTTAACCGATGGTATATATCTTCCATGGGCTACAGTCATCCAGTCCATTCGATCACCGCAAAGTAATTAACATAAGCTCATTGCTCAACATTAAGAGGCAGAAAGAAAGGACATTGAGCGTGTATTTGGGGTGTTGCAGGCACGATTCACAATTCTACGAGCCCCAGCACTTATGTGGGAGGTACCTACTTTGGGAAAAATTATGCTCGCTTGTATCATATTACATAATATGATTGTCGAAGATGAACGAGATATTTACGGCCGTGTGCCAAATGTTTCCGACTATGATTATAGATGGTAGCTTGGCATGTCAATATTTTAACGAGCGTATTCCGGAGCATGAAAGGTATTTTCAAAGAAGGTGTGCCGTTCGAGATAGGAAAATACATCACCATCTGATTCATGATTTGATTGAAAATATTTGGAGACTTTTTGGTAACTAGTAAATTGGTTTCAAATAATTCTAGCTTTCATTATTGTTGTATTTTCCATAATTTTCATTTATGCTTGTTGTATTGTTCTTAGATTTTTCCTTTTTAATCATTGTATTTGTATTTACTATTCAAATTATTGTTGTTGTATTTACTATTTGAATTATTGTAGCTATTTTACATTTAACAAATATTTTAGGGTATTTTGGAGGATTTAATAAGTTTTAAATTAATTAATTAAATTATAAAATAATAGTTAAATAATAAAAGAGTTTTTATATAATTAATTCCTCTACACTAATTAACGTTCAAAAAACATAAATTATTTAGTATAAATATTTGATTTCAAACTTATTATTTTTAAAAATTAATATTATTTTGAAATATTAATTTAACAAATATTAAATTAAAATTGCATAAAAAATTACAAGATTAATATAAATAATATATAAAGATATTAATTGAATGAAGATAAAGATGGTGGAGTATCTAAAGTTATTCAAGTTTGTAACACCATTAGAATAGTTTTGAGAATCGCTATTCACACCCCAATCTACTAAGTACACCCCCTTCCTTAATGGTAACCCCTCTAAATACTAAGTACACCACCTCAATTTTTCATTTTACCCCTCCGTTCCTTCTCCTTCCCATCAACCCCTTCCCTCCTTCCTCCTTCCCAGTAGTCCCCTTCCGCCTTCCAGCAACCCCCTTCCTCCTTCCCAGCAACCCCTTGCAACACACACACACACACGCACACAAACCCTCAACATTCTCTCATGTCAAATTTCAATCCCAAATCTTTAAAAAAAAAAATTAAAAGGCGAAAATAGACCCTAAATTGATATGCCTAGTAATAATGTCAATTTCTCACCCCAACTTATTACACTGAAGAGAACAAACGGAGAAAGTAAGGGAACTGAACACCATTAGAGGTGTTCAATTTGTAGTGATAGAACACAATTAAGGTTAAAATTTATATGGGCAAATATGTCAAATTTTATAATAATATTTTTGTAATAATCGAAAGAGTGTATTTAATAAATTAGGAGGGCGTGAATAACTATTCTCATAAATTTTTTGTTTGGGATAACTTAGTTTAAGGGTACTTTTATAATAAATTTTGGTAGAAAATTATCCAACGTTGTACATACTCTAACGACCACCGTCATTTCCGATTACTACACTATTTGCCGACTTGCCGTAACGTCTTCACTCGCTCAAACCCCGCCACGTACTGTCGAAGCTGGCACTCTAGCACTATGTTAACATGTAACACTCGCAACACCGAAAACACACTCTCTCTCTCTCTACTCGAGAAGGAAAAACATGAATCCAGAAAGCTTATTAGCGTCGGCGGCCATTAACATAGGCCTCGCCTTGGTAATTCTCTCTCTCTTCTCCGTCTTCCGTAAACAGCCATCCAACGCCGACATATACTTCGCCCGTTGTCTCTCTCTGACTCAATCTGTTCCCTTTGATGGCGACCGATCGTTTGCCGGAGTTCGCCGATTCCTTCCTTCGGTTGATTGGATACGCCACGCAGTTCGCGTTACCGAGGACGAAATCCTTGATACCTGTGGACTTGATGCCCTCATCCTCATCAGACTCTTCAAATTCGGGTTAGGCATACTGAATTACGTGTGTGTGTGTGTGTGTGTGTGTGTGTGTGTGTGTGTTTAATGTGTGTCTATGAGCTTTTTATTCTTCTCAAAGAGTCCTTTGACATACATCTGTTTGGTTTTAGGCAAATTTTAGTACCACTTGGTCCACTTACATATGTTGAATGCTCGTAGGGTCCATATATTATAGCATTGCAATTACAGACTTAAAACATACCCCCTCCGTTTCTAAGTTATTAAAAATTTGACTAATATATTTTTTATTTTTTTTCAAAATTATAAAACATGATTCGTAGTTCTAAAAATATATATATATATATATATATCTGTTTGTGTGTGTGTGTGTCAAATTTTTATTTGAAAACTAGTTAATTTGACTCAAAAAGGTCAAACAAGAAAATAATTTAGAAACTGAGTGAGTCCAAGACATGGTTAGGGTGTATTTAGTTGATTCATAAGAAACAAGAGTCATTTTGGGTCAAGAAAATTTTGAAATGAACACGAAAATTTGGAGAAGGCACTTCTGTGGGACAGAAGGAGTATTATAAGTAACGTATTACACATATTAAATTACTGATGTACATATGAACAGACTATGTTTTGTGACAATTGGACTGGCCTCATTTCATTAATAAGCTGGCGTGACACGATTCACAAGTGGAATAAATGGAGATAGCAATAAATAGAGGGGTTCATAGTTCGATTTGTCAGCTGCTATGCTTTCCTTGTATGTTTTCAATTTTTGTAGGACATAGGGTGAAGGTCAAGTGGCGGATCCATGTGGTGAGGTGGGGGAGCAAGTGACGCCATTGAAAATATTTTTTATTCTTTTTTACCTTATAAAAATGGTGTAGTTGGGATAGTGACCCCACTTAAAATTGAATGTGTGATCAATTTTTATAGGACTCTCATGTATATTTTATTAAAAAAATAGTATGCGTCGAGGATAATTGTGATTTCTAAGCTTTTTATGGAATAGTTAAAATTTGTGACCCCACTGAAAAAAAATTCTGGATCCGCCACTAAGGTCAACTATAGTTTCCTATAAAGAAAGAAAAGTGCTATCTGGATAAGTTTAATGCATATCATTTTCATTTCCTTTTTTATACATCGTTAATTTTTTACTTATGAATCTTCCTTTCTAGTTTCTTTTTCCAGACCGAGTCCATGAACTAAACAGAGTGCACCAGTTTCACTAATGTCTATTGAGCGTACATGCGTTATAATTCGTGTTTGCATTAGTACCATATTTCTCGCGTACATGGAGGTTAAATCTGCCATGTTCTGTCACTGGTGGCACCACTGGTTTGATTCTTTCTTTCTTCGCTCTATCTAACGTATCCACTTTTTGACAGTGGTTCTCTTAATCTTCCCCATTTTCAAGTAGCGCCCCTTCTCCATTATAAGTGTCTCCCTGTTGAACACCCCAGCTCGTTAGACCACAGTTTCACTTTTTAGCAGATTCTCCCCTTGGTTGGATTCCCTCAGGTCTTCATGCAACAGAGTACCTTCATAAGACTTCAAGTTTGATGGTGAAATTTCTACAATGTATCAATAGAGTATATCTAAAAGATTGCTTGGATTTCCTTGTTTTATTTCTCTTATCCAGATGAGTGTTTGATTGAACTTTACAGGTCCTTGGGTGATCAAATGCAAACATTTCTTTGAGATGTGTCATAGTTCTCAACTGATATTATAAGCTCACAATTGACTCTTCCATATAAGTATACCTGTGTATATGTATGCAAAAACAATGAAATTTAACCTTTGTCCCAACTCCTTATATATTTTTCTTTCATTTTTCAGTTTCTTTTAATTTTCCTTTCGATTTCCTTCTCCCTATTTTTGAGATCCAGACAGAACACTGGTATCCTTGAGCTGATTCCTTTATGTTGTCTCTCTCGTTTTACGAGGCTGAAATGCGAACACTTCACTTAACGCAGTGCCTGTAAACCTTTTTTTTTATTTGACTGATATGTGTAGTGCCTTGAAGACCTACGTGCATGAGTAAACATATAATTTTGGGCAAATTACAGTAAACCCCCCATGTGGTTGCATGGGTTTTTTGGTCACCCCCTTAAACTATTTTACCCGACATCAAACCCCTACAAACTATTCATTTTCTGGCAATTTAATATAATCCGTCCAAATCAATTGATATAACTAACAGTTCTGTTAGTTTTGGCTATCATGTGACTTTCACGTGAGCTCTACCAAATTCCTAATAACTAACATACTCTTATTACTTCATAATAAAGTTATGATTGTGTACACATAAAAAAGTAAAAAAGAAAAAAAAAAGAAAGAAAGTAAGAATTCAATGCAATCTTTTTCTCAAAATAACAAAAAAAAAAAAAAAGAGAACGAAAAAAGAAGCAGAATTCAAAGCAAATTGGTTGCTTTAGTTCAAAGGAACAACCAAAACACTCTTGACAGCAAATCCAAGTTATGATTCAAATCATATCTTTAGAAAATCAGACTATCTAATTGCATAAATATAATTTAAATTCAAATTCAACTTAGATTGGTGTAAATCAAACTAAAGAACTTCAAAATTAATCAGTGGAAGTCATTATCATTGAATCTCTAGGTCTTCTTCATTAAATCTCAAAAGGATTTAGACTAAGAGCACCAACATCAGTCTCAGTCTTTTTGTTAAACACATACCCAAAAAACAATCAAAATAGAAATATAAAAACCTAAATTATTATTAGAACAAATCCGGGAGGAGTGGAAGTAGATGAGAGAGCTCAAACTAAAAATTTGCAAAACTAAATCAATAAAAGAACAGGACTGGAAAGGAGCGAAGGTATGATGAGAATGCACTCCTTGAGCAATCCCCAGAGCAGCTTAACAATTGGAACTAAAATAGTTTTGAGGGCCTTTTCCAGATTTGGAGAAGTGTGAGTCGGTGTGGTAACTCAGCCCTGACTCATGTCGCTGGTGACAAAGACAGAGACAGCTGAGATTCAGTAACGATCTATCCGATTGAAGTTCTTTTAATGTAGACTTCACCCCAGTCAAAGACCCCACCGTGCGAACTGGGAGGAGCATAGATCAATTACGTGCTTTATTAGGGCTCGGCTTGGCACTGTGACAGCGGTTGAAGATGATGATGAAGCTGGCGCGTTCTGTGTAGTCGAATGGTGATGGGGACGAACATGGGCTGCTGGCGACAGACGACTTGACGGGGATAGAGGCGGGCTGCCATTGAGAGACACTTGGCGGGTTTTGTGTGGGGGGAGAGAGAGAGAGAGAGAGATGATTAATTGGGTAATAAGGTCTAAAAGAGGAGGGTTAGGAATTAGGATTAGCTAGGTTATTGAAGGGCTTTTTAGACTTTTCACATATTCATTAACAGCCTGTTGCCGGGTTGGCGGGGCTGCCATAATTGAATAGTTTGTAGGGTTTGTTGTCGGGTAAAATAGTTTAAGGGGTGACCCGGGAACCCGTGACACCACGGGGGTTTACTGTAACTTTCCCCGTAATTTTCTTGTAATATGAACCAGGCACAATTTGAACTGTCGTCTAACAGTAAAGGTTTGGATCTTGCTTCATCAACAAGTAGTTCCTCTAATTTATCATGATATTTGTCCTACATCAGTAGCCCCTACGTATTCTAGCGAAATTCTTTAGTCAATCAATATTTAAATGGTGCTTTTTACAGTCATTTATCCTGATATTTCTGTACATCATTAGCCCCTGCATGGTCTAAGTGAATCCCTTTAACAGGATCAAATTTTTTGTGGTTGCCTCTATTGTTGGATTACTGGTACTCTTGCCTCTTAACTATACTAGCTCCTCTTGGGTATCATCAAGCTCTCATTCCATGGATTCTTTTACTATCTCCAATATAAATAGTGGCTCCAACAGGTAAGGATGTAAGAATTCCTGCTCGAGTTTTAGCATTTTGTCTTGCATCATGCTTTTGACTTTCTTCTTTGATTTTAACGGTTGCATTTTCATTATTGTGTAGTCATTGAATCATCCTAATGTTTCGGTATGTGGACGGTTAGTGATCATTATTGCGGCCATAGAAACCTCTAAGAATTTATGTTTATGGTGTTATATTCGGTCGTTAGTTGGTTTGAGATGCTATTTTCTCTTACCTATGTATGATTAGTGGATCTTATAATGGAAATGGAAATCAAAAGAAAATCCATGTTTAAATGTTCTTTGGGTGTCAGGTATACAAACAAGAAAATAGTGATATACCTCGTTTATAGTTCTTTTCTCTAAAGAATTGAAATAATGCAACATAATTCAAGCTTCACTTTTAACTTTTCATGGAATGGTAGTTTGCTCAAAATTCACCTTTTATGCCTGATGGGTGTAATCCTTGAAGTTAGAGAAAACCATATGTTTTATGTGGTGGATGGTGGCAGCATTAAAAGTTGGGTGCCAAGGCAAAGTACCATTGTGTACTCTTAGCCATTTTCTCTTACGTGTGTGATTTTATACAAACTGAGTGTTAAATGTCAAGCTCTTTGACTGGGAGTTTCTCTCAAGAAATTTGGATCGTTTTGAAGGTGATGACATTTGATTTTCAGTTTGAGGAGGATTAGTTTGACATACATAAATTTAGCTATTTCATTAGCTAAAAACTATATATTTGTAGGTATGATCAGATGTAGACGACTAAAAGGGAAGGTGGATAGTCAACCACTATGTCAGATTCATCAAAGACACTGATATCAGATTTGGATGTACGTTCAGTTACTTTTGGCCCATAATATTTTGTACAATATCGTTAAGGAAATGTGTTTAGTCTATTAGTCATGTTCCAATGAGTTGTAAGACTTAGCGGGTTAATGTGGGGCTCTTTGGTGTCTTGGACACTTAGGGGTGATTTCAACATGATTAGACCTTTGTGTGAGAAAAGAAGGGTGGGGGGGGGAGGTGCAGTTTTGGTTTACGATGATTATAGAGGTGTTTTCGATAAGGGGCTGAAACCTTAAAGATGTTGGGCTTTCTGATTCTTAATTACTCCCTCTGTTTTACCCAAAGAGTCCATGTTTGAAAAGTCTAATTATTAAGGAATATATAAGTACCATTGGAATTGGTCATAATTACAAAATTTGTTAAGTATGTTCAACATGTTTATATCACATTTGGAGGATAGAGTTGAAAAATTTATGTAGAGTGAAAGCATAATTTTAGAAAATGGACTCTTAAAATAAAACATCTCAAAATAGTATTGTGGACTCTTTGCCTAGATCGGAGGGAGTACTAAGTATCCCCAACTAAAACTACTGGATACCTTACAATAATTTTATCCCTGAATAACAAAACAAAATAACCCAATGACAATTTAAGTCTCATTGCTTTCTGTCCTTTTTTGCGTCCTTCATCAGTTCGTCACCTATTTTCCATTATTCCCAAACTACACCCGCCCATGCTAAGCTTCAAACCCTATTGTCTCTTCTCAATTCTCACAAACCTTACTCATTTTCAATCCGTTCTAGTTAAACACACATGGAATGCAATGGTCATTCCATTCTTAGAGACAGTTTCCAAGCATGAACCGTCGCTTGTCTAGACCTTTTTCCGTAAGGTATGTAGTTAGCATGTAGCAGCCATCCTTAGGAAGTTCTGGATTGAGTGACTGAACTGATAGTTATAGATCTAATGTTATCGGTTGAAACTCTCTATTTCAGATACTGGAGCCGAGTAGTTTTTCTATAAAGTGTTATAACTTCCGAGGTTTTCCATATACATATACCATCCGTACAATTGTTTCTCTCTATTTTCAATCTCAATTTTATGCCCTCGTTATTCATTCAATTGTAGTTGAAAGATCACTTAACTAACCTATCCTTTCATTACTTACTAGTTACACAGAGTCTCTTATTCAACAGGCTTTGGGTGCACTTTTCAAGCTTGTGCTTTATATCAGTTTATGGGATTTATCTACTGCACAAGGTAATCTCTTCCTTCTTTCCATGCTAACTTGGAATGGTTTCTTATTGCATGACAATTTCTTTTACCACATCTTTTCCTCCTGAGATCTGTGCAACTGTTTTGGCTACTAACCCAAGTTCGTAGAAAGAACTCATTGTCTGAGTCCTGTAGTTCCTGTAAACAAGATGACATTATGAAGGGTATTTCATATTAACTTGTTGGCTGAATGGAAGTCTAAGCCAGAGGGTACAAGCTCTACGGCAGTTAGAAACTGCCTTTAGTCTTAAAGGAAGTGTTCAGAATAATGCAGTCTTAATTAGTGGTTTTGGTTTTTCCCCACTGTTCAACTTTACAAGATGTTGATTAGATGCATCTAAATAATAAGAACTGCACCAGATGACATTTCGGTCATTATAGCTTTGTCCGACAATGCTGTAGCCGCCTTCAATGGTTCTTTTTGTTTTTGAAGGGAAACTAATAAGGTTTGGTAGCAGACTAATTCCTTGATAGTCCCAGCTTCTTAGAAAAAGTATGGACACACACAGATATGTATTTTTTTCCCTGATGGAGGAGGAAAGAAGATTTTATAGATCTAAAAAGTTACATGTGAGTTAGGAATAATAAGAACCATTGAACGCTGCTAATGTCAAGCATCAATTAGAGGTAGGGGAAGACCAAAATGTTACATGGATGTAAGTAATTAAGAAGGATATCTCTGAGATGTGGTTTGGTTTGAGCGATGATCTTACCTTTTGCCTAGTCAGAATGGTGAAAATGAATTCATGTAGCCGATCCCAAGTAACTAGGACATATTCTAATGTTAGTTTGAGTTGGCTGTTTACCTATACTTGTGACATCTACCTAGTAAAAGGAAGGACGTAAGAAGAACTTTCAGAATTGGAAATCTTCTATATTTCGTGCAAGTACACTTTCAATTCATATCCCCTCCCCCCCCAAAAAAAAATAAAAAAAATAAAATGGTGGTTTGATACAGCTCTAGTGTGTTGTGTTTTCTCAATGAGATTAGTAGAGGGAAGGAGCACACCACTTAGCAAACGGTGTTAGTACTTTGCAAATTAGAATGTTCAAATGAAAAGGGAATGCACTTTTGTCTTTTATTTGGATTTCTTTATATTTTCCACAATACTTTACTTGCATGGTATTTTAATTACTAATCAAGTCCGATTGGTTATACCTTTGTTTAAGTCTTACTGCATCCATGTATCTTAATTTAAATAACAATGTAATGTGAAGATGAGTGCTCATAACAGATGACCTCCTGCCCATGTTATTTCCAGGGATATAATGATGTACTAGTCAACAGAATTCAGCAACTGAAAAATCTAAGGCATCAACCGAATCAATTCACTATCTTAGTTCGAGAAGTTCCTCTCTGCAGCGAACACAAGACCCATGGGTGCTGTGTAGATCACTTCTTTTCTAAGTACCATCCACAAGCTTATCAATCTTACCAAATTCTATACAAGGGGAAGGCCATTGAGGATTTATTGGTAAGCATACACATGTACACTTGTGTATACACATTACAGGTACATTCCTATATCATGTTATTGTGTGCTAGATTAAGCATACAAGAAAGCAGTAGCATGACGGGAAAAGGAACCTGTCAATGAATTTTATGCCATGTAGGTTTTGTCCTTTAAGTTCTGAAAGAATATATGGTTCAGGTGAAGTTAACTTTGGCAACTTAGACACGAGATTTCATGCTTTAGTGGTCTTGTGAATACCACAATAACATCAGAATAACATGTTATATATATATTTTGAGAATTATTTAGAAGGTATTTTATTAAAGTATTAAAGAATGTACAGTTTGCCTTTTCATTTTTTTCCTTTACAGATTTGATTTCGTTGAATCTATTTGACAGATTATACCTGGTCTTGAATACCACAATAACATGCGTGTATTATCTACCATAACTTTTCTTAAGTAGCAAGACTAATATTTGGATACGAAAGAAATCTCCCACATAGGATGCAGCAAGAGGAGTGAGAAGCAAGATAATGATGCAGACTGACTAAAAAGACCAATTGATTTTGCATTCAGATATTATTGGGTATCAGTACCAAGGGGAATTGTTTTTTATTTTTTAAGAATAACTTCAGGACTGCAAATGAATGGAGCAGTTCATGATTAACTTAGGCTCGGAATGACTAATGCTCGTTCTTGGTCATTCATTTTAGTGAATAATCTGTGCTTCAGCTGAGGAATTCTTCTATTTCCTTAAATGAGCAGGTTAACATGTGTTTGGTTTATCTCCTTTAAGCTCCACCCATATCATTTAGTTTACAATAGGCCTAGCGACAAATTTACCCATCGTACTCTTTGTAATCTCGGCCGCTTTAACGCACTATTACCCTTTTCTAATTGTCTTACCATTCTTTTCATGATACGCATCTCACGTGCCCCTAGATTGACATAGAGAAGCCCTCCCCCTCTCTCTCCCTTTTTTTATTTTCTAATTTTGAACCCCCATCTTTCTTGTTTCCTTTTCTTTCTATTTGTATACCTTTCTTCTCCATCCCTATTATCCTGCCCCTTCACCCATGGCTGCCGCCCGCACCACCACCTTATCTTTCAAGTTGTGAAGTTGCCGATATGACGTTGTGCGTGGGTGTTGTCTTGTTGCCGCTGATTATTAGAAGGAAAAAGTAGAAGGGAGGCATCACTAGATAAGAGAAGGGAGGAGCGACAAAGTTGTGGGTTTGGGTTCGGGCTTGGGTGCTGGGTTGTGGGTATTGGGTGTGGTGGTAGGTTATGGGTAGGGTGGGGTGAGTTTTCTCGTTATCAGAGAAGAGGACGGAGGTGGCTGCCATGGTGAAGAAGACGTAGTCACTGCAAACTCGAGAGAGAGCCCCAAATGATGAAATTAATAAGATCTTCAAATTCGTCAAACGTGAAATCGATGCATGAATTGAAGTGTTCCATGTCTAGTACTCTAGTATTTGCAAAAAGCATGAGTGAGGAAAAAATGAAGAATTAGTGTGGTGGAGATTTTCCAAGATCAAGCTGGCACGGCTATGGAAAGTGGGCTAGGTAGGGACAACTCTGTGTATCAGATATTGGAGGGGCTTTGACGTTTGTGAGATTTGGCGGTGGTAGAGGAGGAGACAGAGGTAGCGTGGAACTTACCGGCGATGGTCTGGGTTGGGAGGTGGGTTTAATGGAACTAGAAGGGGTGGAGAGGTTGTGAATGAAAGGGGTTGGGAGGGGGTTGGGAGGGGGGAGAACTCTGTTATCGGATATTGGAGGGGGCTTTGGAGTTTGTGAGATTTGGCGGTGGTGGAGGAGGAGAGAGAGGCAACGTGGAGCTTACCAGCAATGGTCTGTGTTGAAAGAGAGAGAGATGTGTTGAGAGAGAGAAAGAGAGGGAGAGAAAGAGAACTCTTGGTATCAGATATTGGAGGGGGCTTTAGAGTTTGTGAGATGTGGCGGTGGTGGAGGAGAAGAGAGAGGTAGTGTAGCATGGAGCTTACCGATGGTTTGGGTTGGGAGGTGGGTTTAATGGGGGAGAGAGAGAGAGAGAGAGAGAGAGAGAGAGAGAGAGAGAGAGAGAGAGAGAATTCTGTGTATCAGATATTGGAGGGGGCTTTGGAGTTTGTGAGATTTGGCGGTGGAGGAGGAGAGAGAGGCAGCGTGGAGCTTACCGGTGATGGTCTGGGTTGGGAGGTGAGTTTAATGGAACTAGGGGCGGATCCAGGATTTTGGTACCACGTGGGCTTGGTACTGCAGTGTTTCTTGGAGAATTGGTGGGAAACGAGAGATGGCACCGAGTGAATGAGGGAGAGAGGGATTTCATACGAGTACTACAGGTTTTCTTAGAAACTTGGTGATTGATTGAGAGAAAGTGGGTGGAAAGTGGAGTGAGTGAGGGTTGGCCTGTTAGTTTAGATTACATAAATATCTTTTTTTTTTTTTTTTTTTTGGGGCAAATTTTGAGGTGGGGTTGAGCCCCCCTCACAGCACACTTAGATCCGCCCCTGAATGGAACTAGAAGGGGTGGAGAGGTTGTGATGGTCTGGGTTGGGAGGTGGGTTTTTTTGTGTGTGTGTGTGTGTGAGAGAGAGAGAGAGAGAGAGAGAGAGAGAGAGAGAGAGAGAGAGAGAGAGGTATTTTATGAAGTTGCCATGTCAGATTTCTGTCATATGTTTTGGATGGAGTTAGGGGTCAGGGTTGAAGTGATACGTGTATCATGAGAAATTGGCGAACAATTAAACATGAAGTACAGTGTGCAAAACCGGAGCTTGGGCAAGTACGATAGGTTCTTTCGTTATTGGATCTTTACAATGTGTAATTCTAGGCATTATATGATCCTCATAAATGATATTCCCTCCGTCCTAGAAAAGTGGTCCCGTTTGAATAGTTAAACCGTCTAAGATTGTAGCTTTACTTGCTTGTATCTCTTTTAAATTGCACTAAATTTTTTTCTCTTTTAGAAATGAGACTATTTTTTTGGGACAAATCATAGAGGAAAGAGATACTATATCTTGGGGTTGGAGGGAGGTTTTGGCTATCAATTTCGAACAATATTTGCTTGATCAAGTATTATATAGATGGAAGCAACTCAATATATTCTACTAAGGGTGTTCTAACTGCTCAGGTCAGCCATTACTTTGTTAAGATTCGTGGTGGCGTGCTAAATTAGAGAGAAAGAAGAAATTCACTAAAATGAGTTGTAAACCTGTGCTGGTGAGGGGCACATAATTGGAAAATAAAATAAAGGCTTAATCTCTTTGCATGCTAAGCTGTTGACAGCATGGAGAGGTTCACCCCCTCCCCCTTCTGGTAGCAGGGTGAAGGCTCCTGAACATCAAATCTGCAAAACTTGGTTTTAGTACGTTCGTTATATCTAATTTTATTTTCTGAAAAAGTATGTGAGAAATGATCATATTTTTCTGTTGCCAATAATCTCCACCTTTATTGATGCAGAACCAGGCAAAATCTCTTGCAGTAAAAATTGAAGACTTGAGAAATCGTCCATTGGCTAACAAAAATAAGAAAAGATACTCTCTATCAGATTCATTGCTGTATGATAAAGAAATCCAACGTCTTGAGAAAGTTCTCCAGGAATTCTGTTCCAAAATCCGACATCTGCAGGGCGAAAAGATGCTGGCAAGAAAGGTAAGCATTCATGTGGTAGTATTTTGCAGATAACATGATTGTTGGACAGTTGAGCTTTTGGCTGATGTCTACTTTTCTGTAGAGAGACATGGGAGGCAAACTCTCACCTCGCATGAAGGAATTCAATATAAATTGGGATTTTCATTATTTATAAAAATCAGGATTACATGGGGTACATTTAGTGGTAGGAACTTTTCATTACCCATAAAAAAAAGGATAGATGGGGTACATTTATGACCAATGGTAGCTTGCATTGGCCGGGTGTGTGGGTGTTGTTACTCATGGGCTTGTAGAAACAGAGTAATCTGCTCTTATGACTACTTGGTTTGTGTGTTCCTTGAGAAATCTCTTTTAGCTGACTGTTTGAACGTGTATGATACTTAGCTTGTTATGCTTTAATCGTTTGTAGGAATTGCCTGTTGCTTTTGTTACCTTTAGCTCTCGTTGGGGTGCTGCCCTTGCTGCCCAAACACAGCAGCATTCAAATCCAGTATTATGGATCACCGAAATGGCTCCAGAACCGAGAGATGTATTATGGAGTAACCTTGGAATCCCATATAAATACTTGCCACTGTATAAAACTGGGGTCTATATTGCAGCATCACTTCTTACGATCTTCTTTGCTATCCCAGTAACAGCGGTTCAAGGAATAGCAAAATTTGAGAAATTAAGCAAATGGTTTCCACCTGCCATGGCTATGCAGCTAATGTAAGATGTTCTACTTTATCTTTTCTGTGAGATTTTTATTTTTCTTTCATGTTTTGTTCTTTTGGATTTTCCATCTTCTTGTGGTGAGAGGTAATTATGTACAATCAATTTATTGATTCTAGTTCATCTGGAACCTACTGAACTTCTGAAACCGGAAGTGGAGCATGTCTAAAACAAAAGGCTAAACCGAAGAACTTGCTGATGGTAGTTTTCATGGGGACTAAAGAAGATGGAAGCTAGAACTATTTAATGCATCAGGTGTGGAGCTGAATCTGGATTGGACTCGACTTTCAAAATGGCCATAATCTGTTTCTTAAACCTAGGAATCTAGAATTTAATGATGGGGTAATCTGATAGTGCGGCAGTACGCTCAGAGTGCCTCCCTAAATGTTCTTTCACAAAATTACATGTGTGAGCTTTTTTGTCTTTATTGCATTATTCAAATGTTAGGTCCCAATGCTTATTTGTTGTCCTGCCTGCTAATATGAATATCAGTACTGACTTCAGTGTGGAGGTTTTGGTTCCTTCTTGTGGTATGTGGGAGTTTCCCAGTTTTGCAGTTCAATCATCTTGAGGGAAGCAAAAAAACAGAAGCAAGTTATTTGCATCTCGTCTTGGTCAGAAGTCAGTTATCTTACTTTAAAGCACCTAGAGTGGGCAAATTGAATTTTATTATGATTCATTATTTGCAGTATCTAGTGATAGGCATTAAAGTAAGATAGCTTGAGGGAATGATAAGCATTAATGATTTATTAATAATGTTCAGATGTATTATCAATTTCTCAGTAGAGTTTGGCTCCCTCTAAGCGACTCCTTTCTTAATTGTGTTTTTGAATTTTTCATTTTTCATGCATTAAGCTCTCATGCCAGCTCCCAAAAGCTACTTCACGGTGCATGATGAGGTAGAGAAGAAATGTCTATTTAAGGATGAGTGAATATAGAGATTGAAGGGGTGACAAACTTCAAGCACTTTGAAGACAAGTTGAGCAACTAACAGAGCAACTTAAACGCCAAGAAGCTCATAATGAGTGTGGTCAGTTAAGGGTTGACAAGTCATCTCATTAGGTGTCCGTTGTGAACCCCTCTTCTAAAACTCACACTAAGTCGTGGTTGAGGAGGTTCCCTTGTGATTCCAGTTCTCTTTACAATAACAAGTCTTCGTGGCACATGTGCTGCATGTGCAATTAATATTTTATTATTACTTTTAGATTTAATTTTTAATTTTTTGGTTATATTTTTTCTCATTCTATATCCATTCTTTTTTCTTTCTCCTTATCGATATTTTTTCTATCCCACTCCCTCCTCTTCCCCGCATTTTTTTCTAGTTAATTTTTTTAAAGATACTTATCTCCTAACTTTCCTTTCAAATCCTATTTTCTCTCCCACTCTTCCCATTCCCCATGTCTGAATCTACATATTCCCTTTTCTTGTCGCCATGTGTCATCCTCCGAGGGATTGTGGTGAGTAATATGACCATTTAGTACCAAATGACCTATTGGCTTAATATATGTATCGATAGATGAATTCTCTGAGATGTCGAGGTTGTTTTGAACCTGCCTAAATTGGCAATTCATTTCAGTGGAGAGCTCACTTCAAAGTTCCATTGACTGGAATAAAGCTTCAATTTACGATAATTTTGGAATTTACGTAGAAGTCATTTCAGACGATAATAGTGACCTTTTGTTGTTGAATATGACCAAGATGACGCCCCCAAATGTTTCATCTACTGCATCAGAGGTGACGTATAATGAAGAATTTTATCCCATTTTATGCAAATGTACGTAACCATTACATTGGCAAAGTAAGTTCAATATCTGAGAGTGGTGATTTGATTTCACAAGACTTGTGGGGCAATAGGAAGCTCATGAAGATAGTATGTAGCGGTCGAATGAATAATCTGATTCTTCTATTTTAAGTGTACAAGATTATCACCCAGGCACCACATAGACACTGCACGGATAGCATGGTTGTGAAAGAGGGTTTCGTTTAGTTAGTTGTTAACCCACATGATCAAAACACTAGCAAACCAAGTTGGATGTCTTTTGTAGCTAACGCCAAAGCAAGGAAGTGCATACTTATTAATATAGTTGTTCAGAATAAGGATATTTAGGTTGTTAAGTTTATCACTAGTTGTTCCATATGTCTGATTTGTTTTTTGATTGGATATTCGTTGACAATTTCTTTGTTCAATGGATTAAGTTAGTTTGGGTATCTGGCCAAAGAATTTGATTGAACTCAATTGACTATGGCTTCTATACTCGAATATACGATTTGGGTCTTGATTTTGTTAGCTCACTTTATTACATGGCACTCTGTGGAAACATACTGATCAGGCTTGATTATTGAGAATCGATCCGTAACTTGTACAACTTGTTTCCTAGAAATTATTTTATTCTATGTGTTTATGCTCTCTAATATTATATATCTTCAACAGACCAGGTGTAAGGTCTGTTGTAACAGGTTATCTTCCAAGTGTTATTCTCAGTGGGTTCATATACGTTGTTCCCTTTGCCATGATTGCAATCGCGAAAGTAGCTGGTTATGTTTCTAGGAGTAGAAAGGATATAAGGGCTTGCAACATGGTCTTCTATTTCTTAGTGGGAAATGTATTCTTGTTGAGCTTGTTATCTGGGTCGCTACTTGATCAAATTGGAAAGTCATTCATTCACCCTACGGATGTTCCAAGTCGTCTTGCAAGCGCTGTCTCTGCTCAAGTAAGTCTGACCCACATATCTCGATTCCGTTTGTTTTAATGTACTCATTTTAGTTTTGATGTGCTGTAGCATAGCTCTGATTTCTAATATAATACAAACAGATCATAACTGTTGGTGTTCATACAAAAAAAGTCGTATATTGTGTTGAATGTCCGTTTTTATATATGTTGTGGTTGTAATGAGTTCTTTAATTTAGTAAGTTTTCAAACACCGTTCACTAATATATTTACTTTGTAAAATGGTTTCTTAAAAATTGAGCGAACATCAACTTTTTGCATGGCTCACTGATATCTGTTTTTTCTGGTTCAGGCCGACTTCTTTATGACTTACATCTTGACTAGCGGGCTCTCTGGATTTTCGCTGGAGATTCTTCAGCCTGGGTTACTTATGTTGGATACTATAGTATCACATACATGGGGCCGTGGAAAAAAGAATAATCCTTATCTATATTCCTTACCTTTTTACAGAGTAATTCCTTTTGTTTCTCTCTTTATATTGATTGGCATGGTATACGCAGTTGTGGCGCCATTGCTTCTTCCATTTCTAGTTGGCTATTTCCTACTGGGATATGTCGTGTTTATCAACCAGGTTCATTTTCTCACCTCTGATCATCGTAAAACTTTGATAGTTTTAACTTTAGAGGTCTTTGTGCGGTGTTGGATTGGTTGTTTTGCTCACCTTCAAACGTAAAGAGTTCTTTCTTTTCTTTTTTCTTTTTGTGCCTCTGTGTGTGTCCTAGGTTGATGCGGAAAGGGATCAAATCTGAGACCTTAGGGTTGTCTACCACACTGAACCACCCCTTAGATGAAGCTAGCCATGAACACAGGGACCTCTTCCCTTATGGATGTTGAACTATTTTTAAAGATGCTTCATTGGGTATTATTCACCTTTTCTTTTTCCCCTTCTTTTCCCAAATGGCACTCTTACTTAAGTTTATGGATGGATTGAGTAAAGATATAGAAGACGATAAGTCTTGGTGAATGTTACTTGTTCATGAGTTTATCCTCATTGTCCGATGGAAAAGATTTTGGTCCCGGGGGGGGGGAAGTTGTGGTAAATGTTAAACTAGAAGAGTGGAGAAGGGGGTTTAAAATAGGTAGCAGTGAAACTGGATTGTAACTCTTTGGAGTACTAATGGCGACAGTAGTTCTAGATGGCCAAGGAATACTACCAAAAGATCGTTATTTAGTATCAAATATAATCTAGAGGAGAGGTGGGAGATGGTGTTAATCATAGTATCAAAATCAGGTATGGTCAACCGGAGCTTAACCTGTAAAGTTTCCAAGGAGAATTCTGTGGGGAAGTGGTTAGGTTTTATCTATGGAACATGGGCTACTAAAGAGCAACATGGCAACACCATATTAGACTTGTGTAACCAGCGGTTAATTATTTTGTTATACCTTAGTTCTTGTGGAGACTTGTCCTTCTTTACATATTTATATTTTCCTTTTTCTTTTTCTACGGAATCATGTAAAAATGGAATCATTCTACATACTACATGAGAATTTGTCGTATCCTTTTCGTTACATGTCCTGTACTTCGGGATTTTTGAAGTATCATCTTCCCCACTCTTTATTATAGTTGTATCCCATACTTTATAGTACATAATAGAGACTTAGAGAGTTTGCATGATCTAAAGATCACTTTGTTTATTTATTAAGAGAAACAGGGGCGGCACCTTGCTAGATTTTATTGAAAGGAAAAAATACAAACTTGAGGGGTGTCGACAACCAGCCTGGCCCTTATAGATGGAAGGATGGAGGAGGACCTCGAAAAGGAAATACATGTTTAACTCGAATAGGAAAACAAAAAACAAACACTAAGAAATTCTAATATGAGGAGTGTCTCTAGCATCAAGCAGAATAAGGCCTCGAATGGGGCGAGGAATATTCTGCACATTTGAGAAGTCAGAATCCTCCCGAGTATCACAAGCTAAGTTCGCAAGACTATCAGCAACCTTATTAGCTTCCCGGTAACAATGTTTGAACATATAACGACGAGCAGCTTGAATTTTAAGAATTTCACGAAAATAATAAATGTATTGCCAAGGGGGAGAATGACCCGAAGCTAGACAGTCGTAGATGACCTTGGAATCAGTTTCAATAACTGCATCATAGAAACCATGGTTGTGAAGCCACATAATGCCATGATCTAAAGACCACTTAAAACTCAAAATGGGAAAACTTTTCTGTAGCAAACTTCCATCCTTCTCATCCTCTCTCATCTGCTTGTGTTACTAGATTTCATTTCTACAGCTAAGAGCGATTGAATTTCAATTATTTCTGTTAATGCGATCACATCTATTATTATAGCAAAATCTGACCCATAGCTGTAAACCCTGATTTTTTATGCTGGTGGTGCGCATTGTGTACTCCGTCTGCAATGGTTTTCTGCTTGTCTTTCACTGTGTTGGTAGATCTGATGCTTGTGTTCTTCATACTCTATTGACAATAATAAGGGTAATAACCTCTCTAACTACATACTAATATCTTATGTTTACAGATTCAGGTTGTGTATGAAACTACATACGAGACATGTGGTCAGTATTGGCCATACATTCATCACTACATCACTGTTGCTATTGTTTTCATGCAAATCACTATGATTGGTCTCTTTGGCCTGAAATCAAAACCGTCCGCATCCTTTGCTACAGTTCCGTTGGTGTTGCTCACTTTAGCTTTCAACGAGTACTGCAAGATTCGATTTCTTCCTACATTTAACAATTATTCTATTCAGGTACGTGTGCCCTTCCAATTTGGTCTACAGTATCTATATTTATTTCAGACACCTAAACTCAGATATGCTAGGTACATGAAATAGTATGTGAACAGATGCATCGTGTTTGTTGTATATATCTCCTATTATTTGATAGTTTTACATCTTATCCTAATTGTTCATTAATTCAATATGTCAATTAAAAATAAATAAAAATGAATATTATGCCATAGTTCTAAACCGCAGCTTGCTTTTAGCTCTTCAGCTGTCAGACTTATTTTTCAAAAGAATTTTAAAAGGAATGAAGACCACTTCCAGTAGCTCTTGATTTATAATTTGATGGTATTGGGAAGGAAATTGAATAATCATGAGATCGAACCAATGTTAGTCTTGGGGTTGGGGCTGACTGATTCCCTTTGTAATTTCTGATATTGATATATTTCATTTTCTAGATGTCTCTTTGTGGCAGCAATAAGTATCAGGCAGCTGGTTAGACATTTTGGGTGTCACTATGTGTTTATTCACTGTTCATGATGCTTCCTTCGCTCTTTTCTCCATACTGGAAAATACATGTTTGTGGATGGTTGATTCATAGGTATCACTTTTTTACCTAGTGCTTTTACTATGATGCACATATACGTTGGAATCGCGTTGAGGTGGCAAACGGGCGGGTCTCGGCAGTGCCCATGTTGACTGCAGGCTCAAATGAGTGGGCGAGTGAGTGCCCGATTGACAGCATGGACATAAATAGGCAGGCCATAAATGGGGTTGGGCGGCGCACATTTTCCCATTATTAAATTTCAAATAGAAAAAACATACAAAAATTGATCTCAATCAAATCTGTGATCAGTTTTCCAGTTAAGCATAAATTAAATCTTGTAGTAAATGATAAGATACATAATTCTTCATATAACACATCGTCAAATAGTTATATTAGACTCGACTAAAACTCATCTCTTCTAAAGGTGCTGCCAGACTAATCTGGAAACTGATATGTCATTCGTACTGCCTTGCCTGCAGTTTTATCCTTAGTCAGACTATTCTGGAAGCTACAGTCGCAGAATTAGAAAGTCGCAGAATTAGAAAATCTCATAAAAGAGTCCGAAAGAATTGGCTACACAAAAGAAGGCCTACCAACCATAGCTATCAATAACTAGTATTCCTTTTGTTCCAACCAAAGAGTTCACTTTCTATTTTTAAAAGTCGACATATAACTAAATCAAATCAAAATTTAACATACTTTAATTATGTTTTCAGAAATAAAATCTCATTTACTTAAAATTACGTTAAGAATACTATGGATTACAACTTTTATGACTTTGTGAAAACAAATAAATTTATGTAAATCGTAAGTTAAATTTAAAAGAGGTTTAATAAATAATTTGGTCCCTGAACTGAACATCTTTTCCTGATTTGGTACCCAATGTTTGACCTTTCCTATTTTGGTCCCTGAACTGCACTTTTGGTCATACAATTTGTCCCTCAAGTGACGAACGTCAATATCAACGTTAAATTTGCATTAAAAAAACGTCAATGCCCTTATTCCATATAGGATTCCACGTGGATTTAAATGATGATTTTAGCAATTTTCCTTCTGTCTTTGTTTTCTTCTTTACTTTTGACTAACTTAAATATTTATACATTAATTTCTTTCAAATTAAAAATAAAAAATAAATAAAAAGTTATGAAAAGAAAGAAAAATTCAAAGGTTAGTTTTATTTTCAATAACTTATTAAAAATATGTAACTATCAATTCAAAAATTGATCGACAAAAAAAAATAAAAATTATTCTTTCTTAACTAGGACGAAAAAAGTAATTTTTTATATTCAATTGATCTATTGGAGTTTAAAAGAATAAAAAATCAATTGATCTATTGACTATTTCCTTATTCAATTGAGAAAGCTAAGGCCCAAGGACCTCCGCAGTAGTTGCCAATAATTCTCTTAGAGAATGGCTTGCGAAGCCGGGAACATCCTCGGCCTAAGATAAAAAATACCTTGTCAAAGAAGAAAATGCATATGAATCAAAAAGTGGAATAGCTATATGCTTAAAGTCTGTCATGTATTTCAAGTGAGAGAATGAGATAAAAGGTAGGTGTAATGACCCGAGCCCGAAGCCCGGTCCGCCACGCATAGCCCACGCACTGACCCACTAAGCACCTGGGTCAACTGGCCCACCACAAGCCACCCAAAAGTCCATGGATAGGTTGGTGCCTAGTGGTAGTGGGTGACCACTTATAAAGCACACATAAGTCCCACATCTACCCGATGTGGGATATCACAATCTCCCCCACTTGAATCCTTGACGTCCTCGTCAAGAGCCAAAGGAGGTTCAAAGGATCGGCACCCCGGGCGATGTGTTCCTACACATTTCTGACCAGGACCAGCTCTGATACCAACTTTGTAACGCCCCAAACTTGGGCCCAACCATATGGCCCAAGCCCAGCCACGCTACTACAAAGTCTAACTTAACTCAATAATGTGTACCAACAAATTAACTTAATTCACCACAATTATTCATACCAGAAAAATAAAATTCCAAGTCTTACAACCTTTGTAATTCCGAACAGATAATAAAATAGTCTCGCAGGACTAGCCAAAATTAATAAATCATTAAAAATCCTCTACACAATTTATTATAATGAAAACAAATCACAATCCATTCTAGTCCGTCCTCGAAAATATGACTTTCAACTATAAACCTTAATTCTTTCACCTGTGACCTGGAGAGAAGAAAAATGTGATAGGGTGAGCGAACAATGCTCAGTAAGTTCAAACGTCACCCCTCCGGTTACTAAGGAGGGTGGACACACAAAGAAAGTCAAATGAGAGTATAAACAAATATAATTGCCAACAGTATATCATTGAAGTTTAGCATTAACCTTTCAAATACAAAACGAATAATTTTCAAAAGTTTTCCAAAGAGGGAATTCCAAGGACGATATTAAACAACCAAGGAAACGGAATACATACCAGTCAATTACAACAAAATATTCACAAGAAATATGATCACGTATATATGTTCGAATAATTGAAAGTTCTAACAATTGGCCCCTAACGGGGTTCTGAATTCTGAGTTCTAATGGTAAATCCAGATTACCGCACACACATGCCAAGTGGTGCAAATTTTCTAATAAGGTCTGAGAGCCACTTAATTTCTAGTGACATGTTATTCATACTTAGTGATCATACGGAATTCACAACGAGAATGGTACCGTACACGGTACAATTTACTGAATCAAAACAATTTTTCAAATCAAAGGGATCGCATGTATTATCAAAACTAACACATGAGATTTACGAAAATAAACAATTTCGAACGTACGAAGAAACGCATACGACGGAGTCAAAACAAATACCGACACAAAGTCGGGCATGGTGACAAAAACGGTATTACAAAAATATACGAGAAACCTATCATCAAGGTGTATTACAAAATAACCTAAATAGAGGCGAAATCCCTTACCTCTTTAATGTGTGCACCCAACAAAAGTCTCCAACTCGCAATCGAAATCTAACTCGTCTTGCTCAAATCTAAACATAACACAAATATAATAAATTCCAGAATTTAGGGTCTTGTTTCCTATTTGCAGAACTTAAAGACAATTAAAAAAAAACTCCCAACAATAGTTACTAGTGAAACAGGATAGGGGTCTGTTTGACATTCACGCAACTTGGGGTCTAATCTGAAAGTTTGGAAACTATTAATATAAGTTCAAAGACCAGGGGGTCACTCAGTAAAATTGGTCTTCTTCTCAAACGAATTACACCAGGCTGTTCTGCATATATATATATATATATATATATATATATATATTTTTTTTTCCAACCACCTCCAGTATCTATCTAATAATTGAAACCCATGACCAAACAAAGCTCATTAACGTTGATTCTTAGCAACACACTCACACACCAACACACACACACAAACACACTAACCCACGCACGCACAAATAAGGAAGACCCACTTCCTGAGTCTCTCTCTCCGTCTTATTTCCTTGTCTCTTCTTTTCCTTTTCTTTCCAAAATACCCACACATAACTACAACCCATAATTAACCAACACGATCAACACATTATCATTCGTTCTTAGTCTATATCGTTTAAATAACAGAGGAAGAATTTGAATCAATTAATTCGAGGAGAAGAAGAAGTTTACCTCGATTAGCTTGTCACCCAAAAATACACCCCGTCCGTTTTCTCTTCTCTAAGTGTCGTCCGCTCTCTTCTTCCCACTTCCTCTCAAACTTCTCTTTCTGCAACTAATCTTTTTTTTTTTTTTGCTTTCAAAACTTACTCTCCAATTTCCTTTGTTTGACAGAGAGAGTGATCGTTAACAGCACGCAACCAGATTGTTTCCTATTTCAAATCCTCATCCACCGTAGCCCTCCTTATCCCCTAACGAACTGACTCCCTCAACCCACGATCAACGGTTGTGCTCTGTAGTCCAACTGCTTCACACGTCTCTCTTTTTTTTTTTTTTTGGTGTTTAAATCAGACATTCAAATTAATGGGCCAAGCCCATTAACAATATTATAAAAACAGCCCAGCAACAATATGACTAAAACTAAATCAAACCTTCCAATTAATGGGCCAAGCCCAATAACAATATTATCAAACAGCCCAGCAACAATTTGGCTAAAAATTATTATTGTCTCGATTTATTACATAATAAATTAAAATAGTGGGGTATTACAGTAGGCTAGAGGAAATTCAATCGGAGACGATTTGGGGGATACCAAAGATTAGGATTTTGCTGAGTGTTGGAGAGAAGCGTGTGGGTTTGCGGTTGGGATTTTAGATTGGGATGCTTGGCGAAGACTACTTGATTGAGATCTTTCTTGTTCTTGTAAAAGAGGTTCAGCCATGAATTAGGGTTTTGTTTCTCTGGGGAGCAGGATGACATCGTTTTGCGGGTGCTAAAGAGAGAGAAGAGAGAGAAGAGCGAGACCGTCCTTTTGTTTGGGTTAGTTTAGGCAAAAAAATTCAACTCAACATTTTTGTCCACATTGGAATTCCACTCACTATTCAGTAAGGGTATTTTGGTCATTTCAATAAAATATTAACGTCTAAACTTACCCTCGTCACTTGAGGGACGAATTATACGGCCAAAGTCGTCACTTGAAGGACGAACTGGAAGGCCAAAAGTGCAGTAAGGTCAAACATCGGGTACCGAATTAGGAAAAAGTGTTCAGTTCAGAGACCAAATTATTTATTAAACCTTTAAAAGAAGTTGACCCAAAAAAAATATGAAGTGGACTCTTTGGTTGGAACCGAGGGAGTATTTTGAATTTTCTGTAAGCCTGCAACCATAATATAAGAACCAATAACAAAATAACCTTCACCAAGAATGAGGAAAAACTATAGAATTGACAGTTCCAATTGTAAATACAGCAAAACAATCGTTTGAATTCTATCATCATGAGGATTGTAGTAGCAAAACGTACAATATGATTTTATGAGGAACAAGCATAAGACACATGCTATAAAAAAAAGAAACAGGAAACCTATTTGGAGATGTAATTGAGCAGGCTATTTCACCAATGCCCTTGTCACCCCACTAACCCAACAAATTAAGCAATTTAGGTAACCTGACATATAATCAGTTTCTAGATATGATCAGAAGAAACAGAACAAACCTGATGAGTGATGTGCACCATCAACTTGAAGAGCAGTTTCGAGACCCTAAGGCGCGGAGGAAGACATGGGCAGAGGAAGTCAGGTGTTTGTTACAGGGGTGTATGCTCAGACTTGTGATATAATGCAAACTCTAGTAATTAAGCCTGCCAAAGTAAAACACTCGGCACTGGCAGGCATTTTTGGTGCTCTTTTAAGGCCGGGGTAAAAGCATTTTCATGTGAAAGTCTAGACTGTGGAGATGCCAATTCAACTAGAACCCTCTCTAACCCCTTTTTTGAAAGCAGGATGTTTTCTAATTAATCCAGGAAATAGAATCGTATGGAGGGGGTGTCGTGACCGATCTTGACTGCATTCCGAAATTTGGACACTATTGTGGGTATTTGCTATGATTAATTGGGCGCGCATTTCTGCCCAGGAATTATTAGTTGTCTGGATTGGGAGCCCATCTGAGCCTGCTGACAATTCTAATGATGCCCATACGCATATGAATTTGATTTAGGGTGGCCTGGGCAGCTAAACATGTATGGGCAGAAATAGCCACCCTACAATAGCGATCAACGTTGACTACAAATATGCTTGATATACAATATTGGACTTGCTACCAACTGCTAGGCTTATGAACCTTTCCCTTTAACATGCACTTTAGTTGATTTGAGTTACCAAATGAAGTAGATGGCAATTTCGAACCGAACCGTGGATGCCCGAACTGAACTGATCCGAAGTTGACGGTTATTAACCGCGTTGATTGGGTATGGGGTAATGGGGAATACTGAAATTTAGAAATTGGGGAATGGTTCGGATATGGTATTACTTACACCCGCCCGTTGCCCACCCCGTTCCTCAAACCGTACATTAGTCGATGCAATTTTTCTCTATACATATTTATATTTTCCAAATTCGCGTAGCTATCTGTATTAGTATGTAAATCCTAATGTGACATTCTTGACAATTAAGGGTTTTGGAGTTTGGAAGAGTGATGAATATTGACTTGAAGGTTTTGAATTTGTCTTGAAAATTTAGAGTTGTTTTTGTTTTAGACTTTTAAGAAGGATTGTTGATAGTTTTTCTATGCTTATAACTTAATGAAGTCCTTGTAGCTCGTGAGGTGTTTGTGATATACACAATTACCCAAGTAGTTAATTACTTAAGACCTTTTAGTTTTCATGAACTTGATTATGATGGGGTTTTATGTAGAAATATCGTCTATATATCAAGTCGTGTGAACTTGATCAAATGTTGTGTTTCCTAGAAGTTCTTTCTTGAGTAATTTATTAACGTTAGCTCTAAGATGATGTCTACCTAAATTAAAATACTGTGCATTTACCATAATATGTTTAATAGTTGGAAAAAACATAAATTTTCATGGGCATGAAATTGAATTGGAGAATGGGGATGGTATTAGGTATGCCCGTCCCCGAACCGTACCATTATCATTCCTTCAAGTTGCCCACTTCGAATTTACTTGATTTTACCCCATTAAGGGGAAGGTTCATTGGTCCTTGGACTCATTTTCTCTCTAATTTCTGTGGAAAGTTTCGAAAAGATTTGGTGCCTTAGTTAGTGTCCAATTTTGGTCATGATCACGAACAAAAATAGACATTCATTTTGGAACGGAGGGATTGCTATTTGCAAACATAGTATGAAGTAACCTAAAATGCTAGTGGGAGGATAAGGAGCTTTGGTGCAATATGCTCACTTGTGATGAATTAGCAACACCTCTTGCTTGGACGTATGATACATACTTCAGACTTGGCCTGATACTCAACAAAGCCATGATTGAAAAAGGTTTTTTCTTTCTCTTCTCCCTATATTAAAACTTCTTGTTAGTCTGGCAACAGCGTGTTGATGATGATACTGATTTTATCTTGTTAATTGAGTATCTTGGCTCATGTTTACGGTGTTGTTTGGGGGTGCCTGAATTCCATCCCTTCTTTTGAAACCTCTTAATTTTGAAGTGGTTGTTCCAAAAAAGCGCACTTCTATATCAAAAAGGCATCGTGAAACGATATCCATGTGTTTGTAGCCGTTGATTTTTTTCACTTCTTGCTATCATGATTTGTCTTCTGGGTGGCAATGGGTCAGTCAGGCTTTTAGTCTTGTCTATCTAGGGTTTTTGTTTATATGAGGTATTCGAAAGTTTATTATTGTGGATTCAGTTTGATATGAGGAGTATTAGCATAAGGCTATTAGCCATTGCATCAGTGTCTTTCGAATAGGTCTGCCAGGTTATTTGTTATTCTGTTTTTGATTGGGAACAAAGGAAATTTGATTTTTCTTTGCTCACAAACCAGAAATTATCCCATTAGCTCATTTGGATTTGTAGTGGGGGAAAGAAAAGGAAAGACAGGGTTGTGCCTTCCACGTGTGATGAAAGATTACTATTCACATTTGGGCTAAAACATTGTACATAGTTTCTTGCGCTACTTATGACACTACTTTTTGTCGCACTTTTCTTCGGTATGAGCCTAATGCAAATTGTTTTTGGTGATCAGGATGCCAAGAACAACGACGAACTTGATGAGAAGAACGGGCCGACGGAATCTTCTTACCAAAATCCACTAGTTGCATATTGCCCATCCTTTTTGCGGCCTCTTAACTTTGGAACAGAGGAACCAAGCTCGTCTCACCAGCTATTATTGTTGACCTAGCACATCTTTTCCTACTTCTGCCTTTCTTCTCCTTTGGTTTAGCGTGTCTTGCTAGTTTTGGGTGTTATTCGGGATAGTATTATCTTCTTTTACATTCATATACTCTGCAGAATGCCACTGGGTATACTTAATTAGACTCCCCCAGATCCATGCAATGGCAACATTGCTATGGCCCCTTTTTCTTTTTCATGAACATGAGTTTTTGTAAGCAACCGCAATTTCTTTTATTTTGTTATGATTTCGGTGTGGGGATTCTGGGGATTCTTTTCTCTGACTTCTTAGTTGGCTGGATTTGATGGGATTCTGATTTCTTCTACCTTGGTTTGAAAGTGCACAAACAAAATAGCTAACTGACCTGTGTTTCCCGGTTCCTGGAACGGCTTTTCTACGATTTAAGTGACTCGCAAAACTTATGGCAACAGAATAGCTGACTGATTGACATTGGCATGGTGGAGGGGTTAAAGAACTGTGGAACCTCAATTCATATCAGTGTTTGCTTGCTGGAATATCACAAGATAAAGTAGAAGGCAGTGGAATGGTTTCTAAATCAGGAAAATAAAAACCACACATTATGCTTCTCTTTTCTGTACTCATTCATGCACTTCTGGCATGAAGATTGCCACAACGGAGTGGTAATATATCCTTTCAGATGCATAGTTCATGATCGACCCAGGACCAAAATTTGTTGATACAATACTCAACGTGGTGATTCGGGCGCACCCGTCTTTTTGCATGTGAGAAGATAGTTGGTGCACCCAAGTCTTTCTCTATGTTAACAAGAGTCCACTTCTTAATAGGATATTAGCTACATTTTCTGTTAGTATTTGTTGGCTTTCCGTCTTCATCACATATTAAATCCAAACCACATGAAAAGGGGTGCTTCTTCCTTGAACAATAATTAGTTAATTACTGTAATAAAAAACTTATATATTTTATAGAAAAGAATTTTAAGAAAAAAAATTAGCATGTTTGAATGAAAGAAATTTTCAATTTCATCACTTTACTATTGAAAAATGTCCGATAAGCTCACTCTACAATTTTTTTTTACAGATTAATAACTATACTTTACAAAAAGTGTCAATTTGGTTCATAAGTTGGATGTCGTTAGTTTTGTTGGATGGAATATTGCAAAAAGATTGAAATACCCTTTAGCTATGGTTCATGCCTTGCACGTGGAGTTTTGGACAATAACAAGACCCTAATTAAAACCCTTGCCTAGTAATTAGTAATTACTAACCTATCACCCCCACCCGCAACCTTCCCCCTACGCCCCATGAGCACCACCACCCCCTCCGGTCACAATCACCTCAGCCATCCCCCTGTGTCAATCGAAGATTCTGAACTAAGCATCTTTGATGCCCAAAAATACTTCAATGAGACCAATGAATCTCCCAACCAAGAACAAGAATCCAATATCACGACACAACAACCCTCCCACTGTCCTCCACCCACCACCACCACCATCAACTATAGCCGACGATCTCCCTCCCTCTCTTCCACGTCGGCTATCCTCCTCCGTCTCTTCCTCCGCTGCACCTGATGGCTTTACGTACAACAACAGTTCCAACAGTTCCGACCCATGCAGTAACTACACCTATCCCAAAAGGTAGAATCAAAAGCCGGAAGTAGAAAAATTGGCAATTAAACCCTAAATAATTGCAACCCCAAAGGAACTCAGTTCCAATTTCATTGGAAGGGGCGAATCAAAACAATCGAATAGAAGGATGAAGAAGAAGAACTTGAACAAATTCACTAAATCAAAGTTAGGATATTTTTCATTCCAACACAAAGAAACCCAACAGCAGAAATGATCTAATAGATTCAAATCCAATTGAATGATTCCACCTCTCTATAGCCGTTCACGATTTAATGAGTGATGAAAGATCGAATCCCCTTCCTTCAATGGATTCTCTATTCCCGTCAGGCTAACATTTGAGAGTCTGTTAGAGGAGTGAAGTGCCCTTGGAAGAAGATTTGACATTGACAAATGAATCTTTCCAGGATTTGATGCGAGTGGTGCGAAATAGAAGCTCCTCACCTTTTCCAAGTTCTGACTTTCTTCGTATGCCAGGTTGACTACATTCACAACTTTCAGCAGGGCGAGATCTAGGATTTCGAGGAGAGGGGGGAGGGAGAAGAGAGGATAGAAGGTGTTGATGTGGTCTATGGAGATACCAAGTTAGAATGGGACTATGTTCGGGTCTTGGGTCAATGCCGGAGAAGTTGTCAGTGAAGAATAAGATAAATAGTACTTAACATAGTAGTTTATAGAGGGCAATTTCGGGTTTACAAAAAAAAAATTTAAGCTTTCTTAGTAGAAAAAAAGATGGAGTGACTAACATGGTACCTTTTGTGAAGTATAGTTATTAATATGTGAAAAAAAATTGTAGGGCGAGCTTATCGGACCTTTTCCGATAGTAGAGTGATGAAATTGATAATTAAGCCTAAAGAGAATACTTACAACAGAATCCCCTACCCCCCCTATTTCAATAGCTGGGCTTGAGCATGGTTTAACTATGTTAGGAGTATTGGGCTGGTTTAAGAATAGAAAATACATTTTACTTTGTGTACAATCGAGTAGGAAACATAATTTTCCTTCATACGAAACTCAAATTTGGCCCAACAAGGCAAAGCCCACTAATAATACTTACGCCCAACTCGGGTCATATAAACTTAAACATTAACTTTTCACTCTCATTTCTCATTCCTTATAACCTAAATTCGCCGCATCTCTGCTCTTGACGAAAAACCCTAAAAAAAACTCATATCGACCCACCTTCACCCTAATTCCGCCACACCTCCATTCTTAACCCTAAAAACCCAAAATGCGGCGGACACAAATCTAATACCTAATAAACCCTAAACCAACCTTTGTCATAATATTTGCTTTTACACAATAACCCTAAAAAACCCTAACCATCAAACCCTCAGCTCAAATTTCTAACATAACAATAATGCATTACCAAATCAGTTCATAGTCGTTAATACATCACCAAATTCTACATCGATTTCATACAAACCCCCAAAATTAACCTAAATCCGTCGCACCCTCGAAAAAGTAGCAAATCTGGTTGAGGGGCTAAGCTAGATCCAATTTCCATCTTCTAAAAAGTAAGATGATTCGGAGTTAGTTTTCCCCAAAAACCAATTGTTTGTTTTTCCATTATATCAAGAAGTTGGGAGAACTACGATTGAAAGGGTTGATCTAGGAACATAACTCATCTCCTGAAAAGTTGAGATAGTACGTTCCTAGACATCCCCCAAACCAGAAAATTGGATTTCAAAGTCATTATCTCATCCATTGTAGCTAAGGCGCACCTAGATTTGAAAGTCAAAAGGATTTGTCGGATTTAAGACATGGAATTTCGTATTTCATCTCATCGTTTTCAAAGTAACACTTTAAAATCTTTCATTTTAGCTTCTGATGTGTTATTATGCCGTGGTTTGCTTGGTTGTTGGCTGCTCCATCTTCTTTTGATTAGATCCAACAAATTTTTGTTTATTTTTTCATGAAGTATATTAGTTCAAAAACATTTCTTTCAGATACTCTTTTTTAGTTTTGTAGATTACTTTAATTTTTAAAAATTGTTTTCATGCCGCTGTTTGATTGGATCTTGACTTCTTAATTTTTTTTTTTTATCAAATTTGGCAATTTTTAAATTAGTTTTCACAAGAAGTAAATTAGTGATATAGATAATAGTTCAACAAATCTGACTTTTTTGGATAATTATTGATTGACATTAATTCACAGTTACTTTTGGATGATTTCAATTAAATTTTTTTTTTATGAGAATTGATTTTTTTGAATATTTTTTAGTGTTTATAAAAGTAAAATTAGTTTTATAAAAAGTTAGTGAAAAATATTTGATACCCTTATATCCTTATGAGTTTTTTTTTTTTTTTTAAATTTTTACATGGCGTAGTTTGTTTAGATAGTTGGTTCTCCATCTTTTTTTTTTTTCTCAGATTTGTATATTTTTGGATTATTTTTTCAAGAGGTAAATTAGTTCTATACTAATATTTTTGATTATTTTATCAGATCCGGTGTTCTTTACATTTTATATCTCAGATTTGTGTGTTGATTTATCATTTTTAATGTTTATTTATCAACAAATTATTATTTTAGATACAAAAAAATTTCGTTGAGTAGGTCATCATTTAGTTTTTATGTCTAACAAAATATAATTATTGGAAACGATATTCATATTCATATTCATATGAAGGTCACGAAAACACCAACATACGACTGAATGCTTAAGTTAGAGCCCGTTTGGTGCAGCGTTTTAAAAACGCAGCGTTTTAAAAAACGCAGTGTTTTAAAAACGGAGGTCTTTCCTTATAAATACGTTTGGGATATCACTTCAATACGCAGTTTTTTTTTCCTAGTAGCGTTTTAAAACCTGCGTTTTGGGAAAAACCTGGGAATTCCAGCGTTTTAAAACGCAGCTGCGTTTTGAAAACGCTGCGTTTTCTGCCGCAGTATTGAAACACATTTTTTGCAAATAAGCAGCGTTTTATCCCTGCGTTTTGGCCAAAACGCTCGACCAAACGGGCTCTTAATGTACATGATTGGTGGGCTAACTTGTGTTTTGTAGTAGCTTGTGAAAATTGGTTTGTCAAAATTGCAATTTCTCAAAGGGAGCAATTGCACCCTTGTGGGTGTGTTTGTCCAAAGCTGTTGACATGCCTACATGTGACACTATATACCTGCCATGTATTTATAAACAATTATAAGACAACATTTATCTGCCTTCAAGTTGTGTTAATATTTTATGCACCATAATTATAATGAGATTGAAAATTAAGTATAGAGTATCATTCTGGAAAATACTACTTCAATAATTGGTCCTCTAAATCACACTAGCTACACTCAAGTATCTTAGATCTTAATTTAGTCTTAACCAAAGTTTATTAGTACTCTGTGCTGCGCACCTTGTTTAGTAGTAGTAAGACGAGGTCCCGAGGATGAATAACTCCCACTCCCCTAGGTTTTGGTAGAAAGATAAACCTAGAATCAAATGGCTGATCAAAGTCCTATCATTTGTGATCTTAGCCGCAGAAAGAGTTGACATTGATATCTAATGATTTTCAAATGTCCTTTTAGTAAAGACCGTGAGACCCTTCGAAAAGTCTTTTAAAAAAAAAAAAAACTTGTTTTCAACATTGGTTTTGGGTAGGATTGGTAATACCAAATATACAACTACAAATACCTTATGCTCATGTATGTTGATTTGTTCAGGAATTTATTATATGGCAAGTTGATAGATGGTTGTTATAAGCATGCCTCTATTGGTTTGAATCTTCCTACACAGATACATAAATTGGGATATATGCAAGTATTGGTCAAGATAAGTACATTCAAATGTGTGATATCCCACATCGGGTAGATATGGGACTTGTGTGTGCCTTATAACTGGGCACCAACCTATCCATGAACTTTTTGGTGGTTTGTAGCGGGCCAGTGCGTGGGCTATGCGTGGCGGACCGGGCTTCGAACTCGGGTCGTTACAAATGGTATCAGAACGGGTCCCGGCCGAAAATGTGTTGGCACACATCGCCCGGGGTGCCGATCCTTTGGGCCTCCTTTGGGTCTTGACGAGGACGTCAAGGATTTAAGTGGGGGAGATTGTATAGATGTGAGACTTGTGTGTGCCTTATAAGTGGCCACCCACTACCACTGGGCACCAACTTATCCATGGACTTTTGGGTGGCTTGTGGTGGGCCAGTTGACCCAGGTGCTTAGTGGGCCAGTGCGTGGGCTATGCGTGGCGGATCGGGCTTCGGACTCGGGTCGTTACAAATGGTGTCAGAGCGGGTTCCGGCCAGAAATGTGTTGGAATACATCGCCCGGGGTGCCGATCCTTTGGGCCTCCTTTGGGTCTTGACGAGGACGTCAATGATTCAAGTGGAGGAGATTGTGTAGATGTGAGACTTGTGTGTGCCTTATACTGCCACCCACTACCACTGGGCACCAACCTATCCATAGACTTTTGGGTGGCTTGTGGTGGGCCAGTTGACCCAGGTGCTTAGTCGGCCAGTACGTGGGCTATGCGTGGCGGACCGGGCTTCGGGCCCAGGCTGTTACAAATGGTATTAGAGCGGGTCCCAGCCGAAAATGTGTTGGAACACATCGCCCGGAGTGCCGATCCTTTGGGCCTCCTTTGGGTCTTGACGAGGACGTCAAGGATTCAAGTGGGGGAGATTGTGATATCCCACATCAGGTAGATATGAGACTTGTGTGTGCCTTATAAGTGGTCACCCACTACCATTGGGCACCAACCTATCCATGAGCTTTTGGGTGGCTTGTGGTAGGCTAGTTGACCTGCTTAGTGGGCCAGTGCTATGCGTGCGTGGGCTGGTCCGGACTCAGTCGTTACAAAATGTGTGTAAATAACTGAATTTTTAGTGAATACAGTACATAACAATAAAATGTTAACATCTTTATGACATTACAGCTGACTGCTGTTTACCATTTTTATAAAGTTGCACACATCAACATACTTTGCTGGAAATGAAAATTAGTTTTGAGATAAGTAAATACATGCTCTTCAACTTTTTACAAAATATATTAAGAAATGCTAACATGTTTATAAAATGGCAGGTGGCTCTAAACATTATTAATTATGAAGGAGGACAGATCAACTCAGTCCTGTTGGTCAAAATCATATCCGAGATAAGTAAACATACAATTAGGATTAGGTTACTTTATCAAGAATGTATTCCCAGAACTTTTAATATAGATATATTTATCAAAAATGCATTTACAATTTCTAGAAGTGACCTACAATTTCTGATTGTTAAAAAAGGGATAAAGTATTAAAAACAGATAAAATAACATAAAAAAAACATACCTTTAGATGATGGATTGTTTGTTTTACGCTTACTTGAGTTGACACATGATTTCGTGATCTTCATATTCTTGTTAGTTAAACGAAATTGCTTTAATCCTTGCGTGACTCTAGAAGTTTGTGTTATTGTTAACACTGTATTGTTGTACCTTGTGAATGAATGTTCTGGATAAATTTAAAGATCGGAAATATGTGAAGTATAATGAACTTTTGGAAAGGTTTTTGTTTCAAAATTGAGTGAGTAATTTATATAAGGTTGTTGTTAACAGATACATTTGTCTGACTTTACTAATTAGGACCCTTCGTAAGATATGATAGATGTGTACACATTAATGTATTGTACATTTGATAGTTAATGTGACTCTTTATCCATCTCAGCATATATGAATGTGGATTGTACATTTAATAGCCTGTGTTTTTCAAATCTACATATATCAATGTGACTCTACGTAATCCTAGTTTGTTAATAAACATTATTTCTATATTATTAAAAAATGTAATTTTTATGCACGAAAATGAAAACTATTGTAATTTATATTATGTAAAAAACCAATATTTAAACCTTTAAAATCAAAAAAGAAAAATTATCACTTATTTCACCTGATCAGTTTATTAATGTACATTATTTTTATATTATCAACAAAAGTTATTTTTGTTGCATGAAAATAAAGGCCAATTATAATTTTTATTATGTAAAAACCATTATTTCAAGTCAAAAATCGTAATAGGAAATTTATATTTATCTCACCAAATCAGTTTATTAATAAATAATTTATTAATAAATATTATACATAGATGAAATAAATATTATTTTTGTGGATATCTTTTAACAGTGTTTAGCCATAATATTTTTTGTGATGAATTTGTGCAGTTTACTCTTCTAAAGACGGAAGCACTTTAGATTCGCATAAATATAGATACGGAGGTTCAGAAAAGCTAAATATAGAGATGACGGGAAACCAAAGGGACGCTGGCTTTGTGAATTCGTCAAATTTTCACTGATCAAGTTTACAACAATAATGCACTGTATTATGTTTTTTTTTTATCAAATTAATAGGCTAAGTCTAATTATAAATTAGTTTCTTGGAAACCAGTGTACCTTTCAATATTCTATTAGGGCAGATTAGTAATTGCAGCTGATGTTCCATTTTTAACAATATATTTAAGGCGGGAAACTGCTATATATAGCAATCTCAAATGCATCTGTCATTATATATATATATATATATATATATATATATATAGATAGATAGATAGATAGATTGAGGGCCAGTCGTCCATTTTAAGTGATCAATTGACTAATTGTTCCAAAATTGTCCCCGTAACAACCTATGATGTTTTAGTAGTTGCGTCTTGCATCTTTCTTTCATATTACAATTGTTCCACATTACATTCGATTTCATTTTTTGAGTTTCTTTAAGTAGCTATAATCGTGTTCACTGTGAAATCAAAATCAATTGATTCAATGGAAACTGCTGTCATATTGTTGTTGAAATTCAGAGGAGATATAATTGTTTCGAAAGTTTATATGTGGAATGGAAGATTTTCGTATTCACTTCTAAAGTATTTATTCAAGATTTTGATTTTATTTTATTTTCATAAAGAATCAGAATAGTATTTCGGGTTGTATTTAATAAGAGAATACATTCAGTATAGTTGTGTGCATCAGAAATAAAAATAGTGCATCGCAATGCACAAAAACAGTACTTTGTAGTACACTTTTTGTGTATCGCGATGCACACAGTTATGTATCGCAAATGTTATGTTGTTAATTCAGTAGAATATTGTGCATCGGAATAAAAAAGATGTGCATCGTGATGCATAAAAACAGTACTTTTCAGAACAAGTTTGGGCATCGCGATGCACACTTTGATGCATCGCAAAGGTATGAATTTGGAATTTTATTAATTCCTATTGTTATTATAAAAGTTATCGAGAATACAATCCATAGCACATAATTGACATTCTATGGTATGAATTTGTTGATATGGAATAGGAAAACCTTGTTTATGTTCATGGGGTGACCCTACCCTATTACATGAAAGACTCGATGTCATTGAATGACGTTGAATGTGGGCAAAAGATGTTGTTGAACCCTCTTTATTTTGTCACGAGAAGCTTGCAAAGATGTGATATACTTCTCAAGCAGACAGTTCCTTAGCATTTTCATGCCAAGTTGTGATGTGTTTTCTTCAGAGCTGCTATATGGTCATCCCTAAACTCAATATTTTTAATCTAGTCTATTAGGGACTGCATACTGAATCTGTATACTATCCTGGTGGGATATTTAATCATGACAGCTGCATAACGCCTATATTGTGGTTACAATCACACAATTGAAGAATTACAATAATGAAGTAAAACAAGATGCACATGTCATGTATTGCGATGCACAAAATTTGATACCTTACAAACGTTATTTTTCTTTTTTCAGTGAATGTGATGCATCAATTTTGAAATCGCATCCACAACATATTTTTTAAATAATGCATCGTAATGCATCAAAAATTAAATTTCTATGCAAATTTATTGACATTTCACTTTTAAGGAAGTTGTAAACAAAAAGTTCAACTGTAAAATTTATTCAGAAATACATATCTGATTCTTCTTCAAGTCCTTGTTTTTGTTTTCCTTGTTCTGGTGCAAGTTGCTTTTTTTCTTGTGGTCTCTTGTTGTTGCGAAGACATTTTGCTTTAGTTGGTAATTAAACACGATAATGAATTGAATCTTACACAAAATCGCCGGAGGTTGCTTGCAGAGAAATCGTAGGAGGTGTTAAGTTTTTGGGAAGTTAAGAGGGTTTTTGGATGTTTGATTGTGTTAAGCATTCATCCGGGTAATTGTTTTTAGAGTGTCAAACCGATGCAATGCGTATATGTTAGAAGGAAGGGCATAGACGACATTACGTAACAAAGTGCCTTTTTTCCAGTTCAAAAGAAAATGATGTGCATCACGATGCACAAAAAAAAAATACTCTTTAGTACAATTTTGTTCATTGCAAATGTAATGTTGTGCATGCCATGTTTTGCGATGTATAGCGTGTCGTTCCGTATTTTTAAGGGCATAAATGATATTTTGGAATAAAATTGTTATTTTTCGATTTGAAACAATTATAGTGGATTAAAGCGGTTGAAAATTGTGTAAATGGGACCGGCCCGAATTTTGCCCTAATTTTAATGTTTATGGAAGTCTAAATATTTAGCCAACGATCCAAAACTCTAAAAGCCCATATGAATTCTTTAACACCCAAATAAAAAAAGGGTGAATTACAGGCCGGTCCCTTTTTCAACATTTGTAATCGTTCCAGTCCACTCATCTTTTTTTAAAATCGTAAAAAGGCATTTTTGGGGCGAAAAGACGATCGATTATATCATTAATGAAAGAAAAACACGCGTGAATCAGTAACCCAAGGCATCGCGATGAGCAATCCAAGGCATCGCGTGGGTTAATCATCGCGATGAGCAACCAAGGCATCGCGATGAGCAACAAAGCATCGCGATCAGCAACCAAGGCATCACGATGAGAAACAAAGGCATCGCGATGAGTAACCAAGGCATCGCGATGAGCAACCAAGAAACCGTTTGAAATTTCAACCACTGGAGGGGACTTGATTTTCGTTTACCTTTCGAGGGCATTGCCCCCGAACCCCCATGAGGGACGCTGTCCCCTCGACCCCTGCGATCTGACCGGGCATGTCGATCCCCGTTGCGTTGCTCAGCATACTGTGATTGGTAAATTAAAGGCATCCTGATGCCCAATTTAAGGTATCCCGATACCCAATTTAAGACATCCCGATGCCCAATTTAATATAATATCAAAATTGATCAAAATGGTTATTTTTGGTTGAAAAATTTACATACAAACATGGTATTGACTTCCTATAATAGTATGGTATTGATATTATACAAAATTCAAACTCAAATCATTGATTAAAATCTCAAAATCAGTCCAAGAACATCTCCCTCTGTTTTCGGATAGCACACTGCCAAGATCGATTTGGATCTCGAAAATAGTATTTTTTTGGTAGAAAAATTGTGCACAAATGTAATACTAAGTTAAGATAACAATATGAAATTTAATTTTAAACAAATTCGAAGCTTAAAACATATATTAAAGTGGCCAAAACAGTCCAAGAACAACGAAAAACGGGATGAACTCAAAAAATTCGAATTTGATCAAATTGTGATCAAATTCGTGTTCTATGCAAGGAAATTGATACCCAAACATGAGGGAAGACTATATTAACAACATGAAATCATTTATACATCAATTCAAACCTCAAATCTAAAGCAACGATGTTGTTGAGGGCATTTTAGGAAGAAAATTCTCCAAGTGCCTTTTAGCGGTTTTAAAAAAAAGGTGGACTGGAGAGAAAAAAAGTTTCAGAAAGTGGACCGGCCAGCAATTTTCTGAATAAAAAACTTTCCCAAACCCATCTTTGAAACTTATAATAAAGCAAAAAATTAGGGCCGGTCCCCTTTGGTAGATTTTTAACCGCTTTAAAACCCTATATTTTTTTGAAACTGGCAAAAAGCACTTCTGTGCATCACGATTCTAAATTGATACATCGCAATTAAACTTTCGTGCATCATGGTTCCAAATTGATGCATCGTGATGCACAAAAGTGCCTTTTGCCAGTTTGAAATAAATATATGATACTAAAACGGTTAAAAATCCACTGAAATGTACCAACACACAATTTTTCTAATTAATAAACTCAAAGCCCAACTACTGTTTGGCCCGAAACACAGCTTCAGACATGACCTTATACTTAGTAATAAAATGAGTTAATTACAGGCCGGTCCCTTTTTCAACATTTGTAATCGCTCCAGTCCACTCATCTTTTTTTAAAATCGAAAAAAGACATTTTTGGACCAAAAGATGATTATGCTATTAATGAAAGAAAAACACGAGCGCATTAGTAACCAAGGCATCGCGATGCATCGCTTTTTGTATCGCGAATCCAATTTTAGGGGGACAAAACAAAAATTTGAGGCTGCTGCACCTCGCTAAGGCGAGCAACCTCGCCCTGTCACACCTCACTAGGGCGAGCAAGGTAAAAAATGAAACATTTTGATTGCCGCACCCTCGCTAAGGCGAGCTGCCGCACCGCTAAGGCGAGTAGCGGGGACAAAGCGATGCTCCACTTTGGGCATCGCGATGCTCCACTTTGTGAATCTCGATGATCCACTTTGTGCATCCTGCTGCCCAATTTAAGGATGCTCAATTTAAGGCATCTCGATGTCCAATTTAATATAATATCAAAATCGATCAAAATGGTTGTTTTTTGTTGGGAAATTTACATACAAACATGGTATTGACTCACACAGTTCAAGCAATCGGCTCGTCCCCTGAGTTTTTATTCACCTAGTTTTGACAGGTAGTAGGAATTCGAATTCGATAATAAATTATGATATCCAGGGCAATTTTCGCATGGTTGCAGAGATTGTTTACAATGAAATATTTTGTGCTAACGTTGATTCTGCAATACAAGCTACAGAATTGAGTTGGGTTCAAGTTTCAACTCATAATTTGTTAATTGCTGGCCGATTTTCACAGTGGACCGACCGGAGTAGTGGGAAATATTAAGTTATGGAAGAACAGTTATGAAAGAAACGAGGGTATTTTAGGAACAATTTTATTAAAAGTGCCTTTTTCTGGTTACAAAAAATAAGGGTGGACTTTAGGGGTTAAAAAATTTTGAAAGTAGACTGGCCAGCAATTTTCCGTAATAAAATATGTAAGAAAATTCGGTAATCAGTCTAATGACATATGACATATCACTTCATCTTATACTTGGTAATAAAATTTATAAGAAACGATTTGTTCATCTTGTTCCATTTAATTCCAGCATTAAGAAGATATATATATATATATATATATATATATATATTCTAGTCATCAATTAATCTTTCAAATTTTTTGACAGACTCTTCATCTTATACATGGTAATACAATTTTAATTTTTTTAATAAAATAAAGATCATACCTTGATAGAATTAAGGCTCATTAAGGATGTCTATCTATTCCATGCAAAAGAACAGACCATCTTAATCTTTTTTCCAACTTTAATGTCTAGTCATCCATTGATCTTTCAAAGATTTCGACACTCTTATCAAAATACTTGTTGCTAATATAAATAGAAGAGAAAAATCAAACATGAAAAAACGAAATTTTGGTAAGCGAATTTTGACAAAATTTTTCCTTTTATAGACTTAGTTGTTATTATATATATATATATATATATATATATATATATATATATATAGAGAGAGAGAGAGAGAGAGAGAGAGAGAGAGATTTATAAGAAAATACGATAATGAGTCTAAAGACATATCACTCTACATCTTATACTTGGTAATAAAACTTTTAAGAAAGCTCGGTTAGATCATCTCGATCCATTTAATTCCAGCAAAAGAAAAGATATACATACTCTAGTCATCAATTAATCTTTCAAAAAACTATGACAGACTCTTCATCTTATACATGGTAATACAATTTTATTTATTTTAATAAAATACAGAATACCTAATGCATGCATGGTAGAATTAAGGCTCGTTAAAGATGTATATTATGGATCCCATGCAAAAGAAAAGAAAGATCATTTTGATCTTTTTTCCATAATTAATGTCTAGTCATCCATTGATCTTTCAAAGATTTCGACAGACTCTTATCAAAATACTTGTTGCTAATTTATATAAATAGAAGAGAAAAATCAAACATGAAAACACACAAATTACTTAACCATTCTTTCAAAACTTTGTCTTCCAAGTTTTCTTCGCACTCTCATGAGTACTATGGCTCTTTTTTCACTCATTGTTATGTTTTTTCTTGTTTCAAGTGTTACTGTGCCCACGATGTCGTTGGCGATTAGTTTTAGTGCCACTGTAGCAAAAGATAATTCGGGTGATTATACCCGTATATCTGATGCTATTGCTGCTGCTCCTAATAACCTTCCCAGTGATAAGCGTTATTATATCAGGATCAAACCTGGAGTTTACCACGAGCATGTCGAGGTCATAGCTAGGAAGACGTACATAGCATTGATAGGAGACGATGCTGCCACCACCAAGATCACTGATAATCGTAGTAATTCAACAGGACACTCTATTGAAAACTCTGGCACCTTGAGTAAGTCATGAATTAAGTAGCAATACTCGAATTAATTAGCTTTATTTTGATTTTACAACACATTCTCTCCCTTTTTTTCTTTACTCTAGTTTTGTAAATAAATCCACCAAAATTCAGTTGTCTAAACTATGTTCTTAAATTTTTCTTTAGAGAATTTCTCAAAGTGATTTTTCTATGTTGTTGATCTGGACAACTATAGCATAACTCATGAATGGATTTCAATTTTTAATAACCGCGCGCCTTATAGTATTTGTGTTGTTCTATTTTTCTTAATTTCTCGGTTAAAAACTACTCCCTCCGTCCCTAAATTATTGTCTTCCTTTCCTTTTTCGTCCGTCCCAAAATAATTGTCTTGTTTGAAATTTTTCCTTTTTAGAACATTACTTTTACTATTTTACCCTTACTTTTTCTTCCTACTTTAATTATGGGCCACATATACATGGGCATTAAAGGAAACAACACACTTTTTCAATACTATTCTAATATTAATAATCAAGTCAATTGAGTTTTCTTAATCTGTGTGCCGGATCAACCCAGACAATAATTTAGGGACGGAGGGAGTATTAGTTTCAATTAAGATATCAAGCATCAAAAAAAAAAAAAAAGAACTCAATACAAAAAACAGTGAAATTATGGGATTATCTGACTCGGAGATGATGGTCACGATATCAGCTGATTCATTTTTCATTGAATACATTGAGAGCATAACTTGATATTTGTCCCTGCCAATACTAATTTTATATGTAATATCTATATATGCTAATGCTGATAAATACTACTGTACAAACATTGTTATATAGATGTGCATGGGACTGGATTTATGGCATGGAGCTTAACAATTGAGAACTCAGCCGGACAAATTGGTCATCAAGCAGTGGCTTTGAACAGCGATGCCAGCTTCACAGCATTCTACAAGTGTGTGTTTCTTGGTTACCAAGATACCCTATTTGCAAACACAGGTCTACAGTTTTACAAACAATGTGATATATACGGTACTGTGGACTTCATCTTTGGTTATGCAAAGGCTGTCTTCCAAGATTGTCGCCTCTTTGGACGACGTACTGGGCAGGTACCTGTGACTGCTCAGGGAAAGGAGGCAGCAACAGAGTCGAGTGGATTTTCATTCCAGAACTGTAATGTGACTGTGGCACCCGAGCTCGAAAAATTTAAAGCTCAGGTACAATTTTCTTCTTTTGAACGACAAATTAAAGTGTTTTTTTTTTTTTTCTTTGTTTGAGGTGTGAAAAGGGATTGAACTGACACCTCACATTTTGTTGAAAATCATAGGTACTAGTTTACCTGGGTCGCCCTTGGAAAAAATATGCTACAGTGATATTCATGGAATCGCATCTGGATAGTGTTGTACAACGGGAAGGATGGCTGGATTGGGATCACAAAACTCAGCTGGTGTTTTTGGCAGAGTACAAGAACGATGGTCCGGGTGCAAATACTAGTGGAAGGGTCAAATGGCCTGGCGTTCATGTCTTTAAGAAGCCAGAGCAAGCAATGCCGTTTACTGTGGCAAAATATATTGATGGGAATTCCTGGATACCCAAGACGGGTATACCATTTAGGTCCGGCTTAAACAACCATTGATGACTTTCATGTATTGGAAACACTAGTTTAGAAGATTATATAGCTTGGTTTTAACTAATTAATTAACAGCAACATTCTATTATCACAATGCTTCTTTCTTATATATTATCAGATTCTTTTGTGCTTCTTTGATTTTTTACTCGGATATTATAAAAGAGAAGTAAATAAAAATGTTGAGACTCTTCCGTTAAAGAAGTTCGGGTTGAACTGTTCGATGTCAAATTGATCCATTCATAGCTTCGTATCAGACACATAACAGGTCCATATAAAACTATTACTCCCAAGGCTTCTAAATTTCCATTAGCCACTCTAAAATTATAATCCAGTTGTTTTTGTAAGCCCATCAATAAGAACTTTCATTCATTCCAAGGTCTTTGATTAATTTCATTAGTAATCCAACAAAGTTCAAACTGCAACAGTTGAATCTGACTCAATCTCTAGATTGAACTAGGATGCAATCCTCCGATGAGTAGATGTTTGCTTCTATTAGAATTTATAGCATCTGTCCTGAATAGGTTGTTATGTGGAACAAATTTTAACGGAAAGGTTGATTGAGAATAATATGTTTCAACATATCTTGTGTATTTTTATTGTTGGGCAAACTCCAAAATTCGTCCTTGTACTTTTTGCATTTTTTTGTATTCGTCTCTCATGAGCACATTCAGTCCCTGTACTGGTTTGAAAAACATCATTGGTCCTTCCATCCAATTCCATCCATTTTTAGCCGTTAAGTATTGACACGTACTGAGATTAACGTGATTTTTAACGGGGGTAAAATTGTCAATTCAATGTAAAAAGTATAGGGACCATTTGTAAAAAAAATTGTATACGTTAGCTGGGTTTCATTCTAGGTTCTTCCATCAACCCATTTTAGGGTTCTTCCAACAAAGGTGGTATTATGAGATCTAATCTCAAGATTCAAATAGCTTCAAAAACTATTTAAAATCAATAAACAATATAATCCCAAAACTCCAACTTGAACTTCAAAACCAATCAAAATCAATATACAAAACAAACCCAAAAACTCAAACTTAAACTTCAAAAGATCAGTAATGGGTTTGGGTTTGTTGTTGTTGTTGTTGTTTTTTTTTTTTTTTTTTGTTTTTTTAAGCTCAAAATCATCAAAATTCCATAAATTAATTATGATAATCCATAGTAAGCAGATTCAGAATTACTTAAAAACATATCTAAGCTCTCTCGATCATTTTAAATAAAAGTAACTACTTCAACCGAACAAAAAAAAAAAAAAAGGAAACGAAACCTTAAAAGCAAAATCAATCACCGCCGGCCTTCTAGTAAACATAGGTGAGTCCACACTTGCCGCAGTAGTGCCTATCAAAGTGATTGGCCATGAAAGTCCCGGTGCCACACTCGGCGTTCGGACACTCCTTCCTCAACCTCTGGACCTTTCAAGAATCATCCACCTTGTAAAACTGCAACACCGCGAGCTTTACCTTCTTGTGCTTGTGCTTGATCTTCTTCGGCTTGGTGTAGGTCTTCTTCTTCCTCTTCTTCGCGCCACCGCGGAGGCGGCACCAGGTGGAGCGTCGACTCCTTCTGGATGTTGTAGTCGGCTAGGGTTCTGCCGTCTTCGAGCTGCTTGCCGGCGAAGATGAGGCGTTGCTGATCCGGCGGGATGCCTTCCTTGTCCTGGATCTTGGCCTTCTCTCCACCTGCCTCAACCACCACGGCGAAGACAAAAAAAAAAAAACAGAGGATTTTGCTGAAATGGGTGTTGAAGAAATTTGAAAAAAAAAAAAATTTCGTAGGCAAGGGTAACTGCTGCTGGATTTGATTTGGGAAATGAAAAGGCAAAAGTTTGTTCAGTTTCATGATCTGGATTGCTTGGTTTTGTTGTTGATGATGTTTTTGTGTGTGTGTATGTAAGTGTGTGTATGTGTGTGTGTGTGAGAGAGAGAGAGGGAGAGGTGGGGGGAGAGTCCCCAGAAGCACATGGAGTTGACTTAAAAATAAATAAATTATGACTATTTTACCCTTTTAAAAATGCTTGTGAGAGGCACGTGGGACGAGTTAACAGAAAAAAGTTAACGAAATTTAACGGAAGGACCAATCATGCTCAATGTTTGTGGTACAAGGATGGTCTCAAAAAAAAAAAATTTTGGTACAGGGACGAATACAAAAAAATGTAAAAAGTACAGGGACGAATTGTGGAGTTTGCCCTTTATTCTTTGTTATAAAAACGAGGATATTCTTAGATTTCAATACAGAAGAGAATCGGTCGAAAATAAAAGTACCAAGTATGTGGAGAAATAATGGCCCTAAAACAGAAAATATAATGGAATCAAACAAAAGGGAACAGAGGATTCACGTGGTTTAATCCACTCCAATGCAAGTAAGAATTTCACTATAAACGATGAGAAATTACAATATAGAGTTTTCAATGTACTCACCTTATCTAGGACAATGGTTACAATGATTTACACGATCCCACAGAGTATCACATCTCTCACAGCCCAAAATAGTCACACACTATTTTGTCTAACACTGCTAAGACCACGAGACCCTCGATCACCAATTTGTGTCTGTCGTCCGTCTCACACTTTGTGTCTCTCCTTCTCGTCTTCGGTGCTTGTCAATAATTGAAGTCACATCACCTCTTTATATAGGTTTTAGGAAAAATCTAATCAAATTGAGATTAAGATTCACAATTCATATCAATAAATGAATCATTTTACAATAAGTATCAACTTGCATGACTTTCTTCAATAAAGCAGTCAAAAAGGCCACAAAAGTGGCGGCCAAGTCTCGCACGCCACAGCTGCACAAGAAGATAATTAGGGCTAGACATGCCCATTTAGTTTTGAAAATCGGAACTGAACCGGTTTTGAAACTGCCCAAACCGTGAACCGTCATAAACAAAACCGGATTAGGATGATTCGGTTCCGGTTTGCATTTCTCTGGAACCGTGAACCGCCGGTTTCAAACTGCCATAAAATCATTCAAAAACTATTAAATTCAAATTTTAAACGTTCGAAACTTTGAATTTTGAGACTATCTACTCCTACATGCTCCACATCTGCACATACTCTGACCTCCTTGGACATTAGACTTGATGAAAGACTAGAGAAAACTTGATAAAAGGATGGATGAGTTTAGCATGGTAAATTTTGAATGTCAAAATCAACCTACTATATTATGATGCCTAACACACCCTAAGCATTTTTTTTAAGTTTGTATTTTGATAATTAATAACATATTATAACACTCTTTTTTTATACTTTATAATATATTTTAAAAATAAAAACAAATGTTTAAAAAAAATTTAAAAATTAAAAACTGTGAAACCAGAACGGGAACTAGAATCGAAACTCTACGGTTCAGTTTCGGTTTGCCTTGTCACGGTTTGTGGAACCGTCGGTTCCGAACCCGAACCGGTTTGGGCATGTCTAACTAGGGCCGCTAGATTTAAGATTTATGCCCTCATCTTTCAAAATTTTGCACAAAGGTCCCTCAACTTCTGAATTCACTTTAAAGTCTTCCAAAATTGCATATTTATTCCCCAAGTCCCTGAAACTATAAAATACACTAAAAACACATATTAGATAACAAAGATCTCGAGAATTAGTAAAGTTTAAGCCAGATTAATACTCAATAAATGAGTAAAATACTCATTCATCAAATACCCCCAAACTTAGACTTTTGTTTATCATCGAGTAAAACAAGAAAACAAATAAATACAACAACTACACTTATAAGAATACAAAACACAAGAAAAATATATATATATATATATATATATATATTTCTTTTAACGAGTTGAGTTTCAACATGACACTAGATAATGCTTCAGAGTAAGATTTACAATACTATGCAAATTACTACACACATCCACAAGTCTAAACTTCCATTCAATCATCATCAATCTCACTTTAAAATCTCTGCGTGTGTGTGTGTTATTACTCAATGGTTTCAAGAATTGAAATCCCTTATAGTGTCAAGTACTTCGTACATTCCCTTAAAAGCCACTAGTACAAACATTTGCAAATATGTATCAAAATAATTCATGAAATATAAAAACATGTAATTATTCCCATCTATTACTATAAACATAAGTAGTAATACCAAAATTTTTTCACTCTTTTTTTTCCTTTGTTATTATTATTATTATTATTATTATTATTATTATTATTATTATTATTATTATTATTATTATTATTATTATTATTATTATTTTTGCATTCTTTTGCCTTTGTGTTTTTTTTCTCAAGGATAACGCTTACTTGTCTTTTTACGCGACGGCACTCATTTGTTATGATTGCACCCTGGTTACTCAACAAACAAGACATTCACCCTTTTGCACTCTCTTCTCTCAAATCACCGTTTGACGTGAGTGTTAGTGGTAAGCCAACCACCCATTTACTAAACAATTATAGAAAAAGAGAACACTTTTTTTTTCTTTTTCATTTCAGATTAAACTCTGTTTAGACCTAACTTTAAGGAATAAGAACAGTTTAATGATTTTATGAATATGCTAATTTTTTTTTTAATATCAAAGGCTCTAGGGAATGATATGTGCACTATATAACTCTATTACTACTTATGAGAGGTCTGCATGGAAGGGGGTTGGCGCAGAAGAACTCTTTGACTAGCAGCGAGGGGGAGATGACCGGAGGCGAAGGAATTGGCGAACGGAGGGGGGCTGCTGTGGACCGGAGCTGAGAGAGAAATTGTGCGGCAACAAAGAAGGAGAAGAAGATAGGGTTTTTAATTAGGCACAGCTCGCAAAGGCGATCAACCCTCACGCGCAAAGGCCCTCGATGCCAAGGGCTCAAGCATTTTCATTTTTTTCCCTTGACTTTTTAATTGTCTTTCAATTTCCCCCCTCTAGTTTCTTGGCCACCCACCAACTCAGTAGTTTTCAAAATTGTTGCACTCAACTTGATTGCGGTGCCCTGCTTCTATATTATTAAAAAAATTTCACATTTTGAACTCATTTTGCGCTGCCGTTTGTTCTTGGAGCTCATCTTTCCTCCCTTTGACTTGGTTTCCTCAATCATCATAGTCTGTTAGCTGTGGAAAACAACAAATATGTTGAGAATGGGATGGCTCGATTAACCAGGCAACAGGCCAGTTGTAACTGACAAGTTCAAGCATTGCTTGGATTTGTTGCACATTGCTAGCTGTTAGAGATGTGGGAGGTCCAGTTCTACAGGTGCTCAAGGTGGTTTCGGGTTCGTGTTCTTTGTCTTATTGACATTAAAGATTTACATTCGTAATTGCGCTCATCCAGAAGCTTCGATTGCAAAAGGGGCTTTAATGGAAGAGTGCATGACCTTCTATGCAAGATATCTAAAGGACATTGAAACTAAGTCCACTCGACCCGATCGAAATGATTCCGGTGAAGATAATGTGGGTCGTCACTTTGGCCAAGAAAAACCTTTTTTTCTTGATCATATTTCAATGGAGCAAGCGAATCGTTATCTACTAGCTACTAGTGATGCTATTAAACCATATCGAGAGTAAGTACAATATTTTCATAGAATAAATATTTTCTCAAACTTATTATTAGGGCAAGATTTATTAGTATATGCTCTTTTTAATGTTTTTAAGAGGCATCTTCACTTCTTCCAAAAGTTAACACCTCGAGCATCAAATCATGAACGTCAACGCCTCCATGTTAAAGAGTTCCCTGAGTGGTTCAAAAGTGAGGTAATTGTAAAATATACAAACACCCACCTTACTTATAAAGGTTCCTTACATATGTTTAGTTAATTAGTACTTAATTATGTTCTTTTCACTTGATGTGTATAGGTATTGAAAGAGGCAAGTGCAAACGTACCGTTAGAAATTAAAATCAAGGACATGGCATTGGGTTTAACAAATATGGCTAAGAGATACAATGGATACATCATTAATGGTTTTAGGTTTCGAGCAAAAAGGACCGATAATAGCAGAGTTACACAAAATAGCGGTGTTGTTCTTAGTGCAGACACAACAAGCTATTCAAGCAGAAAGGATAAGAATCCATTGTCTAGGGACCAAACATTTTATGGAGAGTTGATAGATATAATTGAAGTGTGCTATACTTCTGAAACAATATTTTTTATGTTCAAGTGTAATTGGGTGGACAACAGGAAAGGTGTCGAAGTAGACAATTATGGTATTACATCGGTTAATTTCAATCACTTGTTATACAAGGAGAACAAAGTAACTGATAAACCCTTTATCCTAGCATCCCAAGCTCAGCAAGTCATGTATATTGAAGACCTTACAGACCCTCAATGGAAAGCTTCCATTAAAATGACAAGTCGGGATACATTTGATATGGGTGTAGATGAAAATTCTAATAGTACACTTGTCGTGCCTCAAGTTCAGCCATACAATCCTCAACAACTGGATGAAAGGAGAACTGTGGATGATGGTCATCTTGAGTGGGTGAGGAATGGTGTTGATGCGACACTGGTTGAGGGTAGACTTTCTCGGCCACCTGTTGAAGACAATGAGAACGAAAATGATTTCATTGACAGTAGTGAGTCTGACGATGAAGGTGAAAATGAGATAGAAGTAGATGTGACCGATGATTTCGAGGAAGAGGAGTTTGATGATATGGATGAAACATCTGATGATATGAATGATGATTTGTATTTGAGCATGAGTGATGATGAATCAAATGATGATTAATTAAAATTTTTTTTTGGATAAATATTTACTTGCATTAGTGTTATAATGAATCTAATGATGATTAATTTAAATGTGTTTATCATAATGAATCTGATGATGATTAATTTTTTAGATAAATATTTACTTGCATTAGTGTTATATATTGTACTTAATCATTTAACCTATTTCTTGTTATTAAGATAATTGTTATTAATGACCTTGATTTGCATATCAGTATGGCTCGAAAGAGACGACGTACCTACAGTTTCATGTCTCAAATGCTAAGATCTACTAATGAAACCAATCAACTGAGCAACGAGGCCTCTAGTCCTCGGTCACCATCAACTAATGAGCCCCTTATAGAGAGAGAAGAGCCCCATATAGTGAGAGAAGAGCCACAGCAAATACATACATCAAGTGCATCGACATTACGTATATCAAGTGGATCGAATGGTAATTTATTACTTGTTTTTAGCAAAAAGTTTTATCTTGCATTTATTATAAGTTCCTCATTAATATTTGTTAATTGGAATTGTAGCTCCTAGCACGAGTTACTCCACTCGTAAGAAGGGACGAGGACCCGCGATAGGGTACCAAGGATCAGAAAAAATAAATGTAATGTTCAATGACTTAATGCAGCCTATTGGGGATTCTAGCACCGACTTCATGAATGTCCTCGGAGGAATCGCAAGGTGTGGTGCTCATGCTCCTCTTAATGTTGTTTCATGGAGCCTAATGCCTGAGACTAACCTTGATATAATTTAGAGGGAGATTCAGGTATCTATCTATTTCTTAATCTTTCTATTGCAATTTGTTTAATAAATTATGTTTTGGCCACCCATTTTAGTTTCTATAGAGCTAATTACTTTTTCTTGTATATAGGTTAAGACAAATGTTAGGGAAGAACATAAAAAAACTTGTATAATGAAAGTAGGAGAGTTATGGAAGAAATGGAAACATAGGGTGAAGGACAATTATTATATTCCAAATAAGGATGATGTTGAACAACTCTTGATTCCACCAACCGATACTCGGGTATCTCCTAATCAGTGGCCATTCTTGGTGGATTACTGGAAACGTGAAGAGGTTCAGGTATGTATTATTTAGGTCTTTGGTTGAGGTATGTAAGTTTACGTAATATAAGTTTATGTGCTAAGTATGCGATTTGTCTTTTAGGGCGAAGCTTTACGTAATGCTGCCAATCGTAAGCAACTAGAGTTCCCACATAGGACTGGAAGGACATCACATGCTAATATATATACGAGCAGAGGTAATCCATTTAACTAAAATGCTTGTTGGGGTGCCCTCGTTTGATGGGTGTGCACCATTATTGCATTGTTGTATTGTTGAAGGTAAATGCTTGTTGGGGTGCCCTCGTTTGATGGGTGTGCACCATTATTGCATTGTTGTATTGTTGAACGTAAATGCTCATTGGGGTGCCATCGTTTGATGGGTGTGCACCATTATTGCATTGTTGTATTGTTGAACGTAAATGCTTGTTGGGGTGCCCACGTTTGATGGGTGTGCACCATTATTATTGCATTGTTGCATTGTGCTTAATAGGGTGCTATAGAAAAAAAAGAAAGTAGGTGATAAGGTATGTACCCGTGAGAAGTGGTGGGGCACAGACTTGAAATTTCATTGTTCGATCCTAACCAACGTGGAGCAGAGTTTTGCCTGTCACAACAATATCTTTAAGGATTTTTTTCTAAAGTAGGTGATATAGAAAAAAATGTATATGCCTATAAGTATAACTAACTTTTAATAGTCCATTTTGTATTGAATTCATAAACATTAAGTTAAATTGTGACAAAAAGAAATGTGACGCTATTTTGGTATTTTTGTTTTTTTGTCCTTCACTAGAAAGATTCAAACAACCTGTAAATCTGAGTTGTGTCCTTCCTAAATTGTGTTGCCTGGGAACAATGTCACCCACTCCGCCCCACTTTCTTCTCTACCTAAATCTCCTTCATGATTTTTCTTGTCTAGACATCACATTCAGATGACGGAATCATCACTAATTTATCTCTGTACTATAGATGTCGATGTTTCCAACTTTTTCAATAAATTGGGGAAACCGTAATCTTCAAACAATGATCACATCAACCTTGTTCAAACAGCATGAAAACAAGCACTTACGTCATTTGATTCTTCTTTCTCCTCAACCTTTTCCTCTTTCTTGGCTTCAGCCGCAGCTGGAGCAGTAGCACCACCACCACCACTAGATGCAGCTACTACAACAGATATTCAGAATACTATCCCCTTAACTTGAGACAGAAATAGCTCAATCCGATCACCATCTGCTTCAGCTCCAACTGCATGCCAAAATAGATATTCAGAATACTATCCTCTTCATATTCTCTTTAAGATTATCACACAATAAATAGGTAGTTCTTCCTGAGACCAAAATCCAAGTTCTAGGAAACCCCTACCCATCGACAAGTCCTAATACAACTTATCGAATACTCTGTTTTCAAAGCACATTGTTTTCTGTTCAAGCATTCCAAAATATTGTTCACTATTGATCCTAGCATTCCAAAACATTGTTCACGTGCATTTCATAAAAATGGCTAGTATATGACCATTTCAAACAGTCCAGGCTAGAATCACATGCATTTCTGTTCATAAAATATTATTGTGCCCATTAATGTCATGTGGTGCAGTGGAATATAAGCTGTCCTTGACTGTATCTGCTGTGGAGCAGGACTTTCCATTGGTGATCTTCTCAAGAACTTGAAAGTCCTATTTTTAATATACAGAATTGCTTTTGCCTGTGCGATCCACTTGTGTGTTTTACCAGTCTCATGTCTACTGAAGGCTGATGCATATGCATCAACATATACATTTATCAATGAAGCATTTACCTGACATATACATTTATTTGACATATACATTAGTTGGGTTCTGCATCTCCACTACTATCACAATGATTACAGAAGTATTCTAGGATGGTTATCTTTGTAGGAAGTTGACGAATTCTAAGTAGGGCTATAAAGAAAAAAAAAAGAGAGGCCAAAGTAGTTTCATAATTTGTTAGAGCCAAGCTTAATGAGGCTTTGGTATTCGTTACAATTAATCTTAGCTTGAGCACATTAGGAAAGGCCCCACAAGAATAGGTAGAAATTAGAGCTTCTCAAGCTTGGCTCCTTAGAAACAAAAACATCATTTTAATTTGGCTTTTTTGTATCAGTTAGAAGCTCGATTTGTAAACTTTAATTGAAATTCATGCTACTTTAATTTCATGAATTCATAATCTATAATGCCCTAGAATCTTGGAACACATAATAATCACTAAACATATAATTTTAGGAACATGAATTTAAGTACTAACCTTGATCCATGCTTTGCTTAAAGTTGAATACTTTGATGTAGGAATTTTCTTCCTCCTTGCCTTTACTTTAATCTCTTCTTGATGGTGAGAAGAAAACCCTAACCCTAGGCCTTTTTTTCTTTTCTCTCTCTTTACGACTTTTCTTAGAGACGTGAAAAGAAAACCTAAAAGTGTTTTAGGGTTTGGAACTTTAAGTCTTTTTATAGGCAGAGAAAGAGGGAATCATTTTCCTTATATAATTTCCAAAAGCTTTAATAATATTTTATTCCCACTAAACCATCAAAGTGAGCCCTTAATATTAAAGCCCAATTAGATATTAAGTCATGTGGGACACTTTTATTTGAAATAATCCAACATTCTCCCACTTGGCCCATATGACGACTTGAGAATTTAATAACAACTTTAAGTGCGCAATGTTATAATATCCTCCATAATGTCAATTTGGGTTTTTCTTTAATTAAGTTAAAACTGATATATTGGATCATGGCGGTCACACATCATTCAATCGACATGATCCCTTCCATGTATCACAAGATCAATTTAACTTAAACTTTACCCATAATGAGGTAAACCATAAGCCTCAACCATACAGTCTTCCTAAGAAGACTAAACTATAATACATTAAAACAATACAATATAAATAAGCAGAAAACATATCCATAAATGATATCAAAGTGTTATAAGATAATGAGCAAATAACTGTTATGCATACGTATACACATACAAACTATCATGCTAACAAGGACTTATCCATGATACCCATCCTTTCGACATGTCCACGAAATGTCTTAGGTGGCAACCCTTTTGTTAACGGATCCGCTACCATAAGATCGGTGCTGATATGCTCAATAGACATTCTATGTTTCTACACTTCTTCTTTGACCGACAGGTACTTCAATTCCATATGCTTAGCACCCTTAGAATACTTGTCGTTCTTTGAGAATAAGACTGCTGCGGAATTGTCACAATAAATTCTCAGCGGCTTGGCTATACTGTCAACAATTCCAAGCCCTGAAATAAAGTTCCGCAACCACAATCCATGAACAGTGGCCTCAAAGCATGCCACAAATTCAGCCTCCATAGTAGAAGCAACAATGACAGACTGCTTTCCACTTCTCCATGATATCGCTCCTCCAGCTAGAAGAAACAAATAACCGAATGTTGACTTTCTCGAGTCAACACATCCGCATAATCGAATCTGAATATCCTATAACTTCGAGGTGATTAGACCTCCTATACATGAGCATGTGTTCCTTGGTGCCTTGTAAATACCGAAGGACTTTCTTTGCGCTTTCCAAAGGATCAATACCAGGATTACTTTGATACCGGCCTAGCATTCCAACAGCAAAGCTGATATCAGGCCGAGTACAAGTTTGTGCATACATCAAGCTCCCAACCACTGATGCATAGGGAATCAAATTCATTTCCTTTCGTTCCAAATCATTCTTTGGACATTGCATTTGACTGAACTTGTCCCCTTTCTGTATTGGAACAATTCCCGCTGAACACTTTTCCATTTTGAATCTCTCTAAGACCTTATTGATGTAAGCTTTCTGAGACAGTCCCAACATTCCATGTGACCTATCACAGAATATTTCTATTCCTATCACATAGGATGCCTCACCTAAATCTTTCATTTCAAAGTTCTTAGAGAGAAAATCTTTTACATTACGTAACATCCCAACATCATTAGCAGCAAGTAAAATATCATCAACATACAAGACCAATATTACAAACTTGCTCCCACTGACCTTCATATAGATACACCGATCAACGGTGTTTTCTGTGAAACCATAAGAAGTAATGGTATCATTAAACTTAATATACCATTGGCGGGAGGCTTGTTTTAGTCCATATATTGACTTCTTCAATTTACACACTAAACTTTCCTTATCTGGTGGTCACGAACCTTCAGGTTGATCCATATAAACCTCCTCTTCCAACTCACCATTTAGAAAAGCGGTTTTAACATCCATTTGGTGAAGCTCCAAATCATAATGAGCCACCAAAGCCATAACAATTCTTAAAGAGTCCTTCTTAGATACCGGGGAGAAGGTCTCTTTATAGTCAATGCCATCCTTTTGTGTATAACCCTTTGCAACGAGTCTGGCCTTATACCTTTCAATGTTTCCATTCGAGTCACGTTTAGTCTTAAAGACCCATTTACAACCGACTCTTTTGGAACCTTTAGGCAACTCTACTAAGTTCCAAACTCGATTGTCATACATTGATTTTATTTCTTCTTTCATAGCATCTAACCACTTTTCTGAATTGTTACCATTCACCGCTTGACTAAATGAGGTTGGATCATCATCAATGCTTAAGTCACATTCATGCTCAAGATTATAAACCAAATAGTCATCGAAATAGCGGTCTTTTCGCCTTACGACCGTCTCAATCCTATTTCCTCTTGTGGCTCAATAATCTCTTGCTCGACAAGAACCGGTTCATCTATTATATTTTCATTCGGGGTTTCAACATTAACTTGTTGTTACGGTATGTTGCGAGACCGTGATACAACAATAGGAACAACAACTTCGAAGGAATATCGGTATGCATTTCAACCCGAATTTCCTTAATGTCAACTTTTCTTGGTTCCCCACTCCCACCGACTAAGCCATTCTCAATGAACCGAGCATTGCGACTCAACGATTCTCGTACTATGGTTAGGACAAGAAAATCTATACCCTTTGACTTTTCAGATAGCCAATGAAATAACCACGACCGTCCTAGCATCAAGTTTCTTTTCTTGTGGATTATACAACCTTACCTCCGGGGCAACCCCAAACATGAAGATGTCTCAAACTCGATTTCCGCCTGTCCACAATTCATAAGGTGTCTTAGGAACCGCCTTACTAGGAACCCGATTGAGAAGGTATTCAGCGGTCTTTAATGCATGCATCCACAAAGATAAGGGTAAAGAACAATTACTTAACATACTTATAACCATATCCATTAATGTACGATTCTCTCACCACACCATTCTGCTGAGGTGTACGGCATTGTATCGTGCACAAATGCCACGACTTTCGAGGAATTTTGCAAATGGACTGGACATTGTCCCTTCTCGTGAACCTTCCATAATATTCACCACCTCTATCCGATCTCACTATTTTCACTTTTTATTTAACGCCTTTCCACCTCATTTATGAACACCTCAAGGACATTCACAAAGATGAGACTTTTCATGCAAGTAAATAAATATAACCATAACGTGAGTAATCATCAATAAAAGTGATAAAATATGTTCACCACCCCAACTAGGGTTATCAAAAGGACCACAAATATCGGTGTGTATCAATTCAAGAAGTTGAGTGCTTCTTGTGGTAGACTTTTAATGTGGTTTTGGTTTGCTTTCCCTTAATGCAATCCACACATATAACCCGATCACTAAAATCCAATTGAGGAAGGATCTCACTTTTCACCAACCTCATTAACCTTTCTTTGGAAATATGACCCAATCTTTGATGCCACAAGAAAGCGAATTTTCATCGATGCACTACGTTTCATGCCTACACTATAATCAACATGATACAGGATTCGGCAAATTCATTATTAAGATTAAAACGGTAAAGAGAATCACACAAAGTACCGTAACCATAATAGTACTTGTTTTTAAATAATGAAAAACACCGTTTCCAAACTTAAAATTAAAACCTAAAACATCCACTTCCCTATGAAACAAGATTTCTAGCACAATCAGAACATAGAGACACCCTTCAAGATCTACATGACAGTAGGTGTCCAAGATCAATCTATACGTCCCAATTCCTTCTATCCGTGCTTTCATCCTGTTTCCCATAAACAAGTATTGCTCGGCCGTTTATGGGCCGGATCGTAAGGAATCCTCGTATAACATGAGACACATGAGTAGTTGCACCGTAATCTAACCACTAGGTATTATTAGGTACTTCTATAAGGTTTGATTCAAAACATACATAAATATTATGCATACCTTTCTTTTCGAACCATTCCTTCCTTTTAGGGCAATCTTTCTTTACGTGCCCTTCCTTATTGCGAAGTAACATTTAACCTTTTTCGGATTCGACCCTCATTAACCTTCATTGGGGCCTTGTCCTTTTTCTTGTTCTTCATACCGGTTTGGCCTTGCCGTTGTTATTTCCATCATAGACGTGAGGTTGATGGAGTGATCCCTTATTTTCTTTAATCTCCCTTCTTCCCGCACTAACATGGCCTTAAGTTCATTTGAGTTCCATTTATCCTTAATGGTGTTGTAGTTCACCCGAACCGACCAAATTCAGCAGAAGGGAGTTCATGATAAACTGTACAAGGAATGAGTCACTCACATCCATCCCCAAAGTCTTCGCTTTTCGCTAAGTTGGACATTTCATTACGTGATCATGAATTGACTTAGACCAATCAAACTTCTTTGTAGTTAGCTCACCCATAAGGCTACCCACACTAGATTTATCGGCTAAGTCTGACTGAGAATATTCTTTAATTTTCAGCAGGAACTCCCTAGCATCATCTGTCTTCGGCATCGAAGGCTTGATATTTTCTGTCATGGTCATCCTCATAAGGTTCAAGCTCAGCCTGTTAGACCGCTCCCAAGCCATATAGATTGACTTGTCATCTTCCGAGCTAGCCTCAGTAATGGCTGCGGGCTTCTCATCTGTTATTATGGCTAGGTCCAAGTCCATAACACCCAGAGTAAACTGGATCTGTTCGAACCAATCAGCATAGTTCAGCCCGTTGAACTTGACAACCGAATTTCCTGATGCGAAGAGATTCATAGAAACTGCAAATATTCATACATGCTTATCTTTTAGTGCTTTGAGTTAACTTTAATAGATTCAGATATCTTTACGTAAAACTTTAAGTATGTATTTAAGTTCACCTTTGGGCAATCCCTAAATACATAAACATAATTGATGCCAATAGAAAATACTTTAATGAATAATCATTACATACGTTAGCTAAATAAGTTTTCTATCTTTGGATATACGACTATCTAACCAAGGTAGAATGATTTATCCCTTTAATGTTATAGATTACGAGCAATGGTCCATCTTTGGATGACCTCCTAGCTAAATAGTCTATAATCTCAATTGTTCAATCAACCGTTCTTGTCATTCTTTAAGGGCATCTCTTTACTCATGAACAATTGTAATTTTATTAATTTAATGTGTTGATATTCCATTCAACCAGGCCACTTTGGTGACTAACAAGCTATTTAATATCATCATGTTCTATTTTATTTTGCATATTTTAAGCCTTGAACAAAATAAAATTTTATTTGGAAAATAACATACTATCCAATTTATTTCACTTTAATGTTCATAGCATAAAATATACTTGCACATGTAACAGTGATCAATGATGTGCCAATTTGAGCCTTGTGTACTTGATCCATGTCCCACACTTAGAAAGATCCCCCACGTACACAAAGAAGAAGAAAAACTCTTAAGTCCTTTGCAAATTGAATTGCCGATTTTAATAGAAAAGAAAAATTAAGCACTGCGGTCGGCCAAAACTTTTAATCAATTTCCAAAACATACCGTTTTATATATACAATTCATTCTAACAAAAATTTACGCGGAATATACTATAATTCGTCAAATTGAATTGTCGATAATAGGAAAATTATGTGTTCCATAATCCTAAGATCTGATACCACATGTAAACTTTAATTGAAATGCATGCTACTTTAATTTTCATGAATTCGTAATCTATAATGCCCTAGAATCTTGGAACACATAATAATCACTAAACATATAATTTTAGGAACATGAATTTAAGTACTAACCTTGATCCATGCTTTGCTTAAAGTTGAATACTTTGATGTAGGAATTTTCTTCCTCCTTGCCTTTACTTTAATCTCTTCTTGATGGTGAGAAGAAAACCCTAACCCTAGGCCTTTTTTTCTTTTCTCTCTCTTTACGACTTTTCTTAGAGACGTGAAAAGAAAACCTAAAAGTGTTTTAGGGTTTGGAACTTTAAGTCTTTTTATAGGCAGAGAAAGAGGGAATCCTTTTCCTTATATAATTCCCAAAAGCTTTAATAATATTTTATTCCCACTAAACCATCAAAGTGGGCCCTTAATATTAAAGCCCAATTAGATATTAAGTCATGTGGGTCTATTTGGTAAAAGTGCAAAACTCGAGCTTCAGCTGAAGGTCAATGTAAAGCATCTGATTTTGAGAAACCCTATACTTAGTTTGTTATCCTATGTCCTCGACCATCTAGTAGTCATTGATCAAACTTAAACCTTTTATTAGTGCATGCCTTAACATATGAAAATTTTGGCTGAGTGTTAGTTGCAAAGTGCTTGGATCAGACCCATAGAATAGGATGAATTTATCTCTGTTAGCTCAAATGCCATGAGCCCTCCTACGTAGTAAGTGTTATGTTGACCTTGCAGTTGATGTTCCAGCTTATCATAAAACCCGTCCTGCATCCAAGTAGTATAAGGCATAGAGAGACTGTGCTCAAACAGTGTACGACTCCAGTAACCAGAACCGTTTAAGGCTTTTTTTCATTGACTTGGATGAAAGATTGCTGAATGAAGGGGTTTTCTTTAGTTGCTGAAATCTGAAATTTGAAGTTCATTGACCTCTCATTTCCATTGTCCCGATTTCATATTTATTTACATTCGTTTCCGTCGCATGCTTTATGTATTAGCTTTTACTGTTTGATAGATGGTGTTTCTTTTTCTAACTTTTTTCTGAGATTGTGTTGCATTCATTTTTGGTGCATTAATCTGTTTACGTTGTGAAATTAGATGAAGGCTAACAACGAAGATACATCGCGTGCTAACGTGTTCATTAAAACACGTAGTAAAAAGGATGATACAATACCTAATAATGATACAAGGAATATAGTTGTAAGTAATTTATTATTTCTTATTATTATTATATGGTGTCATTAGTTAATGTTCAATAATATAAAATGCTACACACTTTATTATTTTTAGGAAAGAATGAATGAAAAGCTTAATGAGGTACCAATAGAGGAGCAAACCGAAGCTTTTAAAGAACAAATTTTGGTTGATCTCATGGGGTCTGATGGACATGGGCGGGTGAGGACATTTGGTTCAGGACCATCTCCTTGTGATGTTTTTGGGTCTCGGTCTTCAACATCTTCTTCTTCTAGTGAAATAGAAAAGATAGTGAATGCTAAGGTAGCCGAAAGGATATTGGAATTTGAGAAGAATCAAATGGAGATGCAAAAGAATCAAATGGAGATGCTCGAAAAGATGGAGCACATGCAACACTTATTGGAGGTACATGGGATATTATCATCTTCTCCATGTCCAAACACAAACGGCTCAGGATCTAGTGTACGGCAGGTAGACCTTTACCCTTATCTAGATTGTATCGTTGTTTATTTTTTTACGTGATTTACGGTAATCATATGATTTATATTCTACTTATAAAAAAATCATATGATTTATGTTGTAGGGTGGGATCAACTCTTCAATGGACGACTTGAGCTAGCTTTTTCGACATTGGACGTACACTTTTGGAGACTTTTGTTTTTGAAGGGGTTGTTGATACAAAGTGTATTTTCTTGAATTATTTTGATATTGAATGGTTGCTAATCTTTTTGACTTAGCTAAGCATTAGATACAATGGTTTGGTGTTAGTTGATGACTTCATAAAATGTATATATTCAGATCTAATGCAATTGTTTTTGGCAACAAATGGTTGATATAATTATAGTAGTTGTTTATATCTGAGAAAAATATATGGAGTAATATAAAATATATTTGGAAAAAATAAACAGGGCAAAATAAAAATCATCCCAAAAATGCTCTAATTTGACCGTGCCAAATACTATTTGGGAAGGTAAAAAATTGTGCCAAATACTATCGGCAAGGCAAAATGCGCACAGCTGTGGGCAAGGTGGTTCTTGATGACAGTTTGGAGGACAGACTGGTCTGTTGTCTCACGAAGTCAGGGGACTTCTCTGTGGCAGCGTTCTGGAATAATTTTAGAGTGGCTTCTCCTCAGTTGTCTTGGAGTAAGAAGATTTGGCAGCCGTGGTTACCTCTAAGGGTAAGTGGTTTTATGTGGAGATTTTTTCATGGGGCTCTTCCGGTTGATATGGCATTACGTCGTTGGCATGTTTTTGTTACATCAAAGTGTGTTTGTTGCATTAACCGTCCGGCTTGTGAATCTTTGGTTCATTTGTTCATACATTCTGAGATTGCAATCCAGCTTTGGTCAAGATTTGCAACAATATTTAACAAAGTGAGTACTTATGTTTCCATCCAACATCTTTTTGAAACATGGATTGAGCATGCATCGGTCCGTAATCAGCTTGGGGCTTGTTTGATTGGGGTCATGGTTTTCACTTGCTGGGAGATATGGAAAGCTAGATGTAAAGCTATTTATGATAATGTTCCTATGAATGTAGGGAACATATTTCGTAACGTGGTTCATGAGCTGCAAGACATGTTGATGGTTTATCGTCCCAAAACCTCTATGGATAGTTTTGGTTCTATTGCCATACAGACCTTGGGCCTTCAGATTATAGATGTTCCTTTTCATAGAGGTAATTGGCTTCGCTGGGTTCCCCCGACTTCAGCTATGTTTAAGTTGAATACTGATGGTTCAGCTGTTAGTGGATATTGCTCAGGGGGTGGCATCATTCGGGATAGTCAGGGTAAGATGGTGAGTGCATTCTCTAACTTTTATGGTCCAGGTACTAATATGGGTGCTGAGATTTTGGCTCTTCGAGATGGTTTGCAGCTTTGTCGTCAGCTTAATTTAGATTCGGTAGAGGTGGAATCAGATTCCCTTGTGGCAGTTATGAGTGTTTCTGGTAAGTTTGGTATCCCTTGGTCTTATGCTTACGATATCAGGCTATGCAAAGCTTTGTTAGGGGATTTTCGGTTACATCATGCTTTCAGAGAAGTGAATCATGTTGCTGATCGGTTGGCTGCTTATGCTTATTCTCACAAAACGGCCATTACCTTCTCTTCTAAAGGTTCTCTTCCTGTTAGAGTTTGGCAGGCTTTAGGTCATGATGAGTTAGGTCTGTATAGTTTTAGAAAGTAATTGTTTGGCTTTAGCTTTTGTATTTCTGTTTAGAGGTCAGGCTCCTCTGTCCTCCCTGTTTTAGGGCAAGGCTGGTTGTCCCCCTCTCGTTTGTAGCTCTTTTCTTTTATTAATAAAATTTTGCAGGGTGCCGTCCCTGTTTTTTTTTTTTTTTTTAAAAGGCAAAAAAAAACCGTGCCAAATACTATTTGGGAAGGCAAAAAATCCGTGCTAAATACTATTTTGTATTTGGGACAGCTCACAAAACCGTCCCAAATACTCCAAATAATATTTGGGACGGTGCCATAAAACCGTGCTAAATAGTATTTGGGATGGTTGTCAAAACGTGCCAAATAGTATTCGGGACGGCTTTTAAAACCGTGCAAAAAAGTTATTTGGGACGGCTACCAAAACCGTGCCAAATATTATTTGGGACGGCAATCATAACCGTGCCAAAAAAGTTTTTGGGACGGCTCCTTAACCGTGCCAAATGAACTTTTTGGGATGGTTAATACTAAACCGTCCCAAATACATGACAAGTGGCACACTGAGGCACAACCGTCGCATTTGCCGTGCCAAATACTTTGGGACGGTTTTTTGCCGTGCCAAATGTATTTGGCACCCTCGTATTTGGGAAGGAGCCAAAACCGTCCCAAATACTATTTGGCACGATTTTGGCAGTATTTGGGACGGTTTTTTGCCGTCCCAAATACCTCTTTTTCTTCTAATGAAGGTCACATACCTTCCCTTGGATGAAACAATGGGAATGAAAGATATGCTCTCTCTGTTGATCGCAGTCTTCCTTCACTTGCATGTTAAGCACCTTTTTAATCACAATGGTCTCACCCCATGCGGCTTCGGCCACATCATCATCATCCTTTTCATCCTCTGCTTTTACTTCCTCCTCTTTGTCATCATCTGAGAAATACTCCCCATTATGAATATATACTACTCGTTTATTGGGGCACTGAGATGCTATGTGACCCCTCCCATTGCATCTAAAACAAACGATCTCTCTTGACTTAGGTGTATTGGACACTACACCCTTTCCCTTGTCAACCTCTTTACCTTTTGAAGTCTCCCCATAAGGTTTGGTAGGTGTAACACTTAGGTTCTTGTTTCCCTCCCACTTGGGTTTGTTGGTTGTGTGATAAGAAGAAGGAGAAGAAGTAACTCCGCGGTTGAAGGTACCCTGCCTTTTTAGTTGTCGCTCTACCTTGACAGCTGCATGGACAACATCTTCCATCTCATCGTATTCCCTTAGCTCGACTACATTCGCAATCTCTCTATTTAGGCCATTGATGAACCTAGAGATCATTGCGTCAACATCCTCGTCAATATTGGCTTGAATGAGAGCCATCTCCAACTCCCTATGGTACTCTTCCACCGATTTGTTTCCTTGAGTTAAGTTTTGGACTTTTCTGAGCAAGTCTCGGTGGTAGTAATTTGGAACGAACCTCTTGTGCATAATACGTTTCATTTCCTCCCATGTGTCAATACGGCCTTCTCTAATCCTCCTTCGGTTAATCACTAGTTGTTCCCAGCACACACTAGCATATTCGGTGAACTCTAAAGAGGCGTGTGTGACCTTTTGGGTCTCCGTATAATTATTGCACCCGAATAAAACCTTAACTTTTCGAACCCATTCCAAATATTCTTCTTGATCAGCTTTACCCTTGAAAGGAGGAACTTTTATTTTTATGTTTGAAATTCCTCTTTCTTGTCGTGGGTTATTCACCCTTTCTCCGCCCATCCGATCCCGTCTCCTATCATCCTCAAACTCTCTCTCTACCCACTCATCCTCCTCCTCCACATACCTCCCCCTCTTTGGTTGGAATCGGGGTGGATTCCCTTGAGGTTGTGTTTCCCCTCTCTCCTCCAACCTTGCCAGACTCTGAGTAATGTCCTTCATCATTCTCAACATACGTTCATTAGGATCATCCGGTCCCTCTCTAGCTGCTCCATTACCTTCTTGAGACATGTTCTAGACAACACACTCAACTCACAATTCGCTCGTGTATAACTCTCTCACTTACAAACTCACAATTTCTTGAAGAGATTCTCTTACCCACGAAATTATCAATATGGAGTGCAAGTTTTGAAAACGTTACAAATTGGAACTCAAACAATGCAATCTAGGGTCTAGATTCTTGAGGCAAACTTTTCAAAGTGAGATGCAATTTCACGATGAAAGCAGGAAAAGAATGATTTGTAATGGATTTGGGAAAGATTTGACGATCAAGATGAATGTATGATTTTTTTTTTTTTTTGTAGCAATTTCACTTTTGATGAAATTGACAATTTTGAGGCACTTTTCCAAAACCCTCACTTGAGAATATATATATATTTTTTTATTTATTTATTTTATTTTTTTTTGCAACTTCTTGATCAAGCTTTGATTTTCTTGACTCAAGGAATTTTCTTCGGAGCAATAATAATCTTTTCTCCATTTTTTTTTTTTTTGTAAATAGGGTTTCGGAAGGAAACAAAAGAAACAAGATTGCTGGAAATTTTGTTAGGAAAGAAGAAAAATATGAATCCAACGAGATATAAGAAAGATGAAAACACAGTTTATGAAAAACGCTAGAATGAAATCGTTGGTTACCTCTTTGTTGCTCTGATACCAATTGATGTGATTCCAAGATCGTGACAAAGCGGAACCAACCAAGAATGCGGATTAAAAAAAATAGAAAACAATGAATTGAAACAAAGATAGGGAGCTTCCCTTAACCCTAGGGTGGATTTAATCCCTAGAACCTTGGGGTGCAACCTTAACCCACTAATCGCAATTGATTAGGAACCAAGATCACGAATGTAGCTCAACAAACTTGATAAGTTTAAGGGGTTGAGAATTCTAGTCCAAGAAATCTCTCACAAGCTCAATATAGTGAAAACTCAAATCAAATTAATTAATATCAAAGTTAAAGTTTTACAATGAAAGAGAGGCCTTTATATAGGCCTAACAATTCTACTAGCCCAAGGAAACGTTTATTAAAATATCTAAAATACTTTAAAGTTACCAAAAATATCAAAAATCCCGTAAATTAGCAAAAATTCCGTCTTTGGTGCGCGGGAGACTATGCGGATGCACTATGCGGCCGCATAGATTCTAGAAAGGCTATGCGGACGCCCTATGCGGCCGCATAGATTCCAGAAACTTGCTAATTTCTGCGCAAGCTCTTAATGCGGACGCATTATGCTGGAACTCTGTTTTTTAGCATGCAGACAATCCTTCCCTCTTGGCTTTGATCATCCTTTGTTGTATTGATCTTGATTTCCTCCACAAGTGTCACGAGGACCTCTCGAATCTTCTTGACTCGGGCTCTTGTCATCGGTCCTTCATTAATCACCATCGGATCTCTTACAACATTGGGCCTCGATCCTTGGTCTCCATCAATAAGCCTGAGACGTGATGATTGGATGAACAAAGTATGAGTTAATACTATTAGTTTCATGTGTTGGAGTTGGCAGATTAACAAGAGAAAAAAATGGAATGAATTATGAAAGGCTGACCTGCTGAAGCTTTCCTAATGAAGTAGTGGTAGGATCAGCAGAAACTAACGCTCATTCACATAGTTTAATAGCCTTGTGGTGCATGCTCCTTCAAATGACAATATTTGGGTTCCCTGATCAGACCTGAGGACAAATTAAAGTGTGCTTTCACAAAATCACAAACATTTTATATACAAGTTAATTTGTCTCACCATATTCATCAATAGGAGCATCATAGTCATAACTTGTAGTAATGAAAGGACCTCCAGAAGTACGCAAAAAGTTGGTTCCCCCATGGTACTGTCATAAATAAACATACGAATTTGATTTTAGTTTTTAGCTAAGCATTTTGGCATTAAATTGATAGAACCCAATTTCGCAAAATTACTAACCATGTAATAATTAAAAAATGAGTCACCACTCTGTACAAAACGAGCAACAGCAAATGCCAAATCTTGAACCGGGCGCTGCTAGATTGGCCCACCAAAGTCATTGAACCTTAAAATATCGGCGTAAAGGAATAGAAAGTACAAGAATCAACACAGGAACAAGATAAAAGAAAACTTTGTTTCTGTTGAGTAATGTGCTGATACATTAATGTGCTGATACATTCATGTATCTTCAGTCAAACAAAACTGTTGGTATGGAATTCATGCACTAAAGAGTTAATATTCATTCTAGGGTGTTCTATCTCTCACTATAAATATGTGAGGTCTCTCTAGTTGTAATTGTACAAAAAAAAAAAGAATGGAAAGATCAATTAAAATAAATCAGAATTCACCCTCAAACATTATCTTCCGTTTGTTGTTTTCTGCATAATCTTTGAATTGCTACAGCCCACCATATAAACAAGTTCCTCAAGTATCCTAGCCACCATCACCATCTCCAGATTAACACCAACAAAGTGGTATCAGAGCTATAGATCCTTGTTCAGCACAGCAGCAGCACTTTGCAGTAGCACAGCCATTGACGTTTAAACAACCAACATAGGTGTTTAAACGACCTCGACAACCAGCAGCAGAACAGTAGCGTGACAGAAGATCATGGCTTCCTCAAGCAACCTTCCAACAACTAATGCTGCAATCTACAACAATGTTCAAGTTCCTTTATTTGAAGGAGAGAATTATGATTTTTGGGCGGTAAAAATGGAGACTTCATTCAGATCTTTGGATGTCTTGGAGCTGGTAAAAAATGGGTATGAACAACTAGAAGATGTAGCACAAGTTACAGCAGCACAGTGAGAAGAATTGAAGAAGAAAGAAATCATAGATGCCGGCGTTCTTGGGATGATTCAAAGAGGAGTCTCAAATACCATATTTCCAAGAATCATGAGAGCAAAAACTGCCAACGAAGCATGGGAAACTCTGCAGCAAGAGTTTGAAGGAGATTCAAAGGTAAGAACTGTTAAGCTTTAGTCTCTGAAGAGAGATTTTGAAAATGAAAAAATGAAAGAAAATGAAAGAAAATGAAAGTTTGAATGAGTATTTTAATAGATTGTCTGAATTGGTGAATCAAATGAAGTCACATGGAGATACAATAGATGATCGCAGATTTGTTGATAAAATTTTGATTAGCTTGACTGAAAAATTTGATCCTATGGTGGTTGTTATAGAAGAGACTAAGGACTTGGAAACCATGTCTGTTCAAGGGTTGATGGGTTCACTTAGATCCTATGAGCAAAGATTGTTACGGCGCACTGAAAAATCTGTTGAAAGTACGTTTCAATCTAAGCTCATTCTTCAATCCAATGATGATAAAACCCAGAATAAAGAGTCTCCTAGAGGTGGTGGGAGATTTGGTAGAGGCAGAGGAAGAGGAAGAGGAAGAAACTCGCCTGCAAGAGGAAGAGGCACCAATGGCGGACGAGGAAGTAATGGAGAATCAAGTAAATGGTGCAGAATATGCAAGAAGAGCAACCATGAAGAGAAAGTTTGCTGGAACAAAGGCAAGCCACAGTGTCATAATTGCAAAAAGTTAAGGCACACGAAGAAGGATTGTCGGTTTGGCAACCAGCAGCACGTTGCACTTGCTGAAGCTGAAAATAGTGAAGGGAATCTGTTCTTCGCTTGTCAAACGGCAACAGAAGAATATGAAAATGTGTGGTATTTGGACAGTGGTTGCAGCACCCACATGACAGGAAACAAAGAAGCCTTTATTGACATGAATTCTTCATTTCGCTCAAAGGTTAAATTGGGCAACGGAGAATATGTTGAAGTGGAAGGCAAAGGCAGCATTGGAGTTACAACAAAGCAAGGAGATAAGGTAATTCGTGATACTCTTTATGTTCCTAAATTAGCTGCGAATTTGTTGAGCATTGGACAGCTTTTGGAGCTTGGTTATTCTCTGCAATTTGAGAATCGGGAGTGCAGAATTTTTGATTCACAAGGAAGAGGTGTTGCTGTGGTAAAAATGTCCAACAACAGAAGTTTTCCTCTCTCCCTTAATTATAAGAAAACTTCAGTATGATGGCTACAGAAGTAAATGACTCTTGTCTATGGCACAAGAGGTTTGGACATTTAAATTACAACAGTCTTAAACTGCTCTCTCAAAAGAATATGGTGTATGGGTTACCAAAAATTGCAGAAAAAGATAGAGTATGTGAAGGATGTGTGCTTGGCAAACATCATCGCCAACCATTCCCAAAAGAAGGAGCTTGGCGAGCCAAAGAAGTGCTGGAATTGGTGCACACAGACGTGTACGTGCGGTCCTATGAATACCTTGTCTCATGCAAAAAATAGGTATTTCATTTTATTTATTGATGACTTGACTCGCATGACATGGGTTTATTTTATGAGACAAAAATCTGAAGTATTTGTTGTATTTAAGAAGTTTAAAGCGTTTGTTGAGAAATAAAGTGGCAGGTTTATAAATGTTTTGAGAAGCGATAGGGGAAAGGAGTACACCTCCAATGAGTTTAATAAATTTTGTGAAGATGAAGGTGTGGAAAGACAGCTCACTGTTGGCTATACACCTCAACAAAATGGTGTATCCGAAAAGAAGAATCAAACTGTGATGGAGATGGCAAAGTCTATGTTGTTCGAGAAAGGAATTCCCAAAGAATTCTGGCCCGAAGTTGTTAATACAGCTGTGTACCTGCTGAATAGATGCCCAACAAAAGCTGTGTGGAATAAGACACCATTCGAAGCATGGAGCGGAAGAAAACCATCGGTGAACCACTTTAAAGTTTTTGGGTGTGTTTGCTATGCTCAAATTCCCAAACAAAAGAGGACAAAGCTTGAAGAAACAAGTGAGAGATGCATTTTTATTGGCTATAGCTCTGTGTCAAAGGGCTATAGACTTTACAATTTGAAGACCAAGAAGGTGATCATCAGTCGAGATGTTGTATTTGATGAGAAGGCTTCGTGGAATTGGCAAGAATAGAAGATCGAGGAGAAAATGATTCCGACGGTGGTATTGCAGCAAGAACCAGCTGAGAATCAGCAACAAGTTCCATCTAGTCCAGCTTCATCGGAGAACGAGGAACAAGTTCCATCTACACCAAGCTCTAGCTCCTCATCCCCAAGCTCAACTTCAAGAAAAATGAGGAGTTTGAGTGACATCTATGCTAGGTGCAATTATTGTGTAGTGGAACCGGACAATTTTGAAAAAGCCATGAAGGAAGAATGTTGGAGAAAAGCAATGCAAGACGAAATAAACTCAATTGAAAAGAACAAGACATAGGAGCTGGTCGAGAAGCCAAATGACAAAGAAGTAATTGGTGTGAAATGGGTGTACAAAGTGAAGCATAACCCAGATGGTTCAGTCCATAAAAACAAAGCAAGACTTGTCGCGAAGGGCTATTCACTGCAGCCCGGTGTTGATTATGAAGAGACGTTTGCTCTCGTGGCATGTCTTGACACTGTTAGAGCATTAATCTCCCTTGCAGCCCAAAAGGGATGAAAGTTGTATCAGCTAGACGTAAAGTCAGCATTCTTGAACGGAGAGTTGAAAGAAGAAGTATATGTGGAGCAACCTCAAGGATTTGTGATAGAAGGCCAAGAGCGGAAGGTTTATCGATTGAAGAAAGATCTTTATGGGGTGAAACAAGCACCAAGAGCATGGTATAGCAACATTGATAGCTATTTCACGGAGAAAGCCTTTGAGAAGAGTCATAATGAGCCTACTTTGTATGTCAAACGACAAGGTATGGCTAATATCTTGATTATTGCACTTTATGTGGATGATTTGATTTTTGCCGGAAATAATTTAGAGATGATTGAATATTTTAGAAAAGAAATGATGAGGAGATATGAGATGAACGACTTGGGCTTGCTACATCATTTTCTTGGAATAGAAATTTACCAAGAGAACGATGGAGTCTTTATTTGTCAAAAGAAATATGCTGAGTCAATATTGAGGAAGTTTGGGATGCTTGGGTGTAATCCAACTGATACACCATTAGTTGTGAATAAAAAATTGAAGAAAGACGATGGAGGAAAGAAGGTTGATGCTAGTAACTACAGAAGTCTGATTGGTAATTTATTTTACCTCAGTAGCACGTGACCAGATATCATGTTTGCAACAAGTTTGCTTTCTCGATTCATGAATGATCCTAGTCATCTTCATCTAGGTACATCTAAAAGGATACTTAGATACATTCAAGACACTTTGAACTATGGAATCAAATATGACAACAAGGTTGAAGCAAAGTTAATAGGCTATTGCAACAGTGATTGGGCTGGTTGTATGGATAATATGAAAAGCACTTCCGGGTATGTTTTCTCACTCGGATCAGGCGCATTTTCGTGGAGCTCAAAGAAGCAACAATCTGTTGCTCAATCTTCTGCAGAAGCTGAATATGTTTCAACTGGTTTGGCAACTCAACAAGCAATATGGCTGAAAAGAATACTTAAAGACTTTGGTGAAAAACAAAAAGTTGTTACTATCCATTATGACAATAAATCAGCCATCGCTATGGCTAGGAATCCAATCTTTCATGGAAGAATAAAGCACATAGCCATCAAACATCATTTTATTCGCGAAGCAATTGAAGAAGAGGAGGTGCAACTAAAGTTTTGCAAGTCTAATGATCAAGTAGCTGATATTTTTACAAAGGCTCTACATAGAGAAAAGTTTCAAAATTTGAGAAAAGCTCTTGGAGTTCAGGAAAAGCACATTAAGGGGGAGTATGTTGAGTAATGTGCTGATACATTAATGTGCTGATACATTCATGTATCTTCAGTCAAACAAAACTGTTGGTATGGAATTCATGCACTAGAGAGTTAATATTCATTCTAGGGTGTTCTATCTCTCACTATAAATATGTGAGGTCTCTCTAGTTGTAATTGTACAAAAAAAAAGAAGGAAAGATCAATTAAAATAAATCAGAATTCAGCCTCAAACATTATCTTCCTTTTGTTGTTTTCTGCATAATCTTTGAATTGCTACAGCCCACCATATAAACAAGTCCCTCAAGTATCCTAGCTACCATCACCATCTCCAGATTAACACCAACAGTTTCAAATTGCATGGTTCAATGACAAAGGCTTCACTAAAAGAGATATTTACCAGCCACTGCAAGCCTCTGTCCACATCATAGGCTTGTAAGGTTTATTGGGAGAAAAAGCATCACAATAGAAACCGTTGCACGTGTTTATCTAAGTTAAAATATCATAGAAGAATTACTTCAAATTTTATTGGTTGAATTGTTAGTTGAGATGTTATTCAAAATAGCAGTCGAACTGAAAATTCTGACAACGTACTAATGGCTTATAGGTGAACAGAATATGAGACTAAAGGGGTTTTCTCAAAACTAACCACAGGGTCTGGGGCATCATCCTCCTTGCACATCACCCACGGGACTCCTGTATTCAGCCCAACAAGTGGCCTTCTTTGCTGCCCAATTACGACTCACCCGCAGCTCCAAGTGCCCTTCTTTGTGGCCCATACTCATTCTCAATCTAAGAATCAATAAATTATTCAAATTAAACTCTTGGCTTCAAAACTGAAAAATTAATAATTTACATAAATGGTCTAATGTGTAACACATATCCAGTAAACAAACAATTGACTTAGATGCCTGAAAATATTCAAACCTGTGAAAGGATAATAGGACCTCCCTCCCTGCGACTCAAATAGATTTTCCCTCTTCATCATCTGAACAATTTTCTGGGTGAACCCTTGCATTGCTGCCTTTAAAACCACCAAGTCATACAAGTATTATAAAATTAGCCTTCATTCTTCAACAAAAAAATAAAGAGAAGGGAATTGATAAAGAGGGAAAATGAATGGGGGTGAAAAACCTTGAAAGGCTCATTATTAGTCCTAAAAGCTGATACCAGGAACATATACAGGAGATCCGCTTCACACACACACACAAGTGAAGAGAGGGAGCAAATCAAATATTGTTAAAAGCACATAGACAAAATTAAAATGAAATGGGGGAAAAGAAATTTTAAAAATAAAAATAAAAGTAGAGGGATATAGTAGAAAGGTACACAAAATTCCATTCAGTACAAACATAAGGTCCAATACAGAGATGAACATAAAGCCCATGTCTATGCATTGTCTTTATAAACCGCACAAGATCATATCTTCCCTTGAAGTTCTACTAAAAACCCAACCCAAATGTTTTTTTAAAATAAAAATAAAAAAATCCAATATGATAGTAAAATTAGATAAAATGAAAAACACAAGTCCATAAAAATTGAGATGAAAATTCTTTTAGATTTATAATATGGATTATTGCTATGTAATGACATTGTTTCAGGTAAAAAGGAATACCGTGTAAATAGCTCACCACTATGCAGAAAAGGTTCCCTGTTGACCTTCTTGAAGTTTTAGATAGCCATATATAGGTACACAAACCTACTCTACATCAAGTAATATAATTTTGTTTGCTCAAAAAAGCAAAAAAAAAAAAAAAAAAAAAAACTTTAATCACTCTTAAGAAAACAGATCGTGCTTTTTTGGTTCAAGTTTAGCAATCCAAAATCTCTCAATGATGGAGATCTAGGTACACGAAAGGAACAAGCTCCTCAAGAGCTACACCATCGAATTGCACAAATCGAAGGCAATGCAATGCTGTGTAGCATGATGGCAGTTTCAGCAGCATATTATAACTGATTGACGCTTGAAAGTAAATGTTCCATGATTACTCTAATGGTTTACAGAACAGAAGTAACAGTGGAAACCCTGACACACATGTTGGATAATAAAACATATCTTTTAAGAGTCTTAACTCTTCGATCATTTCTCTTGACTTTAACTTTCACTTCCTCCCACTCGCCACTCACCAAGGCTTAAGGAGGACGAGCTGGACCTTAGGGAGGGGGTTGGGTTGATTCCATAGTATTGCTATTGTTGTTCGGCTATAACCAACTTATGTTTTGGCCTCGGAAACAAAGCCAAAGGGAAAAGAATGTGGAAACAATAAATATTACTATTATGCTTTGAGCCAAGTAGGGTAAACCCCTGCCCCCTAGCCCCAACCTTAACCAAGACAAAAAAAAAGGGCCATGACTACCTCCACTAACCACCCAATTTAATTTCCTCCTGAACATTGTTAAGACGATTAGCAAAAATATGTTCTTATAAGACTTGAAATCAAGTAGCTCCATTGTTTTCCCAAGTCCTACCATTAGTAATCAAGGGTTCTCTTTGCTTCTCAAATATCAGGTCTGTTACCTTCATATCATTAGAATCTTGACAATATAGTCTAACCAACTTGAGTTCAATCCACTGCTTGAGCCACTATTGATTAACTCTCCACACACAATCCGCATGAATTTACTCATTCTCCATTCATCCATCGGGAATTATGACAAGGAGCTTGGAGCAAAGCAGAATGAATTTAATACCATAAAACCAAATGTTCGACGATCCCAATTGTACGAAATACCTTTTACATTCTCTACTAAACATTAGGATTGCAGATAAGGTACTAACTACTAGTAAGTTTTCCAATATCTGTCTCCATTTTGAAAAGAAACTAACATAATTGATAAAATTAGTTAGCTGAGCCAACACCAATAGTATTAATCAGCAAGCTTACATAAATAAAAAATCTGATGCAAAATTAAGTTTCAAGAGATACTTTGGAATTAACCACTAAAATATAGGACACAGGAAGTTGAAGAACAAGTATGAACTTTCATCACATTGAAGGTATGGCCGTCGCAGTTTTTGCTTGGGAGAGAGAAAGAAAGAGAAAATACCTTGTTCTGTGGAGAGAGATAGCGGAGAACTCGAACTGCCTGTGGCCGTCAAAAGGAGATGTTGGCACCACGACTTTATTTTGCCGGAGGGAGACACCGGCAGTGGAGAGAGATCGAGAGCTGGAGCAAGAGATGAGGCAATGCGAATTTGGGTTTTAGTCTAGGTTAGGTTCGGTCTTAAGAATTTGGGGATTGTAAAACATAAGTTATACTTGTAATAAAATGACACTGTTCTTGCCAAGGTTTTCCAAATAAATTATTAATTATTAACTACTGCAATTGAAGTTGAAACCGAAAATTGTGCAACAGAATGTTTCTGTAACGACCCTAGCGTGAAGCCCGGTACGCCACGCATAGCACACACACTCGTCCACTAAGCACCTTGGGTCAACTAGGTCCACCACAAGCTACCCAAAAGTCCATGAATAGGTTGGTGCCCAGTGGTAGTGTGTGGCCACTTATAAAGCACACACAAGTCCCTCATCTACCTGATGTGGGATATCACGATTCGTTTCAACAACGGTTGCAATTCTTGGCGCCATTCTTCCCCAACAATTCCCTCAAAAGAATAAGCCTAAAATGGATTCCATTGCAAAATCAGTTATAAATTGTTTATGCGCAAGATCCGTTGCAATTTCTGTTGCAAATTTTTCAAATTGAAACTGCTTACAATACCGTTGCAATTTTTCGTTTCAGTTACCCAATTTTCTAGTAGTATTGGATCGGATATTGTTTCGGATATATCAACTAGTAACGGATTCGGATATGGATTGACATATATATACGTTGGGTTATCGATCAAATCGGATTGGCAAAATGAGATTTTGGATCGAATTTGGATATACCTATATCCAATCGATTGACAGCCTATGTCCGAATCTTCATCCAAGTCTTAAATAATTTGTAGGAGACTTTTTGTAGAATCATGAAACTTGAGGCTTGACAATATAATTTGGTTAGCTTTTCATCAAAACAACTAACTCTTTAGAAGGAGCTAACCTTAGCTCTTTCTTGCTATGTTCTTTAATTTCTTAGCTTTTTAGCTTTGTTGTATAACTCTTTTATAATTTTCCTAGAAAATCAAAAATACATTATGTTGGTTTGGCCCGAATTCCGTTAGTACCTTACTTTCTGATTTATTTCATCAAAATGAGAACTTTTGAATGAAAGAGAGGGAGTAATTGCTTTTGCACGTTGTGATGAGTGTGGAGAATCGATTGACCATGTGAACTGTTGTTAATGTTCATATCATTTTTCGGATGATTCCCAACATGCTTGCACATTTTTCCGCTTAGTTTTGTTCTTCGTAATAATTAGATTCTAAAAAAAAAAAATCTTAGGAAAATGAGCTTTTGATAATAGCAAGTTCAAGAATTTTATGCTCCAAAATGAGAAGAAAGGAGCTCTGCTTGAGTATGAACAAAATGGAGCGATGGTTTCTTGACAAAAGTCATACGTAACGCCAGCTACACACCGATCTCACAACACCGTAACTGCAACTGCGATTTAAAAGTTTCTGTTTGTGAAGTATCTTGTGGCGGGATAAAAGTTCCTTATGGTTTTATTCGTGTGGTTAGTCTTTGTTTTTAGGAGAATAGGCCATTGTTTTATTTATCTGTTTTGGAGTTGTATTGAGGGCTAGGTGGGCTAGGTTTCTGCTTGAGCAACCCACTCGGCATTTGCAACACATTTTCATATATATGTGGTTGAGATCAAAGATTTGGCAATAACGAGTTTGAGTAAGAAACAAATGGGTTTAGGGTGGTGGAGATCTAACCAACGGTGTAACAACTACCAATGTATTTCAACGTAAAAATAATAATAATAAATAAATAAGGAAGAAATTGTACTAACGTTGTTATAATCAAAACACTAAGCATTACTTTCAATAAATTTAATATACTAAAAGTTCCATCAAGAACAACAATTTATTTAAGATATTTAAGTTATAAGAAATTCCATCAAATGCTAGCTAGCTAGCTAGTTATTAATTAGTCCAGCTATAAAGGGTATACCAGTCTTGGGTATCCATGCATTTCCATCAATATATTCTGCCACAGTAAACGGCCTAGCTTCGTCCGGCTTAGTGAAGACATGAACGCCACTCCATTTGACCCTTCCGCTAGTATCGGCACCTGGACCACAATTACAATACTCAGCCAAGAACACCAGCTCAGTCCTGTTATCCCAATTCTTCCACCCGTCTCGCTGCACAACGTCATCCAGACATGATTCCATAAACATCACTGTGGCATAATCTTTCCACGGGCGTCCTAAGTAAACTTTTGCTTGTGTTTTATATTTTTCGAGCTCGGGAGCCACCGTCACTGTGCATCTCTGGAACGAAAATCCGCTTACTTCTGTCGCTACTTCCTTTCCCTGAGCTGTCACATATACTGGCTTGATGAGGCGCCGTCCAAAGAGGCGGCAATCTTGAAAGACTGCTTTTGCTGAACCAAAGATGAAATCGACCGTGCCGTATATAGCACAATCTTTGTAAAACTGTAGACCATTTCTCGCATATAGGGTATCTTGGTAACCAAGAAACACGCACTTGTAGAAGGCTGTGTAGTTGGCAGCGCTATCTAAAGCCACTGCTTGACCAGCGTTCACTCCAGCTGAGTTCTCGATGGTTAGGTTCCAAGCCATAAATCCAGTCCCATGAACAACTATATTACAACATTTATTGAGAATTGATCAGCATCTATACATTACTTATACAAGTATTGAATTGCGTAAAGGCAAATATCAAATGTTAATACAAAGTACTACTCACTCCCTCCCAAGAAATATATATTGTAGTAATGAAAGATCAAAGATAGATATATATATATATATATATTTAAAAAGAAATGAAAGACTTACTCAAGGTGCCAGATTCATTAATAGAGTATCCACCCTCATTGCTAAGATTACCAGTGATCTTAGTGGTTGCTGCATCGTCTCCTATCAATGCTAAGTACGTCTTGTTAGCGTCAACCACGACGTGCTCGTCATAAACTCCAGGTTTGATTTTGATATAGTAACGGTTATCGCTAGAAAGGTTATTAGGAGCAGCAGCAATAGCATCAGATATACGAGTATAATCACCCGAGTTATCTTTTGCTACCGTCGCACTGAAGCTACCAGCTTGCATGGTGATCGATCGAAGATGAAAGTTAAGAATACTTTGAAGATATACAATGTTATGAACTGAATGAATGATTTTAAGGTATTCGTGTGATTTTCTTGTTTACTTTGCGTCTTCTATTTATATTAAAAGGTTTTTGTAAGATCAAATGATGACTAGACTTTTTATGTATCTTAACATTGGATATATGAAGATCGAGAGATGATTTGTTCATTTGCATGGGATAGAAGATATGTGTATATATCTTTATTTATACCTCCTCACCATACTAAAGAAGATAATAAAAATAAATAAATAAATCTTATGATATTGAGTTATCTTGTAGTATTTACCCTTGACATGTACATTCCCTTAATTAAAAAAACATATCTTCCTATGTTCAATTAAAATGTTTATCTTTTTTTTTTTTTTCCTTCATCTCCTCTTGGGAGTTTCTAGTTAGAAGCTGGAAAAATAAATATTACCAAAAAGTCCCCTTTAAAAAATATCATATCAAAAATTCCCAAAGAGGAGAAAATATGTCATTTACTATTTTTTAAATTGTTTATATTTCTTTCTTAATTATTTAGGATTTTGATTACTTTGCGAAATTAAGTTAATTTCTCTTTTCTTTAGTTTTTAATTTGATCGGCAACAAGTTATTTATTGATTACAAGTTGGTCTATGGTCAAGTGGTACAGAGGGATCATTCCTCATAAGTTAGGCTTTTAAGAAACCAGTTTGATCCCTCCCAAACTCGGAAAAAGAAAGAAGAAAAATATGAAAGTTTTTTTTTTCATGCGTTTGGTAAATCTTTTGAAAATAAGATGAAAATATTTTCGGTGTTTGATAAACACATGAAAAATGTTAAAAACATATCATGAATACATACAAAAAGTTATACTCCCCACATTCTTAAAATTAGTGTCTCGTATTGAATATACAATGATTTTTAAAATGTTAAACGACTTTTAATAATTTTTCGTTAGTAACCCCAATTTATTACTAGTGTTGTCTTATTAATAGGATCAATCTACTTTTCATTTTCACAAATAAGATTAACATAATTGATAATTGACTTTTAATGTATATATATATAACAGGTTCACTCTATTTTAGTGTTGTCTTATTAATAGGATCAATCTACTGTATATGTATATGTATATATATATATATATATATATATATATATATATAACAGGTTCACTCTATTTTAGTATTTCTAATTGAAATATCAAGTTGAAATATTTTTGGATTTCAACTACTTAATTCTATACTAATATTGTTACTTTCTTGTCGAAAATGAATATTTACATTTATTCGTGATCATAAATAAAAGTGACATTTATTTTGGGACGAACAAGAATATTATCTTTTAATGTTATAAAAGTTTTTTTTATAAATATTGACAATATCAACAAAATAGTATATATAAAAAAATTGTTTAAAGGTGATACTAGGAGAATATTGGATTGAACAAATTTTGAAAAATGACTTACGGAAATGAAGTTCGTAAGTCATTTTCCTGAAAAAAAAAAAACTTCATTTTTCATTGACTCGTAAAATAATTTACATTGACTACATTTTTCAAATGTTACCGAATATAAAAAAATAAAAAATTATTTTTCAAAAATCATTTTCTGTAAAATAAACGGAGCGAAGTTATCTCTGACCAAAACAAAAACTTGGACTCAACTCCACGTACTTGGGGCCTATCTGGTATAGGAATTATTGGTAGTAACAATTACTAATACAAATAACCAAAGAGTTACGAACAATGAACAGTGGAGGATCCAGAAATTTTTTTTAGTGGAGTCACAAATTTTAACGTTAACTATTACATAAAAAAATTTAGAAATTACAATTGTCCTTTACGCGTTTTCATATTATGAAAACGTTTAATTACATAATCATTTGTGACTTCTATACAACTCTCTCTCAATATAACATACAAGAGATGAATATAGCTGTTAATTTGAGTAAGTTACGATAATCTTTACCTTGAAGGAACTGTTGATCATTAACCGTTGAAATATAGCTGTTTACTTACTATCTTGGTTCTATTCTTACACAAATAAAAAAAATTACAGCTTTGCACACTAAAAAAATCCAGTGGGGTCACAATGTAAAACGACGTCGTTTTACAAGGTAAAAAAAAAATATTTGATTTCAGTTGGGTCACTTGCCCCCTCATCCTAAAGGGTGGATTCGCCTCTGACAACGGAACTAACATTTAGAGCCCGTTTGGTGAACCATTTTGAAAACGCTGTGTTTTGAAAACGCAGCATTTTTAAAATGCGGATTATTTAAAACGCGGCTTTTTTCTTTATAAATGCGTTTGGAATATTATATCAAAACACAGCTTTTTATTCCCTACTGCATTTTAAAATCTGCGTTTTGGAAAAAAGCTAGAAATTCCAGCGTTTTAAAACGCAGCTGCGTTTTGAAAACGCTGCGTTTTCTGCCGCAGTATTGAAACACATTTTTTACAAATAAGCTGCGTTTTATCACTGCGTTCTGGCCAAAACGCTTGACCAAACGGGCTATTAATTAATAATGTAAAGATGCATATATGTATTAATGAGATGCTAATAAATTTTTACATTGCAAATATTTTATAAGTAATCTCGAGTTGTATTCATATGTCAATTTCAATATTTATCTATTTTAGTATTGTTCAAATTATTCCAATTAATATATTTTTAATTAGTTATGATGAGTTTAGAAAATAATTTTATTATAAACTACTTTTGTGAGAAAATAATATTAAAACCATGCATCGCACGTAGAGCTGTCAAAGCGGTCTGGTGGTTCGGGCCGGCCCGCGGGCTGCTTAAACCTGCTATTTGGCAGTGCGGTGCGGGCTAGACCATTAAGGGTGCAGGTCTAAAATGTGTCAACCCAACCTAAACCGTCGCGGGAGTTTCTAGTTAGAAGCTGGAAAAATAGGATCAATTTACTTGACATGTACATTCCCTTGTTACAAGTTGGTCTATGGTCAAGTAGTACAGAGGGATCATTCCTCATAAATTAGGCTTTTAAGAAACCAGTTTGATCCCTCCCAAACTCGGAAAAAGAAAGAAGAAAAATATGAAAGTTTTTATTTTCATGCGTTTAGTAAATCTTTTGAAAATAAGATGAAAATATTTTCAAGTGTTTGACAAACACATGAAAAATGTTACGGAAAACATAACATGGATACATACAAAAAGTTATACACCCCCCATCCTTAAAATTAGTGTCTCGTATTGAATATACAATGATTTTTAGAAAGTTAAACGACTTTTAATAATTTTTCGTTAGTAACCCTAATTTATTACTAGTGTTGTTTTATTAATAGGATCAATTTACTTTTCATTCTCACAAATAAGATTAACATAATTGATAATTGACTTGAAAAACGTTTGAAAAATAAAAGAGACAATTGTTGGAACGTTCCAAAATGAATAATGAACACTTATCTTAGGATGGAGGAAGTATTTTTAAAATTGAGTAGTGCAAAGGTACTATTATGCTCCAATTCAAGCTTCAAATTAGAAATTCTATGATCGAAACATTATACTAGAAGTTCCATGTACTCTTCAACCAAAGATTTTATTCCGTGTAATATTATATTTAAAAATTAAGGTATTAAAAAATAGTTTAAATTTTTTAATCAACTAACTAAAGACTTTCAAACAATATATATATATATATATATATATATGTATATGTATATGTATATGTATATGTATATGTATATGTATATATATATATGCATATATACACATATATATATATATGTATATATATAACGAGTTCACTCTATTTTAGTATTTCTAATTAAAATATCAAGTTGAAATATTTTGGAATTCAACTACTTAATTCTATAGTAATATTATTACTTTCTTGTCTCAAAATGAATATTTACATTTATTTGTGATCATAAATAAAAGTGACATTTATTTTGGGACGAACAAAATATTATCTTTTAATGTTATAAAATTTTTTTATAAATATTCACAATATCAACAAAATAATATATATAAAAAAATTCATAGAACCATTTTAAAATATTATGGTAAAATATTATGATTATTTTTTGAAAGAAAAGTTAGAAATGAATGTAGCACACCCAAATGTGTAAAGGTGATACTAGGAGAATATTGGAATAAACAAATTTTAGAAAATAACTTACGGAAATGAAGTCCATAAGTTATTTTCCTAAAAAAAAAAAAAAGGTTTCATTCCGTTGACTCATAAAATAATTTACATTGACTACATTTTTTAAATGTTACCAAACACCAAAAAATAAAAAAAATATTTTCCAAAAATCATGTTCTTTTTTTTTTTTTTTTTTAGGGAAACAGGACGGCACCTGCTAAATTTTATTAGATAAGGAAAAAAGATACAAACTTGAGGGGGACAACCAGCCTTGCCCTTATAAGAGGGAGGACAAAGGAGCCTAACCTCGGAAAGGAAATACAAAAAAAAAAGAAAACACCTAAGAGATGCAAACATTTGGGACGTCTCTAGCTTCAAGATAAATAAGGCCTACGGTAAAATGCGGAATGTTATGACCATTCGGAAAACTAAGGTCATCTTTAGAATCACAAGCCAAGTTCGCGAGACTGTAAGCCACTCTGTTTGCTTCCCGGAAGCAATGCTTGAACAAGAAGCGTCGATCCGATTGAATTTGGAGAATCTCTCTGAACAAATAAGAATGTTTCCAAGGAGGAGAATGACCCGAAGATAAGCAATCATAAATTATTTTTGAGTCTGTTTCGATAATGGCATCAAAAAAACCATTTCTTGAAAGCCACAGAACACCATTATGAAGAGCATGAATTTCAGCTTCTATGCTAGACATAATCCCAAAATATTTTGAGAAAGCATAAACCATGCACTATGCCCAAGGAGTTTCGAATAACTCCCCTCCACCACCCCTGGTTACCCCTACTAGCACCATCGAATTAAACTTTAGAAAACTAGTCGGAGGTTTAGCCCAAATAACAGACTGAATGGTGACTTTCTTTCGGTGTTTACAAGAAATGCGCAAAGAACCTGTCATGGAAAAAGGAAGGAGACCGCCAGCTTGAAGAAAGTTGGAATGATCCTCCTTGATAGCTGATATGAGCTGGGCAGGTTGGTGTCTTGTGTTATCATACACAGCACGATTTCTATGCTTCCATAAGTGCCAAAGAATAATGGAAGGAATGATAGAGCAAGCAGCCGATTTATTGTATAACCACCATGCAAGCAGTGTTCTTGGATAGAAGAAATAACGAGGCGGATGAATGCCATAAATATTATTAAAGTGAGACCGGACCTCCTTGGCGGTTTGGGCGAGCGGAAGACATGATCAAATGATTCTATATGGCACGGCACAGCGGCAACATTTCGAGGCAAGATGGAAACCCTTGTGCCATAAGCCTTCATCCGGTGGCGCTACGAGTTTAGACGCCAATGAAATATGCTAATTTGACGAGGCGAATAGGATGCCATATAAATTTGGAAGAAAGCAAGGAAGGGCTTGGCGGCTTAATGATAGAATAAGCTGAAATAATGGAGAAGTGACCTTTAGAATTTAGGTCCCAACATGGCTTATCATCTTTATTAGCCAAAGAAATTTTACGGGTAGCGATTTCCTTCAAAGTGAAACACGGCAACACAGCGACGGGCATGAGAAAGTTACGTAGAGAAGGGGGCGGCGCGTAACAGATCTTTGACCAGGGAAAAATCACAATTCACAGGCCGGACAAGAGGGTGATTTCGGAGCCAATTATCGTGCCAAATCGAGCAACGTCCCGACCAATAACCCGTGAATATGGGGTTCAGCCATGTTGCGGGCTTTGAGAAGTCTAGACCAAATATGGGATCCTTTAGAGTTGGCCAAAGAAGGATGAGAAACTGAGCAGTACTTTGCACGCAAGAAGGCTGTCCAAAGATTATTGTGAGTACGAAAACGCCACCAAAGCTTGAGACCATAAGCTTTAATAAGAACAAGAAAAGAAGGGATACCAAGACCACCTTCCAAGGTTGGTTGACAGCACGAAGTCCATGAGATCCAATGGCTTTTATTCTTGCCATCAACATTGCCCCAGAAAAAATTAGCACAAATGCGATCTATCAAAGCCACCACTGAAGCAGGAGGGTCAATCGAAGCTATTTGATAAAAAGTGATTGATTGAAGCACATGCTTGATAAAGTGACCCGACCAATGAGTTAAGGAAAGAGCCCATCCAATTGTTGATTTTAGATTGCAATTTGACGACAAGATTATCGAAAAATTGCTTCTTTTTCCTGCCAAAATATAAAGGGCAACCCAAATAAGTTATTGGAAGATGCCCTTGATGATAGCCCAAAGTCAAAGCAATGGCTTGAGATCATGTTCTGTAAAATAAATGGAGCGAAGTTACAATCTCTAACCAAAACAAAAACTTGGCCCATGACTCCTCAACTCCACGTACTTGGGGCCTATCTGGTATAAGAATTATTGGTAGTAACAATTACTAATACAAATATCCAAAGAGTTATGAACAATGAACAGTGGCAGATTCAGAAATTTTTTCAGTGGGGTCACAAATTTTAACGTTAACTATTACATAAAAATATTTAAAAATTATAATTGTCCTTTACGCATTTTCATACTATGAAAACGTTTAATTACATAATCATTTGTAATGCTTCTAAACAACTATACAAGAGAGGAAAATAGGCATTAATCGAGTAAATTACGATAATCTTTACCTTAAATGCTGTTGATCAATTAACCGTTGGAATATAGCTATTTACTTACCATCTTAAAAATGTCGTACAAAATGGTTCTATTCTTAGACGAGATAAAAAAATCACAGCTTTGCACAATTGAAAAATCCGGTGAGGTCACAATATAAAATCCAATGGGGTCACAATGTAAAACGACATCGTTTTACAAGATAAAAAATTTTTGATTTCGGTGGGATCACTTGCCCCTCATCCTAAAGGGTGGATTCGCCACGACAACGGAACTAAGTTAATTAATAATGTAAAGATGCATATATGTATTAATGAGACGCTATTAAATTTTTACATTGCAAATATTTTGTAAGTAATCTCGAGTTGTATTCATATGTCAATTTCAATATTTATCTATTTTAGTATTGTTCAAATTATTCCAATTAATATATTTTTAATTAGTTACGATGAGTTTAGAAAATAATTATATTATAAACTACTTTTTGAGAAAATAATATTAAAACCATGCATTGCACGTAGAGCATCAGCGTGCAGTGGTGGTGGCCCGTGGGGCTTAAACCCGCTATTTGGCGGTGCGGTGCGGCTAGACCATTAAGGGTGCGGGTCTAAAATGTGTCAACCCAACCCAAACCGTCGCGGGTTGTGGGTTAAACGGGCTAGCCCACCCAAAAAATAACATATTTTAAAAAATTAATAAACATTATATATAAAGCCCAAAAATTAACGAAAAACCCCGAATAAAACTTTATATAAATACAATCCACAAAGTTGAAAATTGAATCAACAAAAAGCACACATAAATTGTTCGGAGTTTAACCCAATAATTAACAGTTCAATAGACTCAATTCTTATCATTTCCTCCATCTTCCTCGTCCTCGTCCTCGTCAACAATCTCAAAAACATTTAACCTTCACTTGATAGAGTTGCTTTAATACTACTATCATAATTATCTTCACTATCTGCATAGAGAAGAAACACAAATAAATTTAAAAATACAATCTTAATAATCCAATCCATATAGTAAGAAAAAGACAATATAAAAACAATTAATAATTCATAAGTAATATTACCATCAACATAACCATGCAACCAATTACGAGTGCAAATAAGAGCTTGAACTTTTTAAGGAATGGTAGAATTTTTATACTTAGTAAGTACATGAGCACCAATAGAAAATGATGATTCGACGCCAGTGGTTATTGGAATAGCTAAGACATCACAAGCCATTAATGCGAGTTGGGTGCTTATGATTTTTCCAATACTCCAAGACATCCAAATCTTTGTAATATGCAAATTCAAGCTTTGGCTCCTCCAAACAAAGATCTAATTGTGATTTTCGAGCATTTGTAATGCTTTGGCTCTCATAAGACATCATTTTCTACATTAAAGGAAATATATTAATGCAATATATCTATATATACGAGACATAATTAGTGAAAACAAGAAACAAAGAGATAAAATATTATAATACTTACATCAAAGATGCTTTTCCCTTGGCTTTTTCATTCCTCCCCAATTTGAGAATGTGTAAGTGTGATAGAAGAAAATGATTGGGATTGTGAATGACTTTTAGTGTTGGTATCGAATATTGCTCAAAAAGCTTGTACACCTTTGCTTTCACAAGTGCCATCTTCTCTTGGCATTTCACGAAATCAAGCTCCACCTTTGAATAAAAGAACTCCAACATAGAAAGTTTTATCCGTGGGTCAAATATAGCTCCAAATGCAATCATATTACTATCCGAGTCCAATATTTATCAAACTTCTCCTTCATCTTTCTACACATATCACTTATTAACACATCCTCATTCAATAAGTTCCCATTTAACAAAACCTCGATCTTCCAAATTTGCATAAAATACAGATTTGACGTAGGATAGGAAGAACCCGAGATCAAGTTGGTAGTCTCATAAAATGGCTCAAGAAATTCACATTATTTTCTCTTCTTTTCCATTCTTCAATTGAAGGACAATATTTATAATTCTGTCATTCAACCGGACGAAGTAAAAGTTTTTTATTCTTAATAGCACTATCTAACATCAAATACGTGGAATTCCAACGAGTAGACACATCTAGTCGAAAGCCAATACTAGTGTCAATATTACCAACCGCTATCACACATTCTTCAAATTTTTCATTCTACTCTCGAACCTTTTACATACTTGACGAATCTCTAATTTTATTCAAAGCTCAAACAGCAATTTTCAAACCATCTTGGACAATGAGATTAAATATATGAGCACAACACCAAACATGAAAGAATTCACCATCACACAACAAACTATCATGCAAAGAAAGTTGTTCTTTCAGAATATCTTGCATAGTGTCATCTTCACCTATTTCTGCCTTTACAAAATATTGCCAAACTTGAGAAGTTTCTTTATATTTTTTACCTTGAGGAGGCTTTGCATAATTTTCCACTTTATCACTCTCATCCAAGTTGATAGTTTGATTTAAGGAAGAAGAAGCCATAATTGTTTCCTCTTACATGTAAATGCATAAAGAAAACATTAATCAAACAACCAATATAATCATTTTTTATAATCGTAAACATTGAAAACGAAAAGGAAAGTAAATTAGTAAAGTAAACATTGAAATAATTGAAAAAAATTGATTATTTTGAAGTATTACATTTACTGATTTACTATATTAGTTTGAAAAAATTGAAAAGGAAAGTAAAGTAAAGTAAACATTAATCAAAAAATAGATTATCACTTTCAAGTCAATGGCTTGAAATGAAAAGTAAACAACTAAACATTGAATAAATAGATGCATTTAAAAGAGCTGATTCGTGATTATTTTCAAAAGGGAAAACAAAAACTTACAGCCTGGCTAGGAAGAGATTGCCGGAGTAGGAGAGAGGCTGCGAGTCTGCGGTCGACTTGAGAGTTGAGACAGGGGAAGAAGAGATTGAACAAGGTGAGAGAATGAGATGGTAAATCGGTGACGGCGTGACGCGCCGTTGTGGGAGCCGGGAGGTGAGAGAATGAAAGACGACTAGTCGGCTAGGTGCGATGCTTGTGGACCTGTGGTGATGCCGGTGAGTGAGAGAGTCTAATGTGAACTCAACCAAGATCGAGATCGAAGAAGCTCTAACACACTTGAAGAAACACGACCACGGCGGCAACAATGGAAATGACGGATATTTAAGTCTCCTCAACCCGCTATTCGCGATGAATTGGAATCTCGGGTACAAACGAAACTCGATAGACGCAATTGTCTATAAACCTCGCTTATGGAACGCCACAAACTCTCGACTCATGAGTTTGATAAGTTCAAGTTGATTCTCTCTCAAGAATCTCGGTTTCTCACAATTCTCCCAAGAATTAGTGAAAGGAAAAATACTTAATTTTGATTCAATCTTGTATACCAATTACAAGGATGATCATGGCCTTTTATAGGCTCAAAAGGACTTACCAAGGACTCACAAAACATATAAAAATGTGCTCTAGAAAACCCCAAAGGTTGTTGGTGAAAACTAGGCTGATTTGGTCAAAGAAAAACACAAATTCAACATTCTCGTCCATTCTAACCAGCCTTTGGTATTTTGGGCTTAACTTTGTCTAGAGACATCGAAATTGAGATCCGTTTGATAGGTTGGAAACTAGACTTTTAGGGATTTCAAACCATATATTATACACCAATTTTTGAGCTCTAGAATGTCCTGTGTGGCCCGTTGAAGTTGACCCAAAATCTAATTTTAAGCAGTTTTCTTTAACTTTGCTCTTCTTGGGTTGGGCCATCATTTTTCATTAAATGAATTGCTTGGAGTTGGGCTTCAATCCTTGGTATGTTCTGTAGTTCTCATCATTCCCCCTCTTCAAAAGGATTCGTCCTCGAATCACCTACATCATAAGGACGCAAATCAACATTGGAGAAATATGAACTAATCTCATCCTTACCAATTAATTCCTTCTTGAAGTCATTGTCATCCATATACTTATCAATGATCCTTGCCTTATTCTATGAAAGAAATTCAACAAAACTATGCAAGACAAAATGATCGAGTTATCAATATGTAACAAGTCTTCAATTAACGAAGACAATATCCTAGTTAGACATGGTAAGAAAACATTATTATTCAAAAACAAATCCTTAACATGCTTAGGGATTTAAGGTATCCAAACTCTCCATACTCTCCAAGTTCCTCCCTGAAGTTATTTGAAACTTCTAACAAGTCATCACTTCTCCCAAAACTTATTAACTTACAATCAATAGAAGAACTAAGACAAACCCTTGAAAGAGTGTATGGAATACAACAATCTCATTACATGCGGCTTTAATATCAATCTAACAAATTCCCTTACAATCGGAATTAACACATTAGTACCATGTAGCACAAAAAGATCATGCAATCCATAAATCTTATGAAAGAACAATGCAACATAGGTATTATCAACTGATTGGTGACGAGGAATATGATAAATTATTTTTGAGAATTCATTCACATTCACAAACATAGATCTCTTAGACATTCTCAATGTACATTTCAAGTTTATCAAGTCAACTTTCAATGTACCATACAAATCTACGAAGTCAACCTTTAAGGTACATTCCATAAATGGATCAACATAAGAATGATTTGGTATATGTAATGTCCGCAAGATCCATTGTCAACTGACTTACCCATTTTTAACCAATCACTCAATCCATGGTGACCAATCAAAGCTTGTAAAGAGAATATTCTACATATGTCATGCGATCCAACAAGTTCTCTCATGAATAAAGCACTCATATGATCGTAGAACTTACTCAAATTAACATCTTCGAACATTTAAGACTTTATTTGGCGTATTATCTCCGATAATTGGTTCTCTATCCTCTTTAATGGAGCGCCTACGGGGTTTTTCTCTTCGTCTAGAGGCCTCCGTCGAGACCCTTTATCTTCGAGTCTCTTCATTATTGCGGCTGAAGTCTTGAGCCTGATTAATCTTTATCTTGACGACCCGTCGACTATTTTTTCTACTTCTAGTGGTTGCCCTATTATTTCTCACCTTTTCGATGATGTTGTTATCTTCTGTAACGGGCACTCTCGTTCTCTCCAAAAGCATGCAAAGTTACTGTCCGACTATGAGAACACTTCAGGTCAACTTATT
>CM028368.1:21825273-21888305 GCA_016624345.1 Platycodon grandiflorus
CTTTAAAATTTAGTAAACTTATACAACGGGCTCTCATTTTGGGGCAAGAAAATTTTAAAAACAAACACTCCTTATGAAATGGAGGGAGTATATGTTAGTTCTGATGATTATGTTGGTTTGGCCCGAATTCCGTTAGTTCTTAGGTTCAACCGTTGTCATCACACAAAGGTTCGCAAACAAGTTGCAACACATTCTCAAAGCAACTCAATCTAGTCACGATCTCACCCAACGCCTTAGTGCAGTTTGGCACTCCCAGACTCTCAAAGCAAGTTCTATATTCTTTAATGTAATAGAGAAAAGGCTCGAGAAGATGTAACCTTGACAAGGTTAGGCAAAACTACTAAGCTCCTTCTAACATATACATACATACAGCTACAATTGCCTTTTCTATCGCAGCATAGAAAACGTACAATATATGAACCGGTAAGGATTCCTGCAATCAACATTTCCATGATCCAATTTGACATAATAGAACCAAGCATATTGAGATTGAGAGACACTTCATCAAAAATACGCAGACTAGTTACATGATTGCACTTCATATGCACGGTCAGTTTGACTATGTATTTACCAAGGACTTCTGGTAAATTCTATGTGCAAACTATTGCTAATGTATTTACCAATGACTTCTGGTAAACAAATACTCTTTTTCTGATTTATTTCATTAAAATGAGAACTTTTTGAATGAAAGAGAGGGAGTAATTGTTTTTGCACGTTGTGACGAGTGTGGAGAATCGATTGACCATGTGAACTGCTGTTAATGTTCATATCATTTTTCGGATGATTCCCAACATGCTTGTACATTTTTCCACATAGTTTTGTTCTTCGTAATAATTAGAGGTACTAGCGTTGTTATAATCAAAACACTAAGCAAGAAAATAAAAATAATAAAGTAAGGGAAAAATGGTACTAGCTTTGTTACTTTCAATAAATTCAAGATACTAGAAATTCCATCAAGAACAACAATTTATTTAAGATATTTAAATTATAAGAAATTCCACGATCTATATTTAAGATATCTAATTTATTCCAAATATTAAAGATATATTAGAAATTCCATTAAATGCTAGCTACCTAGCTACAGTAGTTATTAATTAGTCCAGCTATAAATGGTATACCAGTCTTGGGTATCCATGCATTCCCATCAATATATTCGGCCACAGTAAAAGGCCTAGCTTCGTCTGGTTTAGTGAAAACATGAACGCCGCGCCATTTGACCCTTCCGCTAGTATCGGCACCTGGACCACAATTACAATACTCAGCCAAGAACACCAGCTCAGTCCTGTTGTCCCAATTCATCCACCCGTCTCGCTGCACAACGTCATCAAGATATGATTCCATAAACATAACTGTGGCATAATCTTTCCACGGGCGACCTAAGTAAACTCTTGCTTGTTTTTTATATTTTCGAACTCGGGAGCCACCGTCACCTTGCAATTCTGGAATGAAAATCCACTTGTTTCTGTTGCTACATGCTTTGCCTGAGCAGTCACGGTTACTACATCGTGGATACGTCGTCCAAAGAGGCGGCAATCTTGAAATACTGCTTTTGCGGAACCAAAGATGAAGTCGACGGTGCCGTATATATCACAATCTTTGTAAAACTGTAGACCAGTATTTGCTAATAGAGTATCTTGGTAGCCAAGAAACACACACTTGTAGTAGGCTGTGTAGTTGGCGGCACTATCCAAAGCCACTGCTTGACCACCGGCAGGTCCGGCTGAATTCTCAATGGTTAAGTTCCAAGCCATAAATCCAGTCCCATGAACAACTATATATATTACAATATGTATTGAGAATCGATCAGCATCGATCTATATATTACTTATAGAAGTAGAAATTGCATGCGTAAAGGCAAATATATATTGAATATGAAAGATTAATTGTATAATATATAAAGAAACAAAAGATCGACTTACTCAAGGAGCCAGATTCATTAATAGAGTATCCATGCGCATCGCAAAGATTACCCGTGATCTTGGTGGTTGCTGCATCGTCTCCTATCAATGCTAAGTACGTCTTGTTAGCCTCAACCACGACGTGCTCGTCATAAACTCCAGGTTTGATTTTGATATAATAACGGTTATCGCCAGAAAGGTTACTAGGAGCAGCAGCAATAGCATCAGATATACGAGTATAATCACCCGAGTTATCTTTTGCTACCGTTGCACTGAAGATACCAGCTTGCATTGTGATCGATCGAGGATCGGATGAAAATTAATTAAGAATACTTAATTGGAAGACAATGTTCGATCTGAACTGAATGAAGAATGATTTTAAGTTATTTGTGATTTTCTTGTTTACTTTGTCTCCTCTCTATTTATATTAAAGGGTTTTTGTAAGATCAAATGATGACTAGATTTTTTTATGTTTGGATATATGAAGATCGAGAGATGATTTGTTCATTTGCATGGCATAGAAGATATGTGTATATATCTTAGTTATACCTCACCGTACTAAATCACCGCGGGCAATATAAACCCGCTATTTGACGGTGTGGTGCGGGCTAGTCCGTCAAGGGGGCGGGCCTAAAATGTATCAACACAACCCAATCGGGTTGTGAGTTAAACGGCCAACCCACTAAAAAAATTAATTAATTAAAAATTTAATATAATCATTATTAAATGACTAATTGACCATTTTGATATAAATATTATATATAAAGCTCAAAAATTAATGAAAACTCTCAAATAAAACTTTAAATTAATACAATCCACAAAGTAGAATATTGAATCAACAAAAAAAAAAAAACTCCACATACAGAAAAACACAATCAAATAGCTGTTTAACACTCAATCAACAGTTTATTAATCAAGCATTTGTATCATCTTCTTGTCGTCTTCTTGTTCCTTGTCAACAATCTCAAAAATAATTGTATTATAATTATCTTCACTATCTGCATAGAAAAGACACAAAAATAAATTAAAAAATAGAATCTCAATAATCCAATTTCAGCACACAACTCAAGGCTTTGGTATTCTTAGCAGAATGGAACTGCTCTAAGTCTGAGTTTCCAAACGAGCTTGTTAGGAGAAAGCAAGAGATAACCAAAAGCTACTAGAAAAATGAGCACATTATTTGAGTTATAAACTACAATTTGGGCTACTTTGTAACTTAATATAGATACGAATCAATCACAGGCCCGGTTCTGAGCAAGTGCAAAGTGATCCATTGAATAGGGCCCCAAAATTTGAAGGCCCCAATCTATAATACAATACTAGCCCAGATTTACCGAGTTACTAAAATCTAACGGCTGTAATTTACTCAAATTTTCACACACGTGAGTGACGGTTTCTGGCGTCGACTCTCTTTCCCCGACTTCCCCAATAGCGTATGACTCTCTCCTCTCCCTCCCCCAATGTTCTCTCTCTCTTTCTTTCCACCATGGAAAAGGAAAAGGATTCCTACTATGAGTTTGTTAAGGATTATGGTTTACCTACAAAACCCACCCCAATCTCTCTCTTAACTCAGTCTCTCCAAGTCGAAGGCTCTCTCTCCGTCTTCGGCAACCTCTTTCCGTGTGCGAAGGCTGTTTCCTTGACCGTCCGACTCTCTCTCCTTCCCCATATCCGTCTCCCCACCTCCCTCTCTCCCACCCGCAACTCCTTCCTCCATCCTTTGCGTCGTCCTCTCTCTACCTCTCTCCACTACGAGTCGTTTAGTTCGACAAGTAACTTACGTACAATCTCTTTCCCATGGCACAACTCCTAGGTTCGTTCTCTCTCTCTCTCTCTCTCTCTCTCTCTCTCTCTCTCTCTCTCTCTCTCTCTCTCTCTGTTTTCTATTATTTGCTTCTCTGAATCATCGATGATGTTAAATATTTTATTAGAATTTTCTTTTTTTCCGATTGTCGTATGTAGATGCAAACCCATAGTCGAAAGTTGTTACCGTTTTGGAGAAGGAGAGAGTAAACCCAGTCAAGCGAGAACCAGCAGCTACCACTCTATCTCCGATCGCTACTCAAGATCGTCGTAGAGTGCATGGCAACGAAGTTTACGAATGAAACACCACTTGGCTTGGCCACACAATCTGCTCATCCAAAGAGTTCTTAAGAAACGCTATGGATTGTTGCCAACCCAAAAGCTCAAAATCTTTGGCGGTTAAAATCTTTGTTTGGGGGGATTTTTAGTTTTCTTGATTCGGAATGTATTGAAGTTGCATGGCTTCTTTTGTAGCTCATCCAACTTTTCTACAAATATGGATCATAAGCCGGACTTGCCAAGAATTAGATTTTTTGTAGACATGATGATCCAGTTCTTCATGGTTGTTGTCTAACTTGTGGATTTGTACTGGGGTGTGAGCCTTAGAAAACGTGTTATGGATCTGACTCGAGTAATTTTGTGGCTATGTGATGTTCTTTTTTTTGTAGAAATGATGATCCTGTTCTTCATGATTCCGTGACATAAATTGAATTGAAATGGAAGAGATGAGCTATAATACTTTGAACCTAGATATACTCTATTAATTAATGAATCTGACACCTTAAACCATCTTATGATTATGTGCATGCAATGTTATTTCCAAGGTAAAAACAGCCACCGAATGTACTTTTTCTATCATAGGTATCACACCTAATCGAGTGACTAAATTCTACTAGCTAGATTAGTATTGGTCTCTTTGGTGTACAAAATTCTAACTCGAAGTCCCTTTAATATATCTAAGAATACATTTTACGGCCTTAAAGTGTGATTCTTTTGTATTAGTTTGATATCTAACACATACACACATTATACATAAGATCAGGACGACTGACATTTAAGTAAAGCAAACTTCTTATCATACTCATGTAAAGAGTGTTATCAACAGGTGTACCAAATTCCTAATTCAAAAGTCCCTTTAACATATATCTAAGAATACGTTTTACGGCCTTAAAGTGTGATTCATTTGGATTAGCTTGATATCTAGCACATACACATACTATACATAAGATGAGGACGACTGATAGTTAAGTAAAGCAAACTTCCTATATCATACTCCTATAAAGAGTGTTATCAACACTTTTTTCCATTATCATCTCTATTCAATTTATCTTTTGTGCCCATAGGAGTATTTTATAAAGTAGCATTCTCCAAGTTAAACTTTTTAATAAGATATAGCATACTTGACTTGAGAGAGAAAAATACCATCTTTTGATTGTTTAATTTACATACCCAAAAAGAAAGTCAATTCTCACAACCATACTCATTTCAAAGGTATAAATGTTTTAGCATAGAATCAGATGTGGAACCAAAGACAATATCATCTACATATATCTGAGCAATAAGGATTTCTTTACTGGATTTTTGAATAACTAGTGTCTTAACAACTTTACCTCTTTTAAAACCATTTTTAAGCAGACAATTAGTTAACCTACCATACCAAGCTCTAGGAGCTTGTTTTAACCCATAAATAGTCTTTTTAAATTTATAGACATAATCGGGTTTAAAGGGATCTTCAAAGCCTTTAAATTGTTCTACATAAACTTCCTCTTTTAACACACCATTTAAAAAGGCACTCTTAACATCCATTTGTTACAAAGAAATACCTAGGCAACAAGCAATAGCAAGCAATAATCTTATGGATTCTATTAGGAACAGTGCAAAAGTCTCATCAAAGTCTATTCCTTCAACTTGTGTATATCCTTGAGCAACTAAATGAGCTTTATTCCTAATCACATTACCTAATTCATCTCGATTTATTCTTGAATATCCATTTAGTGCCTATGACATTCTTGGATTTAGGACGTGGAACTAAATACCAAACATCATTTTCACAAATTGTTCAAGTTCTTCTTGCATGACATTTATCTAAGATTCATCTTTTAAAGCTTCAACCACGTTTTTAGGTTCGATTTGAAACATAGTAGCATGTATGAACTTTCAAAACATTCAAGAGACATGCAAGCAAGTTTAACCATATCTTATCGTTTACCTTATTCTTCCTTCTTGTTTGCACGCCCGCACTTACCTCTTCATTCACTTGAGTGGTGGGGTGATCCTACATATCGCTTGGAATGTCTTTAGATCGATCTACGCGGTTTTGTCATCTTTTAAATCTGAATCAGTTTCAGCATTTTCCAATGAGCTCCGGATGTAAGCATATTTGAGACCTCATTTGATTACGCAAGTTTTTGAATTGGATTCATTGAGCATACTGCGGGGTTACCGATTGAAGTTTCAATAAGATCATCAACCTGATCTTCAACACTTTTTATTCCCAAGTTAGATAAATCATCAAAGATAATGTTCATGAATTCCATAATAGTTCTTGTTCTAAGATTAAATACACGATAAGCACGACTATTTGTAGCATATCCCATGAACACACATTTATGACTCTTAGAATCAAACTTAGCTAAATGTTCTCTATCATTTAACAAATAACAAATACTCTCAAATACATGAAAATACTTTAGAGTAGGTTTCTTGCTCATAAGAATTTCATAAGGAGTCATAGTCTTTGCCGGTCTTAAATTCACACGATTGATTATATGGCATGCGGTGTTTAAGGCTTTAACCCAAAATCTTTTAGACAACTTTTTGAATTAAGCATAACACGTGTCATTTCTTGAAGAGTTCTATTTTTTCTTTACGCCAACTCCATTTTGTTGAGGAGTTTTGGAGCAGAAAATTCGTGTGTAATTCCTTTTTATCACAATAAAACGAAAAGAAGAGTTTTCATACTTTTTACCATGCTCAGAGCTTCACATGTTTAAGATTAAAACTATTTAACGTTTTGTTATACCAAATTTTGAAAGCTTCAAATGTGTCAGATTTTTCTCTAATTAAGAATACCCATATAAAACGGAAAAAATCCTCAACACACACAAAAGTATACTTGCTTCCACCTAAGCTTTCAACTTCTATGGGTCCTATGAGATCAGTATTTACTAACTCAAATCATCTAAATGAGGCAGAATTTTGAACACTTTTATGAGAAGCTTTAGTTTGTTTACCTTTTTTACATGAACCAAATACTCTCATATTTTTGTGGCATATATCAAGTATGGCCGCCTGACCCGACAAAACAACATATATGGCCTTTGACTGGTCAGCTCCTTTAAAAGGAAGAGAACAAAAGGGAGTAAAAGTGAACTTCCAAAAATGCCCATTCCAATTAAGACGGTGACTTATAGTGTCGTTTAATCGACAATGAAACGATCACTAAACGGCTATTTGATCGTTTAAACTAATACTAAACGATGAATAAACGATTAAACATTCATTCAAAGGTTTATCAAACGGTTAAAGGAAAGAAAGTTCACCTTGAACGTTTAAACGTGTACCAAACGGGCGACCAAAATTCTAAACGAATAGTTTGACCGTTTAAACGCCTTGAACGATTAAACGTGTACCAAGCGGGCTGACCAAAATTTAAATAAATTGATTTTGATTTATCTTTTGAATGAATCGCGATGCTCAAATGTTCGCATCGCGATTCCCAAATGTTGAATCGCGATGCACAAATGTTCGAATCGCGATGCACAAAAATGCGATGAACTTATCAGCATTGTGATGAACTTATTAATCATCGCGATTGGAAAATTTTAAAAATGCGATGAACCAAACTACAAACTAATTTAAGTCATAAATAAAACAAGCGCGAAACACAAAAAGCAACGTTTCATCTCACTTCCATTGTCGCACACAAAAAAATTTCATCTCACTTCCATTGTCTACATCGGCAACTTCTTCTCTCGAAATCGAGTGTTAACAAGAGAATTATTTCTTCTCCACGAACCGAATACACAAACAACAAAAATGGCCAAAACGACGAAGGAAACTCGGACAACGGGTGTGTATTTCTTCTACATTATTTGAAAAATTATGAAATGCTTTTATTCAATTTGTGAGTCCGTGTTAAAATACACAATTACTAAACGAACATTTTGACCGTTTAAACGAAAATTTAAATGAACATTTTGACCGTTTAAACGCATACTAAACGATCATCGTTTTGTTCACAACTACTTAAGTTAATTTCCTTCTATTTTCAGACCACAGTTTACCTTAAACCCTTTACCCTAAACGATCATCGTTTTGTTCACAACTACTTCAACTCAACCGTTTGTGCTTGAATCGAGTTCCATAGTTCGAATCTTCTTGATTGGGTTTACGACCACACTTCAACATCCGTAAAATCACAAAAGGTAATTCTTGAAAGACCACAACAAAAACCCTTTCCACTATTTGCATTTCGTTTATCGAGCACACTCCAACTCACACTTCAACATCCGTAAAATCACAAAAGATAATTCTTCCAAAACGTTTAACCCTCGTTCGGTTATCGTTTATAATTTATTTTTGCAACTTTATTTGCTGGCAATTTATTTCAGTTCTGTGTTTGGTTTAGGTTTTATGTTCTTTTGATTGCACTTTTTGTAAAAATTTTAAAATGAATTGTTTTCGTCTTTTCTGTTTACAGTTTATATTTCAATTGCAGACAATATGGCATTCCTTCTTGAGCGTTCAAAATGGTTCGACTCAAAAGTTACTTGCCGGTGTAGACTACACATAGTAGATGAAGTGTATAACAAATTAGACGATGCACACAAAGATCTATTCAAGACATCCTGCTTTGGAAACTTATACAAGATGCGGGATAATATGAATATGGTGTGCAAACTTACCCATGCACTAAATATGATGAGGATTAAGCCAATCAATGATTTAAACGAGGTGCGGTTTTGTATTGGGGTAAAAGATCAGATTTGGCTTCTCAGACTATACCCTCATTACTGGATTACACCCAGGTATTGAGGAAAATTTCATTTCGGAAATCCCTGGTGGAAACAGATTGAGGAATGAATATTTTGGTGGAGTGAAAAAATCCATCAAGCCTAAAGAATTGATGGAGGCATTTCTGAATCTGGCAAACAATGAGAAGGACCGATACAAGTTGGGGCTGGCACTTGTATATGAATATGTTTTGAGAGCTCGGGAAAACACAACACAAATTGATGCAATGGTTTTGGATATTGTCGACAACTTAGAGGTGTTCAATAGATATCCATGGGGAACAAGGACTTATAATCACCTCCTAGTTGGACTGACAAGAAAAATTGAAGGTCGCGCAAACCATGTATCGTACTATGGCTTCACATATGCACTACGGGTAAATGTTTAAAATCGTTATTGATTAAATAACAACTATTTATACTCATATCATGTTTCTAACATACAATTTTATGTAGGTTTGGGCATTTGAGTCCTTCTCCGGCATAAGAAAGGCGTTTAATTTGCAAGAGACGGAGCAAAAACAACCTAGGGTGTGTAAGTGGAAGATGGTGGGAAAGTTGGCAGAAAATGCCAAATATAATAAGGTTCTTGCATTGCTGGAGACATCACAGGTAAAGAATTAAGAGAACTTTCATATTTTTGTTGTTGTTTGTTGATATGATTTGAGAGAGATGAAGAATTGAGAGAATTTTCTTATTGATTTATGAAAAAGAAATACATTGTAGAAAGGAAAGTTCATACCATTTTACAGAGAGATAGAGAGTATATATACTGCTCTCTTATAACCAACTTAACTGCCGAAAAAAATTAACACATCACTTACACCCTTAAGCTATTAAGAAATTACACACACCACCCATACAGCTTATATGTGTTGTTTGTGAATTGGCAGGATGGTGATTTCAAGCCATTGACCTCGACCTCTGAAGAATCTCTTCTGCCTTACGTTCTTGATTATCCGTTGACGTGGGCACAAAATTTTGATTATTATATTGAGGAAGAGGCAGATGAGGCAAATGAGGCAGATGAAGACGTTGCACCTGAACACCAATCTCCACAACAGAGAGAAGAAGCATCACCTTCTGATGTGCCTCAACCTGAAATCAATGTGGGAGATGCTCGTAGGGATGCACGTATAGATGCCAATACAGATGCCACTACAGATGCCCCTAGAGGTACCCCTCCAGATCATTTTTTCATTGATTTAATGAGGGAGGTTTTGGATTCTGTGGCAAATTTGGAGAGGTCTTTGGGGAGCAAGATCGATGCATTAGACCAGAAGGTCAATGCATTAGACCAAAAGGTTGATGCATTGATTGTGCAAAGGAGGGAGAGGTCGAGCCCTAAGGGTGATAGTGTTTTGGCCAGACATCAGTCTATGAAGGGGGAGACTAGGATGTTTTGGGAATGGAGACCGGGCAGAACCCTGAGGCTTGTGTGGAGACACACAATGAGGATCAAGTGGAGATGGGGACGATCTGAGCCACGAGAGGACTCTAGCGAGGATCTGTGGAGCGGAGCAGTGCCCGACTGGGGATAATGTCGAGGAAGAGCGGGCCGTGGATAATTCGAATCGGAGAGCTCAAATCAATGAGGATTTAGAGTTAAAAGGACAAGAAAGAGCTCGAATCGGGAATGTTCAGGCTGGAGTGAAGAGACAGAGAAAACCATCGGCGTTTGTGAGAACTCCCTACACTACTGGAGTGAGCCCTCCGGTAATAGAAAAATCCAGAACATTCGTCGATGGTTCTGAAATTGATCACTTCCAGGATCCAGACCCTGCTAAGCTCGAACGGTTCATGCGTTGGTACGAAACTCACAGTACTAAGTAAGACTCTTAACTTTCCTATTCAAATAACAATTAACTAGTTGGTTATTTTTTGTTATCATTTTATTTGATTACTTATGCAATTTCTTAATTTTCATAGATCGAACAGTTTGACTTTAGGTGAATATCATATCGCCGATGGCAAAGAGTGGTTTAAAGTTGTTCTATCGGAAAGATTATTTCTTGACGATCGGGTAAGTTATTTTATTAAATTAATTACATTCTAACTTAATAATCTTGTTTAACTCTCATATTTTAATTTTTGCCTTTTCAATATTGATTTGGCCATCTCTTTGATGAGAGAAAGGCAAATGAAGTATCCTTTATCTTTTGGGCGGCACCCTGGAGCTCTAATGGACACCCTGTTACTAGAGAACATTAGGATTGAGGTGTCAAATTTGAAGACTAGTTACCCAAGTAAAAAAGAGTTTCAAAACTACAAGTTCCCTCCACATATTATGAATTTTGTCGACGGAACTTGGTCCTCAAATGGGAGATCATGGAAAGAATGTACTCACGTATATTTTCCAGTCGCCATCAACGACCACTGGATTTTATGCGTGGTTGAGTTTGAGAAGTCAAAACTGTATGTATATGACCCCGATCAATCCTGCCTAACCCTGAAGCAAATTGATGCTGAAATTGACCCTGCTATCAAATGTATCCCATGAATGGCAAAGCAGGTTGGAATTAAATGTAGTAGACTCATCATAGACAGGGTCAAAGGCTATCCAAGACAAAGTCACGGGTAAGTGATCCATTAAATTGATATGTTTTGCTATATTAAAATTATTCATTGACTGTATGAAATAATTGGTGGTTTGAATATGTCACAGGGGTCCATGTGGAGTTTTTGTGCTCAAATATATGGAGTTTTTAACCACAGGGAAGTTGGTGGAACTTGTAGACAATCCTCATATAATGAAATGGAGGAAGAAGTTAGCGGCAGACCTTTATTGTTTAGATCTAGATCCATAAAGACCTGTAATATAATTTGTTTATAATTAGATCGTAGTTAGTTGTTTATAGTTAATATATTATGTTCTGTTTTTTGGGATCTTGACATGTCTTTGATTTCAAAAGGTGATTCATCGCGATGCAAACATTCATCAATCGCGATGCACATGTGATTCATCGCGATTTAGAAATCATGCATCGCGATTCTGAGACCTTGCATCCTGATTCTTTACAAAAATTACATGTACACTTGACTTAAAATTATGAAAATTTAGTAAATTTACCATTCATTACACCACAACCACCTTCAGAATTCAAATTTCATTCAAAAATTACTAAAGTACAAAACTTGTGTGTAGTCATCATGATTAATTCATCGCGATGCAACGTTTCATGCATCGCGATGCAAATGAGATTCATCGCGATACAGAAATCATTCATCGCGATGCATAGATCATGCATCGCGATTTAGAAATCATGCATCGCGATTCTGAGACCTTGCATCCTGATTCTTTACAAAAATTACATGTACACTTGACTTAAAATTATGAAAATTTAGTAAATTTACCATTCATTACACCACAACCACCTTCAGAATTCAAATTTCATTCAAAAATTACTAAAGTACAAAACTTGTGTGTAGTCATCCTGATTAATTCATCGCGATGCAACGTTTCATGCATCGCGATGCAAATGAGATTCATCGCGATACAGAAATCATTCATCGCGATGCATAGATCATGCATCGCGATTTAGAAATCATGCATCGCGATTCTGAGACTTTGCATCCTGATTCTTTACAAAAATTACATGTACACTTGACTTAAAATTATGAAAATTTAGTAAATTTACCATTCATTACACCACAACCACCTTCAGAATTCAAATTTCATTCAAAAATTACTAAAGTACAAAACTTGTGTGTAGTCATCCTGATTAATTCATCACGATTCAGATGTGATTCATCGCGATGCAGAAATCATTCAAAAATTTACAAATGTGAATTACATGTACATATCATTACCCCACAATCACCTTCAGAATTCAAATTTCATTCAAAAAATTACAAAATTTACAAGACTTGTGTACTCATCATATATATATATATATATATATATATATATATATACAAAAATTACAAAATTCCAAAATTTATAATTATTACAAAATTGGATGTCCGCCAGTTCATTTCTTCATGTGCCCCCCCTGCTATCATCATCCCCTCAACTATTCTCGCTCTGTATTTGTTGCATTGATGAATGTCATATTTTTTGGGTATTGATGACCCGTTTAATAGATATTCAATCAACATGCAGACGATGATGCCGCAGTCTTCAGTGTTTGGCGCTTGTTGGGGTGATTCTGCACATGTTTTTATCGGACATTTGAAATTTTTCTGGCTTAATCCTTTGAATCTTTTGGATGTTTTATCCAGGGGCAATTCTTTTATTATTTCACGCATCTTTCCTTCAACATGGTTTACCTGTAAAGTAAAATATTCACAAAAAAAAAAAAACAAAACAAAACAAAACAAAAACAAAAAAAATAGTTAATGCGTGATTTTTTTCAGTTGTATTTTGATTAAATAGTCGTAGATTACTCACTAGTTTCTTTGCCCTTTCCAAATGCCAATCTTTCTTTGCCTTTGGATGGATGTAAGAGTTGTAGAGGGTCCAGGACATTTCGCTTTCTGAGAAAACCAGTAGTGTCCAGTGATCACAGACTCCAGTCTGTTCATTTCCTGCACCAGGTGTGTTGATAGGGAAGATGAATATCTCATCATCAGTTTTCATTGCCTCTTTCAACACGTTGTCTATCTTTGCTTCTATGACTTGTCTGTACTCTACCCCACCTCTTACAACAAAGGTCTAAATTACATTTTCAATGTTAGTTTTCAGCAATCAATTAATAATCTTATACGTTAAGGAATTAGGATGATTCTTACCCAGCTATCAGATGTAAAAATAGTTCCAATTCGGGTTTTTCCTTTTGTGGAGTATTTGTTGTACGACATGTGCCCATGTGTCGATGTGCTTGTAAACAAAGAAAACTTGTTATTCTTTCTGAAAATAAAATATCACATATCAAAGCTTAATAAGTACAATACATACAAAGTTTTCAGTTTATCGTTGTGTAAGATTGGCAGTGTACTTCTCAGGTCCATTACTGGGACAATGTCTCCAGCTTGCAAGACAAGCACGCTGCAAAATGTGAGGAGCATATTAATATGTCAGTACAAAAACCATATTTACGTAAGTATTATCAGAAGCATGAATAATTTGATATTTTGAAATTTAATAATATTAGTTTCACTTACTCCTCTCCCCCAAATTTTTGGTAAATATGGTTCATTGCATCCCTCACTTCTTTCTTCATGACCTTAACAGGCTCATGATCATCTTTGAGTGGTAGTTGGGGATCTGTGTTTCTTTTCTTATAAAGGGGAATATCATCCCCTTTGTCCCCGCATGAATCACCTTTATTCTTCCTCTTGCGGTCTGCTCGTTCTTTTACGCCTTTGGCCAATGAAGAAGGAGACAGGGCACTTTTCTTTTTAGACTCAGCAGCATTAACAAAATCATCCGAATCATCATCTGTTTCAGTATCTTCTTCAGATTCTTTCTTTGACGTGGTTTGTACGTCCTTTAGAATCGATCAGATGGTATCATTTGTTTCGCTTGGTTGCTGGGGTTGTTGCTGTTGTGCCCTTAGCATCTCCATCTCTTCTGCCATTGTTGATAGTTTGTTGCTAAGAGCTTGAACCTCAGTTTCAGCTTGAAGAAGTTTCAAATTCATTGCAGCTTGTTGCTCTTGGGCCTGGTCGGTTGATTTTTGTTCAAGCTTTGCTAATTCATATTTCAGATTTTCAACTTCGGTAGCCTTAGCTTCTAGTGTCTTTGATTTTTCAACCAACTTAGTTTGGAGCATCTGCATTTGTTCTTTGCTGGCACTGAATTCAACTCTTAAGCTTTCTATTTCTTCACGTAGCTTCAAATTCAATTCATCCATATGCGACGTTAGATTTTCGGCGTCAGTTTGTTGCTTTTCGGATGATTGTTCCAGAAGCTTGGCTAATTCAAATTTGAGAGATTCTGTTTCAGCATCCTTAGCCTCTATTTCAGCATATTTAGCGTCTATTTCAGCATCCTTTTCAGTCAACTCAGTTTGTATCCTCTCTATTTCGTTGTGATTGGCATCTAGTTGAGAGGAACTTTCATCCATTTTGGCGTTGAGCGACTTGCTTATATTTTGCTCTTCAAGCAACTGAGTTTTCAACAATTCTATTTCATTGTCCTTTTCTTGAATTTCTTTGTCCTTTGATTCAATGGTGGACAATTGCTTGATCAGCTCCTCTTTTAAATTCCTGCAACAGTTGTTTTCAACTTGTTGCGTATCATCAATCTCAGTTTCAAAGAGGCCAGTGTCAAAAAATTCTGTTTCTTTTTCTGCTCCCTGAATTTGAAGTTGAGCATCCTTATCAGCACACATTTCTTCTTCATGTGTTTTGATTCCCCATAATGTTTCTATTTCAGTTGGTGTTGCCTTGGGGAAATGATGAAATTTATGCAAAAGCAAGAAAGTAAATGTAATACAATGTTAGGGCAGATGCATCGAAAATGCATTGTTTGTTATTTGTAACTAGATAATAAAGACACATTTTATACACTTACTTTTTTCTTCATGACAGTTGAAATCGATTTTTGAAAATGTTTGACATCCCTGATAGATCCCATTTGAGTAACCTTGGGATATCCTCTTCTATAATTGGTTTGAGTAACCTTGAGTATAAGCCTCTACCGCTCTCTTAAAAAGTGAGATAGTCTCGGCCTTTCGAGTTACAGTCCTTAAGCTGCCTTTTATATGATAGATACAATGCGCATGACGTGCATTTTGAAAAACAATTCCGAAAGCACTAATAAGACTTTTATGTCGGTCAGATTCACAACAAGTCCATCATCGTCACCTGTTACTTCTTTCAACTTCGTAAAAAACCAAAGCCACGAAGCATCATTCTCAGAATCAACAATGGCCCACGCAAGAGGATATATCGCATATTTCCATCTGACGGTAGCGATAATCAACGTACCTTTATATCTTTCGGTAAGGAATGTTCCATCGACAACAACTACTGGACGTATTGCATGGTGAAATCCATAAATGCAAGGACCGTAAGCCAAAAAAAAATACTTGAAGCGGTTTTGTCACGCTCTAAAAGTAGACAGTTCTGGATTAACCAATGTCAAGTTATGGGCATATGCGGCCAACTTAGTGTAACTATCCTCAGGTGAACCCCTTATCTGTGTTAAAGAAGATTCTCTACACCTCCTCGCTTTTTGATAACTTAGTTGCACCCCAAAGTCTCGACGAACGTCATTCATGATGTCTGCAGGTCTATAGGTAGTGTTGCAGTCCTCGAACCTTGGCGAGATATACTTTCCAATAATCCACGATGTTGCTTGTCTGTGATCAGCAGTGGACATATTTAAAGGGCAAGTATGATCAGCTGTATATTTTTGAACCTGAAAATAATCACATTCCGAGTACTTTGTTGCTCGCAAACGCCATGTGCAATTATCATCGACACACACAACTGTGTACACACTCTTGTTCGATTTTTTTGTTTTGAATTGGAAGTTGTAATGCAATGCGATCATGTGCACAGCTTCCTGAAGCTCTCTCTTGTTATTGAATACTTGTTCAACCTTCAAATCAAAGTCTATGGGTACCAATCGCGATGTACTTCCAACTGAAGAAATATTTGTGAAGTTATTTTCTTGACTAAAATCATATCTCGGCGGTGTATTAAAGCCATTTGCATTTTGATCAGTGCCCCCACCAACTCTATTATTTTCTTCCGGTTCCATTTCAGCACCACCACCAACTCCATTATTTTCTTCCGGTTCCATTTCAGCACCACCACCAATTCCATTATTTTCTTCCAGTTCCATTTCAGCACCACCACCAACTCCATTATTTTCTTCAGGTTCCATTTCAGCACCACCACCAACTCCATTATTTTCTTCTTGGCTCAAAATGGTAATACAAATGGGAGCATAATACCCTTGTTTATTAAAATTGAAGCACCATTTGACATGGTCATTTGAAGTAATCCGGACAGGAACTTGAAAACATGGATTTCCTGGACTAAGAAAACCAATCTCTATATCATCAACTTTGCAAATATTTTGTGCTGACATATAACTCTTCTTATGAAGTGTCTATACTTAGTGGAAATCCTACGGCCGTCGGGCTGCCACTGAATCTCCAGGACCATACTTTGCTTTCATCCTCAACAAAATGTCCAAAATAACAAATAGTAGTCTAATAAGGGGAAGACATCTGCAATGCATAGAAAAATTGTAAAATAAGATTGCAGTTTCATTATATTATATTAAAATGGAAATAACAAATTGAAACCTTGCATCGCGATGTAGAAATCATTACATGTATCGCGATTTAGAACTCATGCATCGCGATTCTGAGACCTAGCATCCTGATTCTTTACAAAAATTACATGTACACTTGACTTAAAATTATGAAAATTTAGTAAATTTACCATTCATTACACCACAACCACCTTCAGAATTCAAATTTCATTCAAAAATTACTAAAGTACAAGACTTGTGTGTAGTCATCCTGATTAATTCATCGCGATGCAAGGTTTCATGCATCGCGATGCAGATTTGATTCATCGCGATGCAGAAATCATTCATCGCGATGTAGACATCATGCATCGCGATTTAGAACTCATACTGCATTTGTCGTTTAAACAACATTAGCTTTGTCGTTTAAACGACGAAAATTTTAAATGAAGTTTGAGTTAGTTACCGTTAGTTACAAATTAAGGCCGTTTAAACGACCACTTAAGGTCAACTATTATCGTTTAAACAATGAGACAAAAGGAGATGTTTTGAATTGTCGTTAAGTTAGTTAAGAGATATGGTGTCTATTAAACGACTGGTAAAGATCAATTAAAATTTTAAACGACGTCTGTTTATACAAATTAACAGTCGTTTAACACTCGTTTAAACGTGCGATAAGCTCTGTTTAAAATTTTAAACGAAGTCTGTTTATGCAATTTAACAATCGTTTAACACTCGTTTAAACGTCCGATAAGCTCCGTTTAAACGATTATTCAAATGATGTTTAATGACTGATAAACGACACCTCTACCTCAGTTTTAAATACGAAATGCGTCACCCAGATCGAATATTCCAGTAAAATTTGTAGTAAAATGAGTGCATTGAAATGAATTAACGTAATGAAGGGGCGAGGCGAAAGACGAACCTGAATTAAAAGAAGAAATTACTCACACGTACGGACAAACGATGAGTTTTGAACAGTCGATGCTTGGAATTTTAGGGATTCAATTTTAGAGAGAGACAGAGAGAGGCAGTGAGAGAGACAGTGAGAGAGAGAGAGAGCTATTGAGGCCTTATTGGTTGAAGGGACAGGAAAGGGCATTATGGACATTTCCTACTGAGGCTGAGTGAAGTGTTGAAGTGAAGCTTTAAGGGTAATATAGTCATTTCAAAGAAAAAAGGCCATATAAGTTGTTTTCAAATAAGTTAGGCCAAATAAGATCTCAAGGGGTTTGACCAGGCCCTTTTTGAAGAAACCCCCATATTTTTGGTATCTAATTTAGGTAATCTTTTAATAGCTTCATATCTCAAAAACTCATCTAGTTTCTTAGTACTCATATGACCAAGTTTTTGATGACATAGGTCAGTTTCATTTATACTTGATGCATGACAAATAAGACCATTTTCCACTAGATAACAATTATCAGATGATCTAAAACCAGACAAGATGCACAAATTATTCTTGTCAAAAACTTCACATGTTTTTTTATTAAACTTCACATGCATGTCCTCATCACATAACTGGCTTATGCTAATCAAATTTGGAGTTAACCATTCAGCATGGTACACATTTGTTATCTTAGGTAAACCTTGAACATTCAAGTTACCTTTACCAATTACCTTTCCTTATGCACCACCTCCATATGTCACACACTCACTTGTGACATTTTTATAATTTTCCAAAAGATCTTTGGAACCTGTCATGATATGTCGTGAGCATCCACTATCAAAATACAATACACCTGCAATGTTAGTCTTTAGAGAGGTAAAAGTAACATGGCAAAAAATTTCAGATTTTTGGGTCCAAACAATTCTGGAAGAACACGAAGAATGTGCTTCTAGATGAGGGGACATAGGAGACTTCATCCAACTAAGATTTTTGTGTTTGGCCAAATCTTTTATTCTTTTATAGCAAAAAGGTTTTATATGCCTAGAAACATAAGAGTAATGACATAAATATATACGCTTCCTAGATTGATGATTCTTTTTAGGCTTATTTTTGACAATACGTTTTCAAACGTTTGAAGGTTTAATGGAACACTGTCTGAATTCTTAAATTAACACAAGAGTTTTGGGAACTTGTACCCCAGACCAGCTCCACCCTCATTACCTATTTCAAGTATTTCATCCAGTTTAGCCTTTTCAATGTTCATCCTATGCAAAGTCCCGTTGGATTTTTCAAGTTCATTTTTGACTTTTTCAAATTCCATATCACATCTGGTGAGGAGAAATTGCAAACGTGCAAGTGCTCCATTTTGGTCATCATTTTTAGTAGAGAGACGTTCATTTTCAGTAGAAAGACATTCCTTTTCTTTCATGTATAAGATCGTTTACCAAAATATATTTTTCTTTTCAGTCACAAAATAGATCCTTATAGTCTTTTTCAAAATCATGAATTTCTCCATCAGAATTGTCTAAATCCTTAGGAGTAAAAATAGAAGTGAAAGAAGTATTAAAATTGGTGGGTTTTAACAAAACAGTAGGACTGGGTTTCACAGATGTACTGTTGGATGTGCTCACATTACTGACTACATTCCTGCGTAGTTTTAAAGGATCCATAGGCAAAGGTCTTTCTCTTGCATACAAACTATATAAGACATTAGATTCTTCCTCTTTACTATCATTTAAAGAAGCAATGAGATTCATACCTTTTTGAAGTCATTAGCACATTTATTGGCATAATTACCAAATCTTTTGCAAGCATGACATTGAACTGTATCAATGTTTCTTGACTCATTTTGATATCCGTAACCTGTAGTAGGAGCTTCCTAAAACGGCTAGGATTAGCTTTAAAGGCGAAATTCATAAAATTAGTGTTAGTATTTTACATATTTCTTGAGCCAAATTGACTTTTTCCTTTATTCAAGAATTTACCAAATTTTTTAACAAACAAAGCCATTGCTTCATCACTTGTATCAAATTTGCTCATTTCATTGCAAATTTTAAATAACTCATCTTCCTTTTTAGTTCGAGTTTTTAAGGCAATTACATTTTCAGTGCCTTTGGATTGTTGAGTGAGATTCAACTCAAGAGTTTGCAAAATACCAATTAATTCATCAAGATCAAGAGTAGTAGTATCATGAGCTTCCACTATAGTAGAGATTTTTATTTTAAACTTTTAAGGAAGTGATCGCATGAATTTGCTCACCAATCTACTATTAGAGATAGGATCTCCTAAAGATTGTGATTCATTAGATAACTCAATAATCTTGGTGTAAGAAGAGATGTCCTCAGTTTCTTCCATTCTTAAATTTTCAAATTTAATCATGATCATCCTAAGTTTAGTTTGCCTCACACAATTGGAACCTTCACAATGTCTTTGAAGGGCATCCCATGCTTCCTTGGTAGAACTAAAGCTATAGATGATCTTCATGAGATTAATATCAACAATGAAATTTATAGCATGCATAGCTTTAGAATTGTAGTTGGCCAAGACTAATTCTTCTTTAGTCCAATCAATTTTAGACTTATGCAAGTTATCACCTTCATCATCTGTCCTCATTAGAGGAGACCAACCTGTAAGGATAGAACGCCATGCACGTTCATCAATTGATTTTATGTAAATACGCATCTGGTTCTTCCAACTAGAATAGTTGGTGCCATCAAGAATGGGAATCTTGTGATAACCATTATTCTGAATATTCATCATGGCTACAGTCAGTCAGGACCTTTACTTTGAGCATCAAGTGTTGGCTCTGATACCAAGCGAAATGATTATAGCCACGGTAAACCAAAACAAACAGAAACAGAAACGAAAACAAATACTTGTAAAAATAGTAAATACCAATGAATTGACCAATCAGCTCAATGAAGTGAACACATTGGAGAGCACATTGATATAAACGACAGCGGAATAATAAAACAAGTAAATGGAAGAAGTACGAGATGAACACAAAGGAGTAAACAATTTTAATCAACAAGTAACAACTTGTTGATTTGCTAATATGGCGAAACATTCACTAGGTAAAAACTTGTAGTTTAATATAAATATGAAAAGCTCAATATGTAACTGATATAATCATTGTAAAATAACTCACCCAAACATACGAAAAATATATCTTATCAGATCTAATAAACAAAGGATGGGTGAAAACAAAAAGAACAACGTTGGAAACACTATGATGAGTCCTTGGATGAAGGCACATTGAAGAGCTCATTCGTAAAAGCAGCAGGAGTATTTTAAAACTCTCTCGTAAAAACTCTTGTGTATTCTCTCTTATTGTTTTGTACTTCGTTAATTGGTCTTCAAGTCTGAGTCCACTAGTATATATAGCCTTTGAGTATGACCTAGAAACCTTGTAGAATAGGAAAACAACTTGCTATATAAAAGGTTAATAGGTTAGTGTAATAAGGACTCAAACATAAGGAAAAATAGACTTACCATTTAATAAGGATTCCTAACCAAAATATACAAGGCTGTCGTGATTTCCATACAAGCAATACGGCAACAAACAAAGTATAAACCCTAAGTACTGAAAACTTTCACAAACCCTAATAAAATAATTTCTCCCTAAAATAACATTTCTTTAAAAAGATTTAAAATATATAAATAAATAATTAAAAATTAGTAAAAACCAAAAAGACAAAACCAATAATTAATTAAACTAAACGATTGAATAATCATAATCTCAATAAATCTATATCCAACAAATTAGATTCTAAAAAAAATAAAAAGTTTCTTAGGAAAACGAGCTTTAATAATAGCAAGTTCAAGAATTGTATGCTCCAAAATGAGAAGAAAGGAGCTCGACTTGAGTATAAACAAAATGGTGATGGTTTCTTGACAGAAGTCATACGTAACACCAGCTACACACTGATTGATCTCGCAACACCGTAACCGCGACCGCGATTTAAATCCTTTGGCAGTAGTTGTTCTTTTTGTGAAGTATCTCGTGGTGGGGTAAAAGTTTCTTATGGTTTTTATTCGTGTGGGAATTAGTCTTTGTTTTTAGGAGAATAGGTCATTGTTTTATTTATCTGTTTTGGAGTTGTATAGAGGGCAGCAACCCACATTGCATTTGCAACACATTTTCATATATTAAAACGTTAAAAAAAACAAAAACAAAAAAAAAAAAGGGAAAAACGGTACTAGCGTTGTTGTAATCAAAACACTAAGCATTACTTTCAATAAATTTAAGATACTAAGAAATTCCATCAAGAATAACAATTTATTTAAGATATTTAAATTATAAGAAATTCCACGGTCTATCCATACATTAAAGATATTAGAAATTCCATCAAATGCTACCTAGCTACCTAGTTATTAATTAGTCCAGCTATAAAGGGTATACCAGTCTTGGGTATCCATGCATTTCCATCAATATATTCTGCCACAGTAAATGGCCTAGCTTCGTCCGGCTTAGTGAAGACATGAACGCCACCCCATTTGACCCTTCCGCTAGTATCAGCACCTGGACCACAATTACAATACTCAGCCAAGAACACCAGCTCAGTCCTGTTATCCCAATTCTTCCACCCGTCTCGCTGCACAACGTCATCCAGACATGATTCCATAAACATCACTGTGGCATAATCTTTCCACGGGCGTCCTAAGTAAACTTTTGCTTGTGTTTTATATTTTTCGAGCTCGGGAGCCACCGTCACTGTGCAGCTCTGGAATGAAAATCCGCTTACTTCTGTCGCTACTTCCTTTCCCTGAGCTGTCACATATACTGGCTTAATGAGGCGTCGTCCAAAGAGGCGGCAATCTTGAAAGACTGCTTTTGCTGAACCAAAGATGAAATCGACCGTGCCGTATATAGCACAATCTTTGTAAAACTGTAGACCATTTCTCGCATATAGGGTATCTTGGTAACCAAGAAACACGCACTTGTAGAAGGCTGTGTAGTTGGCAGCGCTATCTAAAGCCACTGCTTGACCAGCGTTCACTCCAGCTGAGTTCTCGATGGTTAGGTTCCAAGCCATAAATCCAGTCCCATGAACAACTATATTACAACATTTATTGAGAATTGATCAGCATCTATACATTACTTATAGAAGAAGTATTGAATTGCGTAAAGGCAAATATCAAATGTTAATAAAAAGTACTACTCACTCCCTCCCAAGAAATATTGTAGTAATGAAAGATCAAAGATAATATGATATATATATATATATATATATATATATATATATATTTAAAAAGAAATGAAAGACTTACTCAAGGTGCCAGATTCATTAATAGAGTATCCACCCTCATTGCTAAGATTACCAGTGATCTTGGTGGTTGCTGCATCGTCTCCTATCAATGCTAAGTACGTCTTGTTAGCGTCAACCACGACGTGCTCGTCATAAACTCCAGGTTTGATTTTGATATAGTAACGGTTATCGCTAGAAAGGTTATTAGGAGCAGCAGCAATAGCATCAGATATACGAGTATAATCACCCGAGTTATCTTTTCCTACCGTCGCACTGAAGCTACCAGCTTGCATGGTGATCGATCGAGGATTAAAGTTAAGAATACTTTGAAGATATACAATGTTCTGAACTGAATGAATGATTTTAAGGTTTTCGTGTGATTTTCTTGTTTACTTTACGTCTTCTATTTATATTAAAAGGTTTTTGTAAGATCAAATGATGACTAGACTTTTTATTTATCTTAACATTGGTTGAAGATCGAGAGATGATTTTGTCATTTGCATGGGATAGAAGATATGTGTATATATCTTTATTTATACCTCCTCACCATACTAAAGAAGATAATAAAAATAAATAAATAAATAAATCTTATGATATTGAGTTATCTTGTATTTACCCTTGACATGTACATTCCCTTAAACATATCTTCCTATTTTCAATTAAAATGTTTATCTTTTTTTTTTCCTTCATCTCCTCTTGGGAGTTTCTAGTTAGAAGCTGGAAAAATAAATACCAAAAAGTCCCCTTTAAAAAATATCATATCCCAAATTCCCAAAGAGGAGAAAATATGTCATTTACTATTTTTTAGATTGTTTATATTTCTTTCTTAATTATTTAGAATTTTGATTACTTTGCGAAATTAAGTTAATTTCTCTTTTCTTTAGTTTTTAATTTGATCGGCAACAAGTTATTTATTGATTACAAGTTGGTCTATGGTCAAGTGGTACAGAGGGATCATTCCTCATAAGTTAGGCTTTTAAGAAACCAGTTTGATCCCTCCCAAACTTGGAAAAAGAAAGAAGAAAAATATGAAAGTTTTTATTTTCATGCGTTTGGTAAATCTTTTGAAAATAAGATGAAAATATTTTCAGGTGTTTGACAATCATATTGAAAATGTTACGGAAAACATATCATGAATACATACAAAAAGTTATACTCCCCCCATCTTAAAAATTAGTGTCTCGTATTGAATATACAACGATTTTTAGAAAGTTAAACGACTTTTAATAATTTTTCGTTAGTAACCCCAATTTATTACTATTGTTGTCTTATTAATAGGATCAATCTACTTTTCATTCTCACAAATAAGATTAACATAATTGATAATTGACTTGAAAAACGTTTCGAAAAATAAAAGAGACAATTGTTGGAACGTTCCAAAATGAATAATGAACACTAGTAACCCCAATATTATGATTATTTTTTTGAAAGAAAAGTTAGAAATGAATGTAGCACACCCAAATGTGCAAAGGTGATACTAGGAGAATATTGGATTGAACAAATTTTGGAAAATGACTTACGGAAATGAAGTCCATAAGTCATTTTCCTGGAAAAAAAAAAATGACTTCATTTTCCATTGACTCGTAAAATAATTTACATTGACTACATTTTTCAAATGTTACAAACACAAAAAAATGAGAAAAATATTTTCCAAAAATCATTTTCTGTAAAATAAACGGAGCGAAGTTATCTCTGACCAAAACAAAAACTTGGCACATAACTCAACTCCACGTACTTGGGGCATATCTGGTATAGGAATTATTGGTAGTATCAATTACTAATACAAATAACCAAAGAGTTATGAACAATGAACAGTGGAGGATTCAGAAATTTTTTTTAGTGGGGTCACAAATTTTAACGTTAACTATTACATAAAAAAATTTAGAAATTACAATTGTCCTTTATGCGTTTTTATATTATGAAAACGTTTAATTACATAATCATTTGTGACTTCTATACAACTCTCTCTCAATATAACATACAAGAGATGAATATAGCTGTTAATCTGAGTAAATTACGATAATCTTTACCTTGAAGGAACTGTTGATCATTAACAGTTGGAATATAGCTGTTTACTTACTATCTTGGTTCTATTCTTACACAAATAAAAAAAATCACAGCTTTGCACAATCAAAAAATTCAGTGGGGTCACAATGTAAAACGACGTCATTTTACAAGGTAAAAAAAAAATTGATTTCAGTTGGGTCACTTGCCCCCTCATCCTAAAGGGTGGATTCGCCCCTGACAACGGAACTAACAGTTAATTAATAATGTAAGATGCATATATGTATTAATGAGATGCTATTAAATTTTTACATTGCAAATATTTTATAAGTAATCTCGAGTTGTATTCATATGTCAATTTCAATATTTATCTATTTTAGTATTGTTCAAATTATTCCAATTAATATATTTTTAATTAGTTATGATGAGTTTAGAAAATAATTTTATTATAAACTACTTTTGTGAGAAAATAATATTAAAACCATGCATCGCAATTAGAGCTGTCAAAGCGGTCTGGCGGTCCGGGCCGGCCCGCGGGCTGCTTAAACTTGCTATTTGGCAGTGCGGTGCGGGCTAGACCATTAAGGGTGCAGGTCTAAAATGTGTCACCCCAACCCAAACCGTCGCGAGTTGTGGGTTAAACGGGCTAGCCCACAAAAAAAAAAAAAAAACACATTTTAAAAAATTAATAAACATTATATATAAAGCTCAAATATTAATGAAAAACCCCCCGAATAAAACTTTATATAAATGCTATCCACAAAGTAGAAAATTGAATCAACAAAAAAGCACACACAAATTGTTCGGAGTTTAACCCAATAATTAACAGTTCAATAGACTGAATTCTTATCATTTCCTCCATCTTCCTCATCCTTGTCCTCGTCAACAATCTCAAAAACATTTAACCCTTCACTTTATAGGTTGTTTTAATACTAGTATAATAATTATCTTCACTATCTGCATAGAAAAGAAACACAAATAAATATAAAAAATACAATCTCAATAATCCAATCCATATAGTAAGAAAAAGACAATATAAAAAATAATTAATAATTCATAAGTAACATTACCATCAACATAACCATGCAACCAATTACGAGTGCAAATAAGAGCTTGAACTTTTTAAGGAGTTGTAGAATTTTTATACTTAGTAAGTACATGAGCACCAATAGAAAAGGATGATTCGACGCAACAGTGGTTATTGGAATAGCTAAGACATCACAAGCCATTAATGCGAGAGTTGGGTATTGGTGCTTATGATTCTTTCAATACTCCAAGACATCCAAATCTTTGTAATATGCAAATTCAAGCTTTGGCTCCTCCAAATAAAGATCTAATTGTGATTTTTCAGCATTTGTAATGCTTTGGCTCTCATAAGACATCATTTCCTACATTAAAGGAAATATATTAATGCAATATATCTATATATACAGACATAATTAGTGAAAACAAGAAACAAAGAGATAAAATATTATAATACTTACATCAAAGATGTTTTTCCCTTGGCTTTTCATTCCTCCTCCAATTTGAGAATGTGTAAGTGTGATAGAAGAAAATGATTGGGATTGTGAATGACTTGTAGTGTTGGTATCGGAATATTGATCAAAAAGCTTGTACACCTTTGCTTTCACAAGTGTCATCTTCTCTTGGCATTTAACGAAATCAAGATCCACCTTTGAATAAAAGAACTCCAACATAGAAAGTTTTATCCATGGGTCAAGAATAGCTCCAAATGCAATCATATTACTATACAGAGTCCAATATTTATCAAACTTCTCCTTCATCTTTCTATACATATCACTTATTAACACATCCTCATTCAACTAGTTCTCATTTAACAAAATCTCGATCTTCCAAATTTGCATAAAATACAGATTTGACGTAGGATAGGAAGAACCTGAGATCAAGTTGGTAGTCTCATAAAATGGCTCAAGAAATTCACATATTTTTTCTCCGCTTTTCCACTCTTCAATTGAAGGACAATATTTATAATTCCTGTCATTCAACTGAAGGGCAGCAAAAGTTTTTTAATACTTAATAGCACTATCCAACATCAAATACGTGGAATTCCAACGAGTTGACACATCTAGTCGCAAGCCAATACTAGTGTCAATATTACCAACTGCTATCACACATTCTTCAAATTTTTTTATTCTACTCTCTGAACCTTTTACATACTTGACAGAATCTCTAATTTTATTCAAAGCTCCAACAGCAATTTTCAAACCATCTTTGACAATGAGATTCAATATATGAGCACAACACCGAACATGAAAGAATTCACCATCACACAACAAACTATCATGCAAAGAAAGTTGTTCTTTCAGAATATCTTGCATAGTGTCATCTTCACCTATTTCTGCCTTTACAAAATATTGCCAAACTTGAGAAGTTTCTTTATGTTTTTTACCTTGAGGAGGCTTTGCATTTTCCACTTTATCACTCTCATCCAAGTTGACAGTTTGATTTAAGGAAGAAGAAGCCATAATTGTTTCCTCTTACATGTAAATGCATAAAGAAAACATTAATCAAACAACCAATATAATCATTTTTTTTATAATCGTAAACATTGAAAACTAAAAGGGAAAGTAAATTAGTGAAGTAAACATTGAAATAATTGAAAAAAATTGATTATTTTGAAGTATTACATTTACTGATTTACAATATTAGTTTGAAAAAATTGAAAAGGAAAGTAAAGTAAAGTAAACATTAATCAAAAAATTGATTATCACTTTCAAGTCAATGGCTTGAAAAGAAAAGTAAACAACTAAACATTGAAAAATAGATGCATTTAAAAAGAGCTGATTCGTGATTATTTTGAAAAGGGAAAATGAAAAACTTACAGCCTAACGTCGGGAAGAGATTGCCGGAGTGGGAGAGAGGCTGCTGAGTGCTGCAGTCGACTTGAGAGTTGAGACAGGGAAGAAGAGATTGAACAAGGTGAGAGAATGAGATGGTAAGTCGGTGACGGCGTGACGTCTTTGTTGGGAAGCCGGGAGGTGAGAGAATGAAAGACGGCTGGTCGGCTAGGTGTGGTACTGTGGACCTGTGGTGATGCCGGTGAGAGTGAGCTGAGAGTCTGATGTGAACTCGACCAAGATCGAGATCGAAGAAGCTCTAACACACTTGAAGAAACATGATCAAGGCAGCAACAATGGAAATGACAGATATTTGAGTCTCCCTCGACCCGCTATTCGCGATGAATAGGAACCTCGGGGTGCAAACGAAACCCGATAGACGCAATTGTCTATGAACCTTGCTTATGGAACACCACAAACTCTCGACTCACGAGTTTGATAGGTTCAAGTTGATTCTCTCTCAAGAATCTCGGTTCCTCACAATTCTCTCAAGAATTAGTGAAAGGAAAAATACTTAATTTTGATTCAATCTTGTGTACCATTTACAAGGATGATCATGGCCTTTTATAGGCTCAAAACGACTCATGACCAAGGACTCACAAAACATATAAAAAATGTGCTCTACAAAACTCCAAAGGTTGTTGGTGAAAACTAGGCTGATTTGGTCAAAGAAAAAACACAAATTCAGCATTCTCGTCCATTCTGACCAGCCTTTGGTATTTTGGGCTTAACTTGTCTAAAGACATCGAAATTGAGATCCGTTTGATGGGTTGGAAACTAGACTTTCAGGGAATTTAAACCATATATTATAGACTAATTTTTGAGCTTTAGAATGTCATGTGTGGCCAGTTGAAGTTGACCCAAAAATCTAATTTCAAGCAGTTTTCTTTAACTTTGCTCTTCTTGGGTTAGGCCATCATTTTTCATTAAATGAATTGCTTGGAGTTGGGCTTCAATCCTTGGTATGTTCTGTAGTTCTCATCATTCCCCCCTCCTCAAAAGGATTCGTCCTCAAATCACCTACATCAGAAGGACGCAAATCAGCATTGGAGAAATATGAACTAATCTCATCCTTACCAATTAATTCCTTCTTGAAGTCATTGTCATCCATATACTTATCAATGATCCTTGCCTTATTCTGTGAAAGAAATTCAACAAAACTATGCAAGACAAAATGATCAGAGTTATCAATATGTAACAAGTCCTCAATTAATGAAGACAATATCCTAGTCAGGCACGGTAAGGAAACATTATTATTCAAAAACAAATCCTTAACATGCTTAGGGAATTTAATGTATCCAAACTCTCCATACTCTCCAAGTTCCTCCCTGAAGTTATTTGAAACTTCTCACAAGTCATCACTTTACCCAAAACTCATTAACTTACAATCAATAGAGGAATCTAAGACAAACCCTTGAAAGAGTGTATGGAATACAACAATCTCATTACATACACCAGGTTTGAATATCAATCTAACAAATTCCCGTACAATCAGAATTAACACATTAGTACCATGTAGCACAACAAGATCATGCAATCCATAAATCTTATGAAATAACAATGCAACATGGGTATTATCAACTGATTGGTGACAAGGAATATGATAAATTATTTTTGAGAATTCATTCACATTCACAAACATAGATCTCTTAGATATTCTCAATGTACATTTCAAGTTTATCAAGTCAACTTTTAATGTACCATACAAATCTACGAAGTCAACCTTTAAGGTGCATTCCATAAATGGATCAACATAAGAATGATTTGGTATATGTAATGTCCAGCAAGATCCATTGTCAACTGACTTACCCATTTTTAATTACTCAATCCATGGTGACCAATCAAAGCTTGTAAAGAGAACATTCTACATATGTCATGTGATCCAACAAGTTCTCTCATGAATAAAACACTCATATGATCAGAGAACTTACTCAAATTAACATCTTTAGAAAATTTAAGTCTCTTATCAAAGCCTTGGTGATTGACAAGTAACAAGTCATTGTGATTCCTAAGTTTCAATAACTTAGTGTCACAAGACAAAATGGAATCATACCTTTGAGATCGTGTAGGTATTACACCAATCTCCTTACCAAGCTGAAAATCGCATTTAAATCTCATGATTTCCTTGTTTAATTCAGGAAACACTTTGATAAAAAACTATGGAGAACAATCAACATTTAGGAGAAACAATTGAGGTGATATGTTAGGATAAAAAGATTTCTCCGTAGAGACGGGAAACACCTCACAATGATTTTTCACCAACTCCCTCACAATCTCACTAGGTTGAGTGTATAAAAGGAGTTGTACTTTCTCATGCCTTTTTGGCTTTTTAACTTTTTCTTTTTCTTCCTCAATCCCTCGTGTTTCCACTCTTATTTTCTTCCTTTTCACTCTTTCTTTCCTCTTCTCTCGGGTTTTCTCTCATTTCTTCCCCACCACACTATTTACTTTTCCACTCTTCCTCACTAGACTTACTTCTATTGTTCACTTGATCACTATCTCTAATGTTCCTCTCCTTTTGTTCGGCTATTTCTTGATTAATACTTTCTTCTTTAGCCGACCTCTCATTATTTTTCCTCAAACTCTCCTTACATTGTGATAAGTCTACACAAGACCTAGGTACAACAATAAGGTTCTTGTTTTCAACCACCGTGGGATTATTATGTGTTTAATAAGATGAAGAACAAGAAGAAAAAGAATTAGTCCTATAACTCTCTTCCACCGATTTGCTCCCTTGAGTTAAGGTTGGAACCTTTCTCAACAAATTTCGGCGGTAGTGGTTCGGGACAAATCTCCTATGCATAACACGTCTTAGGTCCTCCCACGTGCTAATACGATAATCTCCCATCCTTCTCCGCTTGATCACCAGTTGTTCCCACCAATCACTAGTATACTCGGTGAACTTTAAGGGAGCAAGTTTTACCTTTTGAGTTTCCGTGTAAGTGGGACAACTAAATAAGACCTCAACCTTCCTAACCCACTCTAGATATTCCTCGGGGATCATTCCTACCCTTGAAAGAAGGAACTTTCATTTTTGTGTTAGAATTTCCCCTTTCGTGTCGTGGGTTAGTTTCTCAACTTCCTTTCTATCCCATCTCCTATCATCCTTACTGTAATGACCCGAGCCCGAAGCCCGGTCCGCCACGCATAGCCCACGCACTGGCCCACTAAGCACCTTGGGTCAACTGGCCCACCACAAGCCACCCAAAAGTCCATGGATAGGTTGGTGCCCAGCGGTAGTGGGTGGCCACTTATAAAGCACACACAAGTCCCACATCTACCCGATGTGGGATATCACACTTACATTCTCTCTCTAACCACTCATCATTTTCCTCATAGTATGCTCTCCTCCTCGCTTGGAATCGTGGTGGATTTCCATGAGATGGTTCTGCCCCTCCCTCTTCTAATCTAGCCAAACGTCAGGAAACATCCTCCATCATCTTTAGTAATCATTCATTAGGATTTATCGGATTTTCTCCCCCATTATTTCTATGCAATGGTACTTTATTACTTCTATTTTCTGACATGTTTTTAGTCCAATAGAAACAACTCACAAACACTCGTGTATCATACTCAATTCCTTGGAGAGAAGTCTTTCCTTGAAATTAGCAATAGTGAGTGTAGAATTTTGTGTTTCGAAATTGTTCAATATTGATAATTACCAAAATCTGGGTTTCAAGATTCTTTGGCTAGATTTCAAAGTGAGAATTCAAGTTCACAATGAAAGCAAGAAAAGAAATGAAACTCAATTTCAGCAATTTCGCAATAGAGCAAGTAACAATTAGAGCAAAAACAACAACAAAGATGGATGAGTAAGATTTTGAATATATTATGGATGAGTATATGAAAGATGAAATCAATGGGAAGTGTTCTAGCAATTAGCACTAAGAATAAACAACAAAGATGTGATAAACAAGATGTTTAAAGTGTTCTAACAAGCTTAAATTAGAACAATCAAACACTCGTTAAAAATTCTTCCAACTCCAACAACTTTCTGCCCAAGTTATTATTATTATTATTTTTTTTGAATTTTCAGATTCAAGCTTTTCTTTTGATTAGCTTGATTCATTACTTTTTTTGATTCAGTACTTTTTGTTTTTTTTAACAATGGGCAATTTTTATTTTTTTTGGATTGGATATGACAAGATAACAAAGTTGAAACACAAATTGCTATAACAAAGTTCAACGCAGATTTATGGGTAATTACAAAGATACTAGTACAGATTTTAAAGAAGTTTATTATGCTCAAGTGATCAACAAAAGAAATGGATTCGATAGATGAAGAAATATGGCTATATGAAGAATAAAGAAACACACTATTGCTAGAACAATGAACACACAAAATTGCTGGAATTCTTTTTTTAAGATGATGAAGAACAACAAATTTGATGAAAACAAGAATAGATGAAGAACAATAGTATAGAACAGAATTCAACACAAAGAAGAAACGGATAGATGAAGAACAACAGAGATGAAAGAAACGATAGAACGACTTTATTGGGTACTAACCTCTTCGATTGCTCTGATACCAATTGATGTGAACTTGACCAAGATCGGGATCGAAGAAGCTCTAACACGCTTCAAGAAACACGACCAAGGTAGCAACAATGGAAAAGACAGATATTTGAGTCTCCCTCAACCCGCTAATCGCAATGAATAGGAATCTCGGGGTACAAACGAAACCCGATAGACGTAATTGTCTATGAACCTCGTTTATGGAATGCCCCAAACTCTCGACTCATGAGTCTAATAAGTTCAAGTTGAGTTCTCTCTCAAGAATCTCGGTTTCTCACAATTCTCTCAAGAATTAGCGAAAGGAAAAATACTTAATTTTGATTCAATCTTGTGTACCAATTACAAGGATGAACATGTCCTTTTATAGGCTCAAAAGGACTTACCAAGGACTCACAAAACATATAAAAAATGTTCTCTAGAAAACCCCAAAGGTTGTTGGTGAAAACTAGGCTGATTTGGTCAAAGAAAAAACACAAATTCCGCATTCCCGTCCATTCTGACTAGCCTTTGGTATTTTAGGCTTAACTTTGTCTAGAGACATCAAAATTGAGATCCGTTTGATGGGTTGGAAACTAGACTTTTAGGGATTTCCAACCATAGATTATACACCAAATTTTGAGCACTAGAACATCCTGTGTGGTCCGTTGAAGTTTACCCAAAAATTTGATTTAAAGCAGTTTTCTTGAACTTTGCTCTTCTTGGGTTGGGCCATCATTTTTAATCAAATAAGTTGTTTGGAGTTGGGCTTCAATCCTTGGTATGTTCTGTAGTTCTCATCAGAGTCTGAGACCACTGACCTGTGAGGATGAGAAGTGAGAAGGAACTAGGAAGCTTCTCGATTAAATGCGCCGCCTCACAGTTAGCATAGGGTTTTTCACTTTGTCTTAAAATTTAGAATTTACAATTTCATCCTTGCTGCTACAGTGTTAGTTACAGGCGGGACAACCCGCCCCAACCCGCACCGCCCTGCCTTAACCGGCAAGCCACGCGGGCTCAGCCTGTTTGGCCCGTTTTTTATATGGTCCAATATTTTGCAACCCAACCCGCCTATTTTGTGTGGCAGTCCGGGCTGGCCCAACGGGCTGAAACTATTTTGAAAGCTTTAATCGTACGTTTCTAATCTAGTATATATACAAATATCACTTCACTTTTAATTTAGAGAAACGCTAAATGTAGATTCTTTTTCCTCATCCATCATTGTCGCCACAAGTAGGAGAAAAGTTATTTCAAATTCATCTTGCTCCCTCATTGTTCAATTGGAATGGAGCATTTTTATAGCTCACTAACCAAGTTTAAAGCAAAGCAACCCGAGTTAAAGAAGTACAGGGGGTCAAAGTGCAAAACTACCAAAGTCTTAACCCAATTTCCAGCACAAGTGGCTCTACAACTGAAGGCTTAGCGCTAAGGCGCTGACCCCTCTTTCCCGGTTGATTTTTTTTTTTTGTTATCCAAGTTCCTGAAATGCAATCAAATGCTATGGAACTTAATTTGTATCAAACATAAAAAACATGTCTAACACATACCAAGGAAGAATTACCAAGCATTAAAACCTCATAGAAGTATCAAACAACCAAAACAACCGAAAGGCGGAACACAAAAGATATACCACAACAAACTTTTGACCTTTAAATTAGTTCCTAAGTCATGAAACACAAAAGTATGAATGCATATCACTGCGGTGGCGGATCCAGAAATGTATTTCAGTAGAGTCAAAAAATTTAACTATTACATACATCACACACTAGTAAATGAGTAACAATAAGTTAAACTTAATTTTTCCAGATGAAAGAAACCCTAATTCTGGATATAATTAACCTCAAAAATCTCAAGAAACCCAACAAGGCATGAAGGCAACATGTAATTTCAATAAATCGAATATTACCTTCAAATTGTTCCAAGATAAGCTCAACCAAAGCTCTAAAGCATATTTTCCTATACAAATTCATTACTTAAATCAACTATTTAACCCGAATAAAAAGCCCTAATTTCAGATAAAATAAAGAGGGAAGGGAAAGAGTGTTCATTACCGATATTTCTTTGAAAAACTAGCTTTAATTAATGTCCACTTCATTGGATGAATCAAGGGTGTACAAATCTAATTTGGCCAGTAGTGATGCTGGTCTACAAGGTGATGTTGTGATTAGGAAGCAGTATTTTGAATTTGACCATGGGTTTGCTACGATGGTTACAGTTTCTATGGATGACATGCGGGATAGGATTGGGGAAAGTAAGTTATATATTGGTTCTTATAAATCTCACTCACAGACTAATTGTGGCAGTATAAGTAAGATTAAAAGATCTACTTCGTGTGATGATACTACTCTTAATCCTTCTTCACACACTAGCACAGCAGAGTTTCCTGAGCACTGTTGAGAGTGCTAAGAAGGTAACCAAAAACAATTATTTTCGATTGACTAGGCATCCTGCTAGGGCTGATTCCAAAGCCCAATCTCCCTCATCTTAATTTGGTTTCCTTTTGGCGGTGCTTCTATAGAATGCTAGAGGTGTTGGGAATAACGACACAGTAGATTATATTAAATTACTTAAGACTCAGCGTGACGTGTTATTAAGTGTTATTTTAGAGCCCAAACTCTCTAGTGAGCGTATTAAATAGTTTTGAGGTTGAAGTTTAAACATAGTATGCATAATAACCCTATCAATCAGCATATTTTGATTCTTTGGGATGACAAGATTGATGTGTTTTTAATGGCCTGCTCGTCACAAAATGTTACTATTAGATGCACTTTTGGAGATAACATTAAAATCCTAGTCTCTTTTGTTTACGCGAAGTGCACACGCAGGTAATGCCAAGACCTTTGGTCAGAATCACTGGATTTATTTGCTCAATTTGTGGAACCTTGGATAATGGGTGGGGACTTCAATGTTATTATGCACTCTTCGAAAAAAACTAGGGGGAGCAGCTTGCAATATGCAAAGTATGGATGATTTCACAAATTTTATCGGTCAAGCATGGTTAACTTACGCTAGATTTCATAGGAGTATGTATACGTGGTGCAATAATCAAGACGGAAGGGATAGAATAGGGCAGCGTTGTGATCGGATGCTTGTGAAAGGTCTTTATAAAGCTAATTATTCGGTCTTCACTGTCCAACATCTTAGTAAAATCTTATTGGACCATTCCCCTCTTTTGATTGAGTTTCCCTATCATCAAAAACCTAATAGGATCTTCCGATTTCAACGTATGTGGCTTGATCACCCTAACATTTTGGAGTTTATTCGAAATCAATGGAGTAGACCTATTTTGGGTTCGGTTGCCATGATTTATCAAAAAAATTAATGTTGTTGTGTAAAGAATTAAAGCAATGGAATTGGCATGTTTTTGGCATGTTTTTAGGCATGCTCACTGCCTTGATGAAAACCGCAATGAATTGGTTCAGTTAATCAAGTGGGATTCGAAACTGCTTCAGCATAAAGCTCGACAACAGTGGTTACAAGATGGCAACCAAAGTTCTTTCTTTCTTTCTTTCATGCTTGTATTCGTGAGCGGGCTCATATAAATACTGTGAAACTTCATCTTCCGGATAGGAGTTGGTGCTTGGACAATGATTGAATTAGAGACATGGTAGTTAATTATTTTTTGAACCTATTTTCCTCTACGGATCATTACATGGATGATGGTTTATTTCCTGATCTTCCGAATCCAGTGACTCAAGAAGATAATAATCTCCTGCACAGTGTCCTGGTTGAATAGGAGATTTGGAGGGCTATCAATGAACTAAACCCTAGTAGTACTCCAAGTTCGGATGGGTTTATGGGTTATTTTTCCAAGGTTGTTGGCCTATCATTAAAACTGAAGTTATTCAGGTAGTGCAGCCATGTTTTGGGGTGGTGACATTCAGCGAGGTATGGCGGAAACAACATTGGTGTTAATTCCTAAGGTAGATAATCCTTCTAGCTTGAGTCACTATACATCGATTTTGCATTTGTTCTTCATTTGGACTGAATCCATCTTGTTGCGTAGTTAGATTGGGCATATTTCCTTGGCATTATGCTGTTTTCCAATTGGGAAACTTGGAAAGTTAGATGTGCTTCGATTTTCGATAACAAAACTATGCATGTGGGTAAAATCATAAACCATATTCTAGCTGATCTACGGGAGATGTTCTCTATTTTAAGAATTCTCTTGATACAATTGGGCTTCAAAGATTGCAGTTACCAATTCTTTTTGTTCATCAAAAGTAGGTGCAATGGCAGAAGTGGGAACCTCCTTTGTCGGGTTCTTATAAACTTAATACGGATGGTTCGGCGGTCAATGGTTTCTGTTCTGGTGGGGGGATTATTTGGGATCAGAATGGTGACGTTCTTCATACTTTCTCTAAGTTTTATAGACAGGGCACCAATATGAATGCGGAGATTAGAGCTCTTCAAGAAGGGCTTCTTTTAAGCCGTACTTTTTTGTTAGATTCTGTTGTGATGAGAATCCAATTCGTTGGTTGCAGTTATGGCTATAAAAAATAATCATATAGCTCCTTGGATGTACGAGTATGAATTACGGGTTTCTCAGGAAAATTTGGGATCTTACACTTTGTCTCATGTTTGTAGAGAACTTAATTTTGTTGCGGACAGATTGGCTGCGGTGGCTTATGATCATACATGTAGTAAAATGTATTCTCGGAAGTCTAATCTTCCTCGGTCAATTCTTAGGGCATTAGATCTTGATCAGTTTGGTTTTTACACTTTTCAGAAATAGGTCTTCTGCCTATTTTTTGTACTTTCTTTTAAGAGGTGAGGCTCATTTTTCCTCCCTAATTTTGGGCTCGGCTGGTTGTCCCCCTTATGTTTGTACTTCTTTTCCATTCTAACAAATTTTTGATGGGTGCCGTCGTCCCTGTTTCCTAAAATCATAATAATAATAGGACACTTTACACAAAGTAAACACAAGGGAAAAGTAAAGCTTTTTTAGAATGACTCTAGGAATTCTGATAGGAGCATGTTTCTAGATCCTTGATAGTTGGATTCTTCAGTTTGCTTTGGATGTTTTTTATAGCTTGGCTTTGAGCAATCTTCTTTTTCTGTATGCTAACTGTCTATGATGAGAGTGATACTGATCGAGTGTTTTCTTTTAGGCTTGATATGCAGATGTGAAGAAGATGAATATGTGTGTTCTCTATGTATGTGTGTGTGCCAGCTTCTGTGTCTTCTTCTTCACAAAGATGATCTTTATATAGGCAGAGCTTTGAGAGAACTAACTATTATCCAACGGTCAAGTTTGTAACTTGTTGTATCCACTTGCCTGATCTTGTGTTGTGGACAGCTTGAAATATCTACTGTCTCACAGAGATGACTTTCTCTCACAGCCTTTTTTGTCTTGCCATAATTAAGGTTCTTTTAGAGTGTAGCATCCTTGTAAAGTTTGTATTGCCCTTGGAGTATGACCATTATAAGTTGGTCAGTTTGATTACTCCAATATAACTATTATGTAGTTTAATGACCATCTATGTTTCTGAATCATAGTTGTTTCAATGGAAATAGCCAAACAAATATGACAAATTCTAATAATATAAAACTATTTTTACAATAATCTTAAGTATAAATTTGGTTTAATCTAACCTAATTATCATCATCAAAACTATGATCTAAACAAAGGCCCTAACATGACGATTAATTATTTTAGTACTGACAAATAAATAAAATTTGTTTTGAAATATAATAAAAGCAAACAAAAATTATGTTAACGAAAAAAAAAAAAAAAGTAGTTGACTTTAGGCACTTGCATCATTATTAAACAAGACAAGTATTCAAAGGGCAATTGTGTTATAAAACTGATTAATTTAATTACTTGTGAATTAATGTAGTGGATAAGTACAATTCATAGTGAAAATAGATTCTCCCTAAAAGATAACACAACACTGATTAATTTAATTAATTGTGAATTAATGTAGTGGATAAGCAAAATTCATAGTGAAAATAGACTCTCCCTAAAAGATATTCATAATACTTAGTTTACGCAAATAGTATCAAATATATCATACTAAAGCTAGATTAGTCAATACAAATTTATTTAGTTAAGATCAAGATATGTATTAATTTCTGTTTAATTAATGTGTATAGAAATTTGTAATTTGAGATATTAAAGAATTCAAAACCATTTAGAAAATGTTAGGTCATCAATTTATTCTCTTCAAATAAAAAATAAAAAAAGGCAATGTTAGGGGCACAAAAAAGTAAAAAAAAAATTTGGTTACGAAATTCTTATTGTCAATTATGGATTGTTTCGTAATTTGCAAGCCCACCACTAATTAATTAAAAAAAGTATTTAATTTTGATACACCAAAAGTGTATATTTTGAATTTACTCAAGTGCTTTAAAAATATCCATTATACAATGAAGCAACATGAAAAATCGTTTGATTCATGATGCTACACAGATTGTCGCGGGTTACTCCGGGACGATCGTAAGTGGATATCTGGGCTTTAGTAACCTGCCAAATCAAGAGAGAAACACTAAGGTGAATGCATGGGCTGCCCTGCGATAACACTCCAGTGTGAGAATAAGTATTATGCTCTCAAGTCAATTCAGAGTGTATTTGCTATAAAAAGTGTGCGTACCTTGACTTGGGATTGTCCCAAGGCTTATATAAGGGTTGTGTTAACTGTCAAAGCAATGGTGAGCATAACTGCCGTGTAGTGGGCGTAACCCTCAGCGTGGTGGGCATAACCGCCGGCGACGTTTGTCCAATAGTGTCTTGCCACATGGCCACATCTCCTGAACACGCATGGGGTAGACGGTGAAGGAGAGGCAAGTTAGCTGCATCCTGACCCTGCGGGCAAGTCATGCTCGCTGATCTCTTGGTCGGTTTTCATGTCTCCTCGCTAATTCTTGGCTACTCGTGATATACTGGTCCTGAACCTATTCTGTGGATTGGGCCAGTGTCGTCTTACTCTTGGCACTGGCTCTTCAGTTCATATCATACATGATACTAATTGACATTTACTTATTATTAAGGTATAAAAATCAAGTATATAGTGTTTTAATATTCAATGTTCATATAAATCAATCAAATGCCTTGTAGTAAAACTTTTGTCAATTTAATGCCAAAAATTAAAATTTATGTCTTTAAAATTTAGTAAACTTATACAAAAACGGGCTCTCATTTTGGGGAAGAAAATTTTAAAAACAAACACTCCTTTTGAAATGGAGGGAGTATATGTTAGTTCTGATGATTATGTTGGTTTGGCCCAAATTCCGTTAGTTCTTAGGTTCAACTGTTGTCATCACACAAAAGGTTCGCAAACAAGTTGCAACACATTCTCAAAGCAACTCAATCTGGTCACGATCTCACCCAACGCCTTAGTGCAGTTTGGCACTCCCCAGACTCTCAAAGCAAGTTCTATATTCTTTAATGTAATAGAGAAAAGGCTCCGAGAAGATGTAACCTTGACAAGGTTAGGCAAAACTACTAAGCTCCTTCTAACTGTTATATTAATTGGCAGCCTGGCCCAAACCATTTGGCAGCCCAATTGACCTCTGGCCCAAAACCCCAGCCCATGACCTTTGGCGGCCCGCCCATTGCGTTGCGTAAACCTAAGCTTGTGTTTCGGAGGCTTCCGGTTACTCCCCCTTGCCCTTCCACGTGTTCTCTCCTCGAGCTGTGCACCGCGCCTCGTCTGTTGTGATTCCTCTTTTATTGCTTCCACTTTCCCATACCGTCACAGTAGAGTGCAGAGAGAGTGATCTTTAGAGAGAGAACGAGCGACCTGTAGAGAGAGAGAGAGAAGAAAATCAGGGTTTAGATTTTGAGTGATTTCATCTCTTCTCACCCGTCACCATTGTTGGCCTACCTCAATCTCCTCTTTGTCCCTTTGTGTGTGTGAGGAGAGTGAGTGTATACAAGTGGTTGGGCTCTTAAAGGTTTGTTCCTTTTGGCGAGCTTGAGGGGGTCGTTCTCAAAGCAACGGCGTGGTTTCTTTCTCGTCCGTTTACTTCTTCTTCTTTGTGGTCACCGGTTCTAGGGTTTTGGGGTTTGGGTGTTGCGAGGCGACGGTGATCTTTGCCAACAAGGATGAGTGTGTGAGACCGTGTGGGACTCATTTGGTGGACTTGTTTGGAGAAAGGGTGACCGAGCCTATATATATATGAGCCTAAGCCGAGGTTTCAACACTGTGACGGCAAGTCGGTGGCTTGACACCGGCGTTGTGGCCATTGTTCTAACTCGCTACTTTCTTCTTTATTTTTGCCTTTGTGTTGGTCCGACTCATTGGTTCCTTGCAGTCACCGTGAAGTTCGTGTTGAACTCTTCGTGTTCGTGTTTTTATTTATTCCCTTAGGCTAGAATCTTTGTACCCCCCTCACCCACTCGTAACTCGATAAGAGCGTCTCGTGAGGTCTCTTTGATTAGAGCTCAGATTAGGCTATTCGGTCCGTAATATTTATTTGGCGTATGTACGCACTTGTATACAACCACAACAAAGGTATCGAGCCTTGGTTCGTGTTTGAAGGCTACGGTTGTGTACGGCGGCGTACGGTGGTGCGGTGGACTGAGGTATATACGGTGGCCTACGGTGGCCTACCGTGCTCTACGGGCTCCCTTCAATCCAAAATAGAAACCCTAATCTAGGGTTTCTGGGTAAGCTGTCCTCTCTTTCCTTGTCACCTTTTAAACTGCGTGGATGTTGGTTGCATGAGTTTGGTTGTTTAAATCTGTCTGCTAGTTGGTTTTTTTTCCTTGCCCCGCTCAAGCTAGTTCGAGATAATAGGCCCGCCCGATTCCCTTTAGTGAATCTTGATCTTATTGGCTATTGTCTGTTAAAGAGGAACCGCTTGATTAGGGCCGTGGTTAACCCGTGATTGTGTTGTGATTCGTTCTGTTGGTATCTTGCTTGATTCTGTTCTGTTGGTATCTTGCTTGATTCTGTTCTGGTGGTATTTGTGTGTTTGATATTTTCCGAATCAGTGTTTTTTTTGAAAATGGCTAGCTCTTCAACTTCAGCTTATAGCTTAGAACCTTTCAATGGGAAAACCGATTTTTCAATCTGGCAACAGAAAATGCGAGGCATTTTGATAAAGGAAAAAGTTTTCAAAGCTATCACATTGAAATTTTCAAAATGATTCAAGAAAGCATAGCGAAATGGATGAGTGCGCATACTCATCCATAATTTTAAACTGTCCGATTCGGTTTTACGAAAAGTCGGCAAGCTTGACTCCGCTAAAGCTTTGTGGGAAAAATTGGAAGAACTGTATTTTGAAACCTCGTTGCCAAACAAACTGTATCTTCTCGAAAAATTTTCCGCTTTAAGCTTGACTTAAACAAAGATATGGATGATAACATCGATATCTTCACAAAACCGGTTCAAGATATCAAGCAAACGAGATAAACATATTGATGAATACACCCTATTGTGCTTTTGAATGCTATCCCGATTCTTATGCCGATGTAAAATCGCAAACAAATATGGTAGGGATGCCTTAACTCTTGACATCGTTATTAATGGATTAAAAAGTAAAGAGTTGGAACTAAAAGCAAACAAGGGTAAATCATCAACATCCGGTGAAGTCCATATGGTAAGAGGAAGGTCTCAAAACAAAATAGTGGTCAAAACAAAAATCGAATCGAATCAAGGTCACAACTATGAAAAGAAAAAGGGTAGGAGTAAGAGTAGATCAAAGTCCAGACTAGAGGCGTAAAGTGTTACAACCGTGGTGAAATAGGTCACTTTAGGAAAGAATGCCCTAACCCTAAAAAGAAGAATTTCAATCGAATCAAAATGAACAAAATGACTGCAATATGGCCTCGGGAAGTGAGGACGATGCGAATGTTTTTATGGTGGTTGAATCGTGTGATAATTTGGTTAACTCTGTGAATGCCATGGCTGCATGCAAAAATGAATGGTTGATAGATTCTGCCTGCACTTTCCACATGACCCCATATAAACACTACTTTAATTCCTACCAAGAACAAAAAACTGGTTCTGTCTCACTTGCTAATGAAAAGAAGTGCCTAATTGCTGGAATAGGTGATGTTTGTCCGAAATTTGATTCGGAAATGTTTTGAAATTAAAAATGTTAGGCATGTTCGACCTTTGCAACAACTGATTTCCGTGCATCTCTAGAAGATGAGGGTTTAGAGGGAAGGTGGGGGAGGGAATGATGAAAATTATGAAAGGCTCTCTTGTGATTGTGAAGGCCGAAAACGCCGTAATCAGTATGTGTGTGCCGGTTTGCCTCTATCTTGTCCGAGAATTGTGCTAATCTCGTTAAGGAAGATAAAACAAACTTATGGCATAAAAGATTAGGACACATGAGTAGTAAAGGCCTAGGAATCTTAAACAAGGCCGGTGCCTTTGGAAAAGATGAGATTTCAGACTTGCCCTTTGTGAGTCGTGTGTCATGAGTAAACAAGACCGAGTGAGCTTTCCCCAATCCTCAATCCAAAAATTTTCTAGTAAAAATCCTTGAATACATACATGCATGTATGGGGGCCCTCTAGCGAGCCCACTCAAGGTGGAAACAGATATTTCCTCTCCATCATTGATGATTTTTCCGAAAACCTGGTTGTTCCTCATGAAACACAAGTCGATGTTTTTGAAAACTTTAAAACTGGAAAACCATGATTGAAGTAAAACGGCAAGAAAATCAAAACCCTTAGGATCGATAATGGCCTAGAGTTCGCAACTCGAAATGGACAAATTCGTTCGAAACGGAATTGAAAGACACAAAGCTGTCCCTTACACCCTCGGAAATGGGGTGGTGAGAGAATGAATAGGACTCTCCTTGAAAGGGTTAGAAGTATGCTTGCCTCCTCGGGTCTCTCCAAAAGGTTTTGGGAGCGCCCTAACCCGCCTATCTCATAGGTCCCCTCCCATTGAACGGAAGATGTCCCGAGGCGCTTTTGGGAAAAGAAATTGATTTTCAAAATCGAGAGTTTTGGGTGCTGCCTATGCCCATAGGAGAAACGACAAATTGGAACCTCGATCGGTTAGGTGCGTTTTCTTGGGCTACCACGAAGGTGTAAAAGGATATAGGTTATGGGTGAGGGATGAACCGGGTTTTAAAGTGATTATAAGCCGTGATGTTGTTTTTAATGAAAACGAATTCCCGTGTTTGAATGTCCCGAATGAACCTGTCCCTGCCCCGGCTCCTGTTATGGTGGAGCACCCTGTCGTATTGAGTCCTATTGAACCTAGGGTGCAGCCGAGAGAAACGTGAATGTGAATCAAAATGATCAAGAAAATGAGCAAGAAACTGAAACCGTAGATCTTGAAACGAAAATGAAGACACTAGGATTGAATTTCGAAGATCAAAATCTAGACAACTATCTACTTGCTAGGACAGACCTAGACGTATTAGAAGGCCCTCTAGATTTGATGACATGGTCTCTTTTGTGTTTAGTGTGTTTGAATCCATTGACAACTGTTATGAACCTAAAACATATCAAGAAGCTTTGAAATCTGCTAATTCTGTGGAATGGATGAATGCTATGATAGATGAGATGAACTCGTTGCATGTTAATCAAACTTGGACTTTAGTGCCCAAACCTAAAACTGCTCCCTTGTTGATTGTAAGTGGTCGTTTAAAGTCAAAACGAGTCCGAATCAGGCGTTTCAAAGCTAGGTTAGTTGCAAAGGGTTTACTCAAAAGGAGGGATAGATTACACGAAATCTTTGCCCCGGTTGTCAAATTCACTACGCTTAGGGTTATGCTTGCTTTAGTTGCTCAATTTGACCGGGAGTTAAAACAAATGGATGTCAAAACTGCGTTTTTACATGGTGAATTAGAAGAAAAATTTTCATGAGGCAACCGGAAGGTTTTATTGACAAGAAAAATCCCGATTATGTTTGTTTCTGAAAAATCTTTATATGGTCTTAAACAATCTCCCGAATGTGGAACAAAAATTTGACTTGTGCATGCATCTTTAAATTTTAAACGCAGTTCTTATGATCACCGCTTGTACTTTAAAATTAACGTGATGCACACTTGTTCCTTCCGATTTATGTCGACGACATGCTCTTGATTAGTCCTAGCATCAAGGCTATAGAGGATGTCCAAAAATGTCTTTGTAAAAACTTTGACATGAAAAACTTGGGAGATGCGAAAAGATTTTGGGAATGAACATTGTAAGGGATAGGAAGAACAACACGATTTCTCTAAATCGATTTCTTACGTTGAAAAGATTTTGAGTAAATTTAACATGCAAACGTAAATGTCAATGTGCCTCTTGCAAGTCATTTCACCTTAAGTAAAACCAGTCTCCCAATCTGAAAATGAAATTGATGAAATGAAAGATGTGCCATACTCCAATGCCATAGGATCGGTCATGTACTTGATGGTCGACACGGCCGACCTTGCTTACCCGCTAAGTCGTTTGAGTCTGTACATGGCTAATCCTGGGATGCCTCAAGTGTCAAATGGTGATGAGATACTTGAAATTCTCTCGAACTATGGTCTAAAATTTTCAAAATGTCATGATGGTGTGAAATTAAAAGGCTATGTAGACTCGAATTATGCTAATGATAGAGATAGTAGGAAATCCACTACTTCTTATGTGTTTACATTATGTGATGCTTGTGTTAGCCGGAAATCCCAAGCAGTCTATTGTTGCATTGTCTACAATCGAGTCGAATATGTTGCCATAAAAGCGTTTAAGGAAGCAACATGGTTAAAAGGATTAATTTCGAACCGGGTTTTTGAAAGATAAAAGCGTGATTTTTCGACAATGCATACAGCTTTGTAAAAATCCTGTTTTTCACGATAGGACAAAGCATATAGATGTTAGGTACCATTACCTTAGGGATGTGATTGACAAAGGACTTGTCCTTCTTGAAAAAATTCCTACCCGGCTTAATCCTGCACATGGGAACCAAATGCTCGCTGTCACCAAATTTAAAATTGTTTAAATATTTTGAAAATTGATACTGGAGATTGATGCTCTCTTGCTGTGTTTTTTTCCCTGAAAATCCTCGGCTCTCTTTGTGATTGCTGAGGTGTCTCTCTAGTTCCTACTTAGTGTGGTGGAGCTAGTTAGATTCCTTTTTCCCTGCTTGGTCCAAGCTGTGTGTTGGATCAAGTGGGGGATAGGCGATGATGAACCCTGTTTATTTAAAAGTCCTTTTGAGTCCCCTTTAAGTCTTTTTTCCTCCCCACTTGCTCCAAGGTGGAGATTGTTATATTAATTGGCAGCCTGGCCCAAACCATTTGGCAGCCCAATTGACCTCTGGCCCAAAACCCCAGCCCATGACCTTTGGCGGCCCGCCCATTGCGTTGCGTAAACCGGAAGCTTGTGTTTCTGGAGGCTTCCTGGTTACTCCCCCCTTGCCCTTCCACGTGTTCTCTCCTCGAGCTGTGCACCGCGCCTCGTCTGTTGTGATTCCTCTTTTATTGCTTCCACTTTCCCAAACCGTCACAGTAGAGTGCAGAGAGAGTGATCTTTAGAGAGAGAACGAGCGACCTGTAGAGAGAGAGAGAGAAGAAAATCAGGGTTTAGATTTTGAGTGATTTCATCTCTTCTCACCCGTCACCATTGTTGGCCTACCTCAATCTCCTCTTTGTCCCTTTGTGTGTGTGTGAGGAGAGTGAGTGTATACAGTGGTTGGGCTCTTAAAGGTTTGTTCCTTTTGGCGAGCTTGAGGGGGGTCGTTCTCAGGAAAGCAACGGCGTGGTTTCTTTCTGTCCGTTTACTTCTTCTTCTTTGTGGTCACCGGTTCTAGGGTTTTGGGGGTTTGGGTGTTGCGAGGCGACGGTGATCTTTGCCGGAACAGTGGATGAGTGTGTGAGACTGTGTGGGACTCATTTGGTGGACTTGTTTGGAGAAAGGGTGACTGAGCCTATATATATATGAGCCTAAGCCGAGGTTTCAACACCTGTGACGGCAAGTCGGTGGCTTGACACCGGCGTTGTGGCCATTGTTCTAACTCTGCTACTTTCTTCTTTATTTTTGCCTTTTGTGTTGGTCTGACTCATTGGTTCCTTGCAGGTCACTGTGAAGTTCGTGTTGAACTTCTGTTCGTGTTCGTGTTTTTATTTATTCCCTTAGGCTAGAATCTTTTGTACCCCCCCTCACCCACTCTGTAACTCGATAAGAGCGTCTCTGTGAGGTCTCTCTTTGATTAGAGCTCTGTATTAGGCTATTCTGGTCTGTAATATTTATTTGGCGTATGTACGCACTTGTATACAACCACAACACTAACATATACATACATACAGCTACAATTGCCTTTTCTATCGCAGCATAGAAAACGTACAATATATGAACCGGTAAGGATTCCTGCAATCAACATTTCCATGATCCAATTTGACATAATAGAACCAAGCATATTGAGATTGAGAGACACTTCATCAAAAATACGCAGACTAGTTACATGATTGCACTTCATATGCACGGTCAGTTTGACTATGTATTTACCAAGGACTTCTGGTAAATTCTATGTGCAAACTATTGCTAATGTATTTACCAATGACTTCTGGTAAACAAATACTCTTTTTTCTGATTTATTTCATTAAAATGAGAACTTTTTGAATGAAAGAGAGGGAGTAATTGTTTTTGCACGTTGTGACGAGTGTGGAGAATCGATTGACCATGTGAACTGCTGTTAATGTTCATATCATTTTTCGGATGATTCCCAACATGCTTGTACATTTTTCCACATAGTTTTGTTCTTCGTAATAATTAGAGGTACTAGCGTTGTTATAATCAAAACACTAAGCAAGAAAATAAAAAATAATAAAGTAAGGGAAAAATGGTACTAGCTTTGTTACTTTCAATAAATTCAAGATACTAGAAATTCCATCAAGAACAACAATTTATTTAAGATATTTAAATTATAAGAAATTCCACGATCTATATTTAAGATATCTAATTTATTCCAAATATTAAAGATATATTAGAAATTCCATTAAATGCTAGCTACCTAGCTACAGTAGTTATTAATTAGTCCAGCTATAAATGGTATACCAGTCTTGGGTATCCATGCATTCCCATCAATATATTCGGCCACAGTAAAAGGCCTAGCTTCGTCTGGTTTAGTGAAAACATGAACGCCGCGCCATTTGACCCTTCCGCTAGTATCGGCACCTGGACCACAATTACAATACTCAGCCAAGAACACCAGCTCAGTCCTGTTGTCCCAATTCATCCACCCGTCTCGCTGCACAACGTCATCAAGATATGATTCCATAAACATAACTGTGGCATAATCTTTCCACGGGCGACCTAAGTAAACTCTTGCTTGTTTTTTATATTTTTCGAACTCGGGAGCCACCGTCACCTTGCAATTCTGGAATGAAAATCCACTTGTTTCTGTTGCTACATGCTTTGCCTGAGCAGTCACGGTTACTACATCGTGGATACGTCGTCCAAAGAGGCGGCAATCTTGAAATACTGCTTTTGCGGAACCAAAGATGAAGTCGACGGTGCCGTATATATCACAATCTTTGTAAAACTGTAGACCAGTATTTGCTAATAGAGTATCTTGGTAGCCAAGAAACACACACTTGTAGTAGGCTGTGTAGTTGGCGGCACTATCCAAAGCCACTGCTTGACCACCGGCAGGTCCGGCTGAATTCTCAATGGTTAAGTTCCAAGCCATAAATCCAGTCCCATGAACAACTATATATATTACAATATGTATTGAGAATCGATCAGCATCGATCTATATATTACTTATAGAAGTAGAAATTGCATGCGTAAAGGCAAATATATATTGAATATGAAAGATTAATTGTATAATATATAAAGAAACAAAAGATCGACTTACTCAAGGAGCCAGATTCATTAATAGAGTATCCATGCGCATCGCAAAGATTACCCGTGATCTTGGTGGTTGCTGCATCGTCTCCTATCAATGCTAAGTACGTCTTGTTAGCCTCAACCACGACGTGCTCGTCATAAACTCCAGGTTTGATTTTGATATAATAACGGTTATCGCCAGAAAGGTTACTAGGAGCAGCAGCAATAGCATCAGATATACGAGTATAATCACCCGAGTTATCTTTTGCTACCGTTGCACTGAAGATACCAGCTTGCATTGTGATCGATCGAGGATCGGATGAAAATTAATTAAGAATACTTAATTGGAAGACAATGTTCGATCTGAACTGAATGAAGAATGATTTTAAGTTATTTGTGATTTTCTTGTTTACTTTGTCTCCTCTCTATTTATATTAAAGGGTTTTTGTAAGATCAAATGATGACTAGATTTTTTTATGTTTGGATATATGAAGATCGAGAGATGATTTTTTCATTTGCATGGCATAGAAGATATGTGTATATATCTTAGTTATACCTCACCGTACTAAATCACCGCGGGCAATATAAACCCGCTATTTGACGGTGTGGTGCGGGCTAGTCCGTCAAGGGGGCGGGCCTAAAATGTATCAACACAACCCAATTCGTCAAGGGTTGTGAGTTAAACGGGCCAACCCACTAAAAAAATTAATTAATTAAAAATTTAATATAATCATTATTAAATGACTAATTGACCATTTTGATATAAATATTATATATAAAGCTCAAAAATTAATGAAAACTCTCAAATAAAACTTTAAATTAATACAATCCACAAAGTAGAATATTGAATCAACAAAAAAAAAAAACTCCACATACAGAAAAAACACAATCAAATAGCTGTTTAACACTCAATCAACAGTTTATTAATCAAGCATTTGTATCATCTTCTTGTCGTCTTCTTGTTCCTTGTCAACAATCTCAAAAATAATTGTATTATAATTATCTTCACTATCTGCATAGAAAAGACACAAAAATAAATTAAAAATAGAATCTCAATAATCCAATTTCAGCACACAACTCAAGGCTTTGGTATTCTTAGCAGAATGGAACTGCTCTAAGTCTGAGTTTCCAAACGAGCTTGTTAGGAGAAAGCAAGAGATAACCAAAAGCTACTAGAAAAATGAGCACATTATTTGAGTTATAAACTACAATTTGGGCTACTTTGTAACTTAATATAGATACGAATCAATCACGGCCCGGTTCGAGCAAGTGCAAAGTGATCCATTGAATAGGGCCCCAAAATTTGAAGGCCCCAATCTATAATACAATACTAGCCAGATTTACCGAGTTACTAAAATCTAACGGCTGTAATTTACTCAAATTTTCACACACGTGAGTGACGGTTTACGCGTCGACTCTCTTTCCCGACTTCCCAATAGCGTATGACTCTCTCCTCTCCCTCCCCAATGTTCTCTCTCTCTTTCTTTCCACCATGGAAAAGGAAAAGGATTCCTACTATGAGTTTGTTAAGGATTATGGTTTACCTACAAAACCCACCCCAATCTCTCTCTTAACTCAGTCTCTCCAAGTCGAAGGCTCTCTCTCCGTCTTCGGCAACCTCTTTCCGTGTGCGAAGGCTGTTTCCTTGACCGTCCGACTCTCTCTCCTTCCCCATATCCGTCTCCCCACCTCCCTCTCTCCCACCCGCAACTCCTTCCTCCATCCTTTTGCGTCGTCCTCTCTCTACCTCTCTCCAGCTTACGAGTCGTTTAGTTCGACAGTAACTTACAGTACAATCTCTTTCCCATGGCACAACTCCTAGGTTCGTTCTCTCTCTCTCTCTCTCTCTCTCTCTCCCTCTCTCTCTCTCTCTCTCTCTCCCTCTCTCTGTTTTTCTATTATTTGCTTCTCTACGAATCTGTCGATGATGTTAAATATTTTATTAGAATTTTCTTTTTTTTTCTCACTGATTGTCGTATGTAGATGCAAACCCATAGTCGAAAGTTGTTACCGTTTTGGAGAAGGAGAGAGTAAACCGAGTCAAGCGAAACCGCAGCCTACCACTCTATCTCCGATCGCTACTCAAGATCGTCTGTAGGGGAGTGCATGGCAACGAAGTTTACGAATGAAACACCACTTGGCTTGGCCACACAATCTGCTCATCCAAAGAGTTCTTCTGAAGAAACGCTATGGATTGTTGCCAACCCAAAAGCCAGCTCCAAAATGCTGAGCAGTGCAAAATCTGCTGTTTGGGGGGGGGGGATTTTTAGTTTTCTTGATTCTGGAATGTATTGAAGTTGCATGGCTTCTTTTGTAGCTCATCCAACTTTTCTACAAATATGGATCATAAGCCAGACTTGCCAAGAATTAGATTTTTTTTGTAGACATGATGATCCAGTTCTTCATGGTTGTTGTCTAACTTGTGGATTTGTACTGGGGTGTGAGCCTTAGAAAACGTGTTATGGATCGACTCGAGTAATTTTGTGGCTATGTGATGTTCTTTTTTGTAGAAATGATGATCCTGTTCTTCATGATTCCGTGACATAAATTGAATTGAAATGGAAGAGATGAGCTATAATACTTTGAACCTAGATATACTCTATTAATTAATGAATCTGACACCTTAAACCATCTTATGATTATGTGCATGCAATGTTATTTCCAAGGTAAAAACAGCCACCGAATGTACTTTTTCTATCATAGGTATCACCTGCCAATCTGAGTGACTAAATTCTACTAGCTAGATTAGTATTGGTCTCTTTGGTGTACAAAATTCCTAACTCAGAAGTCCCTTTAATATATCTAAGAATACATTTTACGGCCTTAAAGTGTGATTCTTTTGTATTAGTTTGATATCTAACACATACACACATTATACATAAGATCGGACGATCGACATTTAAGTAAAGCAAACTTCTTATCATACTCATGTAAAGAGTGTTATCAACAGGTGTACCAAATTCCTAATTCAAAAGTCCCTTTAACATATATCTAAGAATACGTTTTACGGCCTTAAAGTGTGATTCATTTGGATTAGCTTGATATCTAGCACATACACATACTATACATAAGATGAGGACGATCGATAGTTAAGTAAAGCAAACTTCCTATATCATACTCCTATAAAGAGTGTTATCAACACTTTTTCCATTATCATCTCTATTCAATTTATCTTTTGTGCCCATAGGAGTATTTTATAAAGTAGCATTCTCCAAGTTAAACTTTTTAATAAGATATAGCATACTTGACTTGAGAGAGAAAAATACCATCTTTTGATTGTTTAATTTACATACCCAAAAAGAAAGTCAATTCTCACAACCATACTCATTTCAAAGGTATAAATGTTTTAGCATAGAATCAGATGTGGAACCAAAGACAATATCATCTACATATATCTGAGCAATAAGGATTTCTTTACTGGATTTTTGAATAACTAGTGTCTTAACAACTTTACCTCTTTTAAAACCATTTTTAAGCAGACAATTAGTTAACCTACCATACCAAGCTCTAGGAGCTTGTTTTAACCCATAAATAGTCTTTTTAAATTTATAGACATAATCAGGTTTAAAGGGATCTTCAAAGCCTTTAAATTGTTCTACATAAACTTCCTCTTTTAACACACCATTTAAAAAGGCACTCTTAACATCCATTTGTTACAAAGAAATACCTAGGCAACAAGCAATAGCAAGCAATAATCTTATGGATTCTATTCTGGGAACAGGTGCAAAAGTCTCATCAAAGTCTATTCCTTCAACTTGTGTATATCCTTGAGCAACTAAATGAGCTTTATTCCTAATCACATTACCTAATTCATCTCTGATTTATTCTTGAATATCCATTTAGTGCCTATGACATTACTGGATTTAGGACGTGGAACTAAATACCAAACATCATTTTTCACAAATTGTTCAAGTTCTTCTTGCATGACATTTATCTAAGATTCATCTTTTAAAGCTTCAACCACGTTTTTAGGTTCGATTTCAGAAACATAGTAGCATGTATGAACTTTCAAAACATTCAAGAGACATGCAAGCAAGTTTAACCATATCTTATCGTTTACCTTATTCTTCCTTCTTGTTTGCACGCCCGCACTTACCTCTTCATTCACTTGAGTGGTGGGGTGATCCTTCTGTATCTGCTTGGAATGTCTTTAGATCGATCTACAGCAGTTTTGTCATCTTTTAAATCTGAATCAGTTTCAGCATTTTCCAATGAGCTCCCGGATGTAAGCATATTTGAGACCTCATTTGATTCTGCAAGTTTTTGAATTGGATTCATTGAGCATACTGCAGGGGTTACTTCTGATTCTGAAGTTTCAATAAGATCATCAACCTGATCTTCAACACTTTTTATTCCCAAGTTAGATAAATCATCAAAGATAATGTTCATGAATTCCATAATAGTTCTTGTTCTAAGATTAAATACACGATAAGCACGACTATTTGTAGCATATCCCATGAACACACATTTATGACTCTTAGAATCAAACTTAGCTAAATGTTCTCTATCATTTAACAAATAACAAATACTCTCAAATACATGAAAATACTTTAGAGTAGGTTTCTTGCTCATAAGAATTTCATAAGGAGTCATAGTGCTGCCAGGTCTTAAATTCACACGATTGATTATATGGCATGCAGTGTTTAAGGCTTTAACCCAAAATCTTTTAGACAACTTTTTTGAATTAAGCATAACACGTGTCATTTCTTGAAGAGTTCTATTTTTTCTTTCTGCCAACTCCATTTTGTTGAGGAGTTTTTGGAGCAGAAAATTCGTGTGTAATTCCCTTTTTATCACAATAAAACGAAAAAGAAGAGTTTTCATACTTTTTACCATGCTCAGAGCTTCACATGTTTAAGATTAAAACTATTTAACGTTTTGTTATACCAAATTTTGAAAGCTTCAAATGTGTCAGATTTTTCTCTAATTAAGAATACCCATATAAAACGGAAAAAATCCTCAACACACACAAAAGTATACTTGCTTCCACCTAAGCTTTCAACTTCTATGGGTCCTATGAGATCAGTATTTACTAACTCAAATCATCTAAATGAGGCAGAATTTTGAACACTTTTATGAGAAGCTTTAGTTTGTTTACCTTTTTTACATGAACCAAATACTCTCATATTTTTGTGGCATATATCAAGTATGGCCGCCTGACCCGACAAAACAACATATATGGCCTTTGTCAGCTCCTTTAAAAGGAAGAGAACAAAAGGGAGTAAAAGTGAACTTCCAAAATGCCCATTCCAATTAAGACGGTGACTTATAGTGTCGTTTAATCGACAATGAAACGATCACTAAACGGCTATTTGATCGTTTAAACTAATACTAAACGATGAATAAACGATTAAACATTCATTCAAAGGTTTATCAAACGGTTAAAGGAAAGAAAGTTCACCTTGAACGTTTAAACGTGTACCAAACGGGCTGACCAAAATTCTAAACGAATAGTTTGACCGTTTAAACGCCTTGAACGATTAAACGTGTACCAACTGGGCTGACCAAAATTTAAATAAATTGATTTTGATTTATCTTTTGAATGAATCGCGATGCTCAAATGTTCGCATCGCGATTCCCAAATGTTGAATCGCGATGCACAAATGTTCGATCGCGATGCACAAAATGCGATGAACTTATCGCATTGTGATGAACTTATTAATCATCGCGATTGGAAAATTTTAAAAATGCGATGAACCAAACTACAAACTAATTTAAGTCATAAATAAAACAAGCGCGAAACACAAAAACGAACGTTTCATCTCACTTCCATTGTCCACACACAAAAAATTTCATCTCACTTCCATTGTCTACATCAAGAACTTCTTCTCTCGAAATCGAGTGTTAACAAGAGAATTATTTCTTCTCCACGAACCGAATACACAAACAACAAAAATGGCCAAAACGACGAAGGAAACTCGGACAACAGTGTGTGTATTTCTTCTACATTATTTGAAAAATTATGAAATGCTTTTATTCAATTTGTGAGTCCGTGTTAAAATACACAATTACTAAACGAACATTTTGACCGTTTAAACGAAAATTTAAATGAACATTTTGACCGTTTAAACGCATACTAAACGATCATCGTTTTGTTCACAACTACTTAAGTTAATTTCCTTCTATTTTCAGACCACAGTTTACCTTAAACCCTTTACCCTAAACGATCATCGTTTTGTTCACAACTACTTCAACTCAACCGTTTGTGCTTGAATCGAGTTCCATAGTTCGAATCTTCTTCGGGGTTTACGACCACACTTCAACATCCGTAAAATCACAAAAAGGTAATTCTTCGAAAGACCACAAAAAAAACCCTTTCCACTATTTGCATTTCGTTTATCGAGCACACTCCAACTCACACTTCAACATCCGTAAAATCACAAAAGATAATTCTTCCAAAACGTTTAACCCTCGTTCGTTATCGTTTATAATTTATTTTTGCAACTTTATTTGCCGGCAATTTATTTCGCTTCGTGTTTGGTTTAGGTTTTATGTTCTTTTGATTGCACTTTTTGTAAAAATTTTAAAATGAATTGTTTTCGTCTTTTCGTTTACGTTTATATTTCAATTGCGACAATATGGCATTCCTTCTTGAGCGTTCAAAATGGTTCGACTCAAAAGTTACTTGCCTGTAGACTACACATAGTAGATGAAGTGTATAACAAATTAGACGATGCACACAAAGATCTATTCAAGACATCCCGCTTTGGAAACTTATACAAGATGCGGGATAATATGAATATGGTGTGCAAACTTACCCATGCACTAAATATGATGAGGATTAAGCCAATCAATGATTTAAACGAGGTCCGGTTTTGTATTGGGGTAAAAAGATCAGATTTGGCTTCTCGGACTATACCCTCATTATGGATTACACCCGGTATTGAGGAAAATTTCATTTCGAAATCCCGGTGGAAACAGATTGAGGAATGAATATTTTGGTGGAGTGAAAAAATCCATCAAGCCTAAAGAATTGATGGAGGCATTTCGAATCGGCAAACAATGAGAAGGACCGATACAAGTTGGTGGCACTTGTATATGAATATGTTTTGAGAGCTCGGGAAAACACAACACAAATTGATGCAATGGTTTTGGATATTGTCGACAACTTAGAGGTGTTCAATAGATATCCATGGGGAACAAGGACTTATAATCACCTCCTAGTTGACCGACAAGAAAAATTGAAGGTCGCGCAAACCATGTATCGTACTATGGCTTCACATATGCACTACGTAAATGTTTAAAATCAGTTATTGATTAAATAACAACTATTTATACTCATATCATGTTTCTAACATACAATTTTATGTAGGTTTGGGCATTTGAGTCCTTCTCCAAGCATAAGAAAGGCGTTTAATTTGCAAGAGACGGAGCAAAAACAACCTAGGGTGTGTAAGTGGAAGATGGTGGGAAAGTTGCGAAAATGCCAAATATAATAAGGTTCTTGCATTCTTGGAGACATCACAGTAAAGAATTAAGAGAACTTTCATATTTTTGTTGTTGTTTGTTGATATGATTTGAGAGAGATGAAGAATTGAGAGAATTTTCTTATTGATTTATGAAAAGAAATACATTGTAGAAAGGAAAGTTCATACCATTTTACGAGAGATAGAGAGTATATATACTCTCTCTTATAACCAACTTAACGCAAAAAAATTAACACATCACTTACACCCTTAAGCTATTAAGAAATTACACACACCACCCATACAACTTATATGTGTTGTTTGTGAATTGGCGGATGGTGATTTCAAGCCATTGACCTCGACCTCGAAGAATCTCTTCGCCTTACGTTCTTGATTATCCGTTGACGTGGGCACAAAATTTTGATTATTATATTGAGGAAGAGGCGATGAGGCAAATGAGGCAGATGAAGACGTTGCACCGAACACCAATCTCCACAACAGAGAGAAGAAGCATCACCTTCGATGTGCCTCAACCCGAAATCAATGTGGGAGATGCTCGTAGGGATGCACGTATAGATGCCAATACGATGCCACTACGATGCCCCTAGAGGTACCCTCCGCATCATTTTTTCATTGATTTAATGAGGGAGGTTTTGGATTCGTGGCAAATTTGGAGAGGTCTTTGGGGAGCAAGATCGATGCATTAGACCGAAGGTCAATGCATTAGACCAAAAGGTTGATGCATTGATTGTGCAAAGGAGGAGAGGTCGAGCCCTAAGGGTGATAGTGTTTTGGCGGACATCGCCTATGAAGGGGAGACTAGGATGTTTTGGGAATGGAGACCGGGCAGAACCCTGAGGCTTGTGTGGAGACACACAATGAGGATCAAGTGGAGATGGGGACGATACAGAGCCCTGAGAGGACTCTAACTGAGGATCCTGTGGAGGCGAGCAGCTGCCCACTGGGATAATGTCGAGGAAGAAGGGCCGTGGATAATTCGAATCGAGGAGAGCTCAAATCAATGAGGATTTAGAGTTAAAAGGACAAGAAAAGAGCTCGAATGGGAATGTTCGAGACTGGAGTGAAGAGACAGAGAAAACCATCGGCGTTTGTGAGAACTCCCTACACTACGAGTGAGCCCTCCGTAATAGAAAAATCCGAACATTCGTCGATGGTTTTGAAATTGATCACTTCCGGATCCGGACTCGCTAAGCTCGAACGGTTCATGCGTTGGTACGAAACTCACGATTAAGTAAGACTCTTAACTTTCCTATTCAAATAACAATTAACTAGTTGGTTATTTTTGTTATCATTTTATTTGATTACTTATGCAATTTCTTAATTTTCATAGATCGAACAGTTTGACTTTAGGTGAATATCATATCGCCGATGGCAAAGAGTGGTTTAAAGTTGTTCTATCGGAAAGATTATTTCTTGACGATCGGGTAAGTTATTTTATTAAATTAATTACATTCTAACTTAATAATTGTTTAACTCTCATATTTTAATTTTTGCCTTTTTCAAAGATATTGATTTGGCCATCTCTTTGATGAGAGAAAGGCAAATGAAGTATCCTTTATCTTTTGGCGGCACCGGAGCTCTAATGGACACCTGTTACTAGAGAACATTAGGATTGAGGTGTCAAATTTGAAGACTAGTTACCCAAGTAAAAAGAGTTTCAAAACTACAAGTTCCCTCCACATATTATGAATTTTGTCGACGGAACTTGGTCCTCAAATGGGAGATCATGGAAAGAATGTACTCACGTATATTTTCCAGTCGCCATCAACGACCACTGGATTTTATGCGTGGTTGAGTTTGAGAAGTCAAAACTGTATGTATATGACCCGATCAATCCTAACCCCGAAGCAAATTGATGCTGAAATTGACCCTGCTATCAAATGTATCCCATGAATGGCAAAGCAGGTTGGAATTAAATGTAGTAGACTCATCATAGACAGGGTCAAAGGCTATCCAAGACAAAGTCACGGGTAAGTGATCCATTAAATTGATATGTTTTGCTATATTAAAATTATTCATTGATCGTATGAAATAATTGGTGGTTTGAATATGTCACAGGGTCCATGTGGAGTTTTTGTGCTCAAATATATGGAGTTTTTAACCACGGGAAGTTGGTGGAACTTGTAGACAATCCTCATATAATGAAATGGAGGAAGAAGTTAGCTGCAGACCTTTATTGTTTAGATCTAGATCCATAAAGACCTGTAATATAATTTGTTTATAATTAGATCTGTAGTTAGTTGTTTATAGTTAATATATTATGTTCTGTTTTTTGGGATCTTGACATGTCTTTGATTTCAAAAGGTGATTCATCGCGATGCAAACATTCATCAATCGCGATGCACATGTGATTCATCGCGATTTAGAAATCATGCATCGCGATTCTGAGACCTTGCATCCTGATTCTTTACAAAAATTACATGTACACTTGACTTAAAATTATGAAAATTTAGTAAATTTACCATTCATTACACCACAACCACCTTCAGAATTCAAATTTCATTCAAAAATTACTAAAGTACAAAACTTGTGTGTAGTCATCATGATTAATTCATCGCGATGCAACGTTTCATGCATCGCGATGCAAATGAGATTCATCGCGATACAGAAATCATTCATCGCGATGCATAGATCATGCATCGCGATTTAGAAATCATGCATCGCGATTCTGAGACCTTGCATCCTGATTCTTTACAAAAATTACATGTACACTTGACTTAAAATTATGAAAATTTAGTAAATTTACCATTCATTACACCACAACCACCTTCAGAATTCAAATTTCATTCAAAAATTACTAAAGTACAAAACTTGTGTGTAGTCATCTCGATTAATTCATCGCGATGCAACGTTTCATGCATCGCGATGCAAATGAGATTCATCGCGATACGAAATCATTCATCGCGATGCATAGATCATGCATCGCGATTTAGAAATCATGCATCGCGATTCGAGACTTTGCATCCCGATTCTTTACAAAAATTACATGTACACTTGACTTAAAATTATGAAAATTTAGTAAATTTACCATTCATTACACCACAACCACCTTCGAATTCAAATTTCATTCAAAAATTACTAAAGTACAAAACTTGTGTGTAGTCATCTGATTAATTCATCACGATTCGATGTGATTCATCGCGATGCAAATCATTCAAAAATTTACAAATGTGAATTACATGTACATATCATTACCCCACAATCACCTTCGAATTCAAATTTCATTCAAAAATTACAAAATTTACAAGACTTGTGTACTCATCATATATATATATATATATATATATATATATATATATATATACAAAAATTACAAAATTCCAAAATTTATAATTATTACAAAATTGGATGTCCGCCAGTTCATTTCTTCATGTGCCCCCGCTATCATCATCCCTCAACTATTCTCGCTCATTTGTTGCATTGATGAATGTCATATTTTTGGGTATTGATGACCCGTTTAATAGATATTCAATCAACATGCGACGATGATGCCGCAATCTTCGTTTGGCGCTTGTTGTGGTGATTCGCATGTTTTTATCGGACATTTGAAATTTTTCTCGCTTAATCCTTTGAATCTTTTGGATGTTTTATCCAGGGGCAATTCTTTTATTATTTCACGCATCTTTCCTTCAACATGGTTTACCTGTAAAGTAAAATATTCACAAAAAAAAAAAAACAAAACAAAACAAAACAAAAAAAATAGTTAATGCGTGATTTTTTCGTTGTATTTTGATTAAATAGTCGTAGATTACTCACTAGTTTCTTTGCCCTTTCCAAATGCCAATCTTTCTTTGCCTTTGGATGGATGTAAGAGTTGTAGAGGGTCCGGACATTTCGCTTCGAGAAAACCAAGAGTGTCCGATCACGCACTAGCCTGTTCATTTCGCACTGTGTGTTGATAGGGAAGATGAATATCTCATCATCGCTTTCATTGCCTCTTTCAACACGTTGTCTATCTTTGCTTCTATGACTTGTCTCGTACTCTACCCCACCTCTTACAACAAAGGTCTAAATTACATTTTCAATGTTAGTTTTCAGAATCAATTAATAATCTTATACGTTAAGGAATTAGGATGATTCTTACCCACCTATCGATGTAAAAATAGTTCCAATTCGGTTTTTTCCTTTTGTGGAGTATTTGTTGTACGACATGTGCCCATGTGTCGATGTGTCGTAAACAAAGAAAACTTGTTATTCTTTCGAAAATAAAATATCACATATCAAAGCTTAATAAGTACAATACATACAAAGTTTTCAGTTTATCGTTGTGTAAGATTGGCGTGTACTTCTCGTGTCCATTATGGGACAATGTCTCCAAATTGCAAGACAAGCACGCGCAAAATGTGAGGAGCATATTAATATGTCGACAAAAACCATATTTACGTAAGTATTATCGAAGCATGAATAATTTGATATTTTGAAATTTAATAATATTAGTTTCACTTACTCCTCTCCCCAAATTTTTGGTAAATATGGTTCATTGCATCCCTCACTTCTTTCTTCATGACCTTAACAGGCTCATGATCATCTTTGAGTGGTAGTTGGGGATCTGTGTTTTTCTTATAAAGGGGAATATCATCCCCTTTGTCCCCGCATGAATCACCTTTATTCTTCCTCTTGCGGTCCGCCGTTCTTTTACGCCTTTGGCCAATGAAGAAGGAGACAGGCACTTTTCTTTAGACTCAAGAAGATTAACAAAATCATCCGAATCATCATCTGTTTCAAGATCTTCTTCGATTCTTTCTTTGACGTGGTTTGTACGCCCTTAGAATCGATCGGATGGTATCATTTGTTTCGCTTGGTTGCCGGGTTGTTGCTGCAGCCCTTAGCATCTCCATCTCTTCGCCATTGTTGATAGTTTGTTGCTAAGAGCTTGAACCTCGCCACTTGAAGAAGTTTCAAATTCATTGCAGCTTGTTGCTCTTGGGCCCTGGTCGGTTGATTTTTGTTCAAGCTTTGCTAATTCATATTTCAGATTTTCAACTTCGGTAGCCTTAGCTTCTAGTGTCTTTGATTTTTCAACCAACTTAGTTTGGAGCATCTGCATTTGTTCTTTGCTGGCACTGAATTCAACTCTTAAGCTTTCTATTTCTTCACGTAGCTTCAAATTCAATTCATCCATATGCGACGTTAGATTTTCGGGCCGCTTGTTGCTTTTCGGATGATTGTTCCTAAGCTTGGCTAATTCAAATTTGAGAGATTCTGTTTCAGATCCTTAGCCTCTATTTCAAAGATATTTAGCGTCTATTTCAAAGATTTTTATCAACTCCGTTTGTATCCTCTCTATTTCGTTGTGATTGGCATCTAGTTGAGAGGAACTTTCATCCATTTTGGCGTTGAGCGACTTGCTTATATTTTGCTCTTCAAGCAACTGAGTTTTCAACAATTCTATTTCATTGTCCTTTTCTTGAATTTCTTTGTCCTTTGATTCAATGGTGGACAATTGCTTGATCACTCCTCTTTTAAATTCCTGCAATGCTTGTTTTCAACTTGTGCGTATCATCAATCTCGTTTCAAAGAGGCCGGTGTCAAAAAATTTGCTTTTTCTCGCCCCCGAATTTGAAGTTGAGCATCCTTATCAGCACACATTTCTTCTTCATGTGTTTTGATTCCCCATAATGTTTCTATTTCAGTTGGTGTTGCCTTGGGGAAATGATGAAATTTATGCAAAAGCAAGAAAGTAAATGTAATACAATGTTAGGGCAGATGCATCGAAAATGCATTGTTTGTTATTTGTAACTAGATAATAAAGACACATTTTATACACTTACTTTTTTCTTCATGACAGAATTGAAATCTGATTTTTTGAAAATGTTTGACATCCCTGATAGATCCCATTTGAGTAACCTTGGGATATCCTCTTCTATAATTGGTTTGAGTAACCTTGAGTATAAGCCTCTACCGCTCTCTTAAAAAGTGAGATAGTCTCGGCCTTTCGAGTTACAGTCCTTAAGCCGCTTTATATGATAGATACAATGCGCATGACGTGCATTTTGAAAAACAATTCGAAAGCACTAATAAGACTTTTATGTCTCGATTCACAACAAGTCCATCATCGTCACCTGTTACTTCTTTCAACTTCGTAAAAAACCAAAGCCACGAAGCATCATTCTCAGAATCAACAATGGCCCACGCAAGAGGATATATCTGCATATTTCCATCCTGACAGGTAGCGATAATCAACGTACCTTTATATCTTTCGGTAAGGAATGTTCCATCGACAACAACTACTGGACGTATTGCATGGTGAAATCCATAAATGCAAGGACCGTAAGCCAAAAAAAAATACTTGAAGCGGTTTTCGCTGTCACGCTCTAAAAAGTAGACAGTTCCTGGATTAACCAATGTCAAGTTATGGGCATATGCGGCCAACTTAGTGTAACTATCCTCAGGTGAACCCCTTATCTGTGTTAAAGAAGATTCTCTACACCTCCTCGCTTTTTGATAACTTAGTTGCACCCCAAAGTCTCGACGAACGTCATTCATGATGTCTCGCAGTCTATAGGTAGTGTTGCAGTCCTCGAACCTGGCGAGATATACTTTCCAATAATCCACGATGTTGCTTGTCCGTGATCGCGAGTGGACATATTTAAAGGGGTATGATCACCAGTATATTTTGAACCCGAAAATAATCACATTCCGAGTACTTTGTTGCTCGCAAACGCCTATGTGCAATTATCATCGACACACACAACTGTACACACTCTTGTTCGATTTTTGTTTTGAATTGGAAGTTGTAATGCAATGCGATCATGTGCACACCTTCCTCAAGCTCTCTTGTTATTGAATACTTGTTCAACCTTCAAATCAAAGTCTATGGGTACCAATCGCGATGTACTTCCAACTGAAGAAATATTTGTGAAGTTATTTTCTTGACTAAAATCATATCTCGGCGGTGTATTAAAGCCATTTGCATTTTGATCTGCCCCCACCAACTCTATTATTTTCTTCCTGCCCATTTCAAAGACCACCACCAACTCCATTATTTTCTTCCTGCTCCATTTCAGCACCACCACCAATTCCATTATTCTTCCAGCCCATTTCAAAGACCACCACCAACTCCATTATTTTCTTCGTGTTCCATTTCAGACCACCACCAACTCCATTATTTTCTTCTTGGCTCAAAATGGTAATACAAATGGGAGCATAATACCCTTGTTTATTAAAATTGAAGCACCATTTGACATGGTCATTTGAAGTAATCCGGACAGAACTTGAAAACATGGATTTCTGGACTAAGAAAACCAATCTCTATATCATCAACTTTGCAAATATTTTGTGTCATGAAGATATAACTCTTCTTATGAAGTGTCTATACTTAGTGGAAATCCTACGGCCGCTCTGGCCGCATCGAATCTCCAGACCATACTTTGCTTTCATCCTCAACAAAATGTCCAAAATAACAAATAGTAGTCTAATAAGGGGAAGACATCCGCAATGCATAGAAAAATTGTAAAATAAGATTGCAAGCCATTATATTATATTAAAATGGAAATAACAAATTGAAACCTTGCATCGCGATGTAGAAATCATTACATGTATC